>CM076575.1:2077205668-2077534393 GCA_034641835.2 Pinus albicaulis
GTGTTGGGCCTTAGTTTTGGTCTTATTTTGCTCAAAGAAACTTATTTATCCATCTATTTTCCATCCATTTTCCATTCATTTATTCCATTTTGACATATATTTGATATCTATTCAGGTATTTAATTTTAATTTTTCAAATTCTAAAGTTTTTATGAAAATTTGATTTTTAGTGCAAAATTGGCTGATTCAGAAATTCCCGTAATAGCTATATGGTTGATATGGTTGCAGGACACTTGGGCACGAGTTGAATGCATGGATGGACAACTTGGCAACTAGGACTAAGCCACCTATGCTTAGTTCGAACAGAAAAAGTTTTATTAGGCCCATTTAGTTCTAGTCAATCATGACTAGTCATTCAGAAATCCCATAGAAATAGGGCAGTTTTGAGATTCTATGGGATTGACCATATTTCTTGGGATAAGAATAATGAATTCGACTTGGATAGGTGGATGAGAAGTAGATGGGTTTGTTTGAGAAAAAATAGATCAGTTTGTTCATGAGACTTCTTATTTAAAGCCAAAGCTTTGATGGCTTATGTATTAGGATTATTATTGACTTATATACTTTTATATTGTGACAATTTTGGATGGAGAAGTTAATTTGAAGACTTGTGCTGTTATCAATTTGCTGTTCAATGTTATGGATGTGTGACTGAAGTTAAGCTTCTGAGATCATTTATCAAGTGTGCAAAGCAAGGGTGGAAGGGCCCCCATTCCAAGCTAAGTACACTTTCTTGTTAACTAGTTTTATTTCCTTGTAATTTGATGATTGTAGAACTGGTTTTTCAAAGCTTTATTTCAGATTGTTTCATGGTTCATGCATAGTGATTGATGTCATTAGTTTATAGCTGATTCATCACTTTATCAAGTTGGAAAAATAGATGTATCAAGTTGAGCATCCCTTCTATGAAAATGATGAATTAGAGTTGGTTTCTTTTGTTTGTGTGCAAGCAGTTTCTTGTTGAGATTTTTGATATTAAGATGAATGAATTATAATGGAACACTTTACATGTCTCTTAAGTTAAGAGCTTCTTTCATTCATAATTTATCCATCTTAAGTTCTTAGTTTTAATCTCTGATTCATTAAGTAATAATTGAGGTGAAAATGAATTTCTTGAGTCAAGAACCATTTCCATATTAATCCTCTTTTTAAAACTAATTGAGTTGGAGTTGTAGAATATATTACTTTCAGCATATCTTTCAAGGTTGATTATATCCGATCTTCACATATAGTGATCTTGCCTCAAAGCATAAACAACCCGGATTGATAATAAATATTGTGTTAGTTTAGGTACATAAATTAGCTCAACATTTTGGCGCCGTTGCCGGGGAGGCAAATATCGGCATAGTCAATAGAGAGAAAAAAAAAAAAAAAAAAAAACACAAAAACAGTAGTTACATTTTTTAGTTATGTTTCTTTATGCCTAGACATAGAGGTCCTCATGGTAGATTTATTAAAAACCCCCCACAAATAGAGATAGGATCATCAAACACCCCAGTTACTGGTAATACAATCATTGAGGAATTGGCAGAAAAACAAAGAAGTGGACAAAGATTGACTTTGATTGAGAGACAAACTTTGTTAGCTTGGGAAGCAAAGCAAAAACAATCTTCAACTTCTGGAAAACAAAAAGAAATCATCAAAGGAAAACAAACTTTATTTCCATCCATAAATCCTCCTATCTTTGACCAACCTGAAACTCCACTTAAAATTGAAACAAATCAACCAATGGCAGAAGAAGGACATGGATATGTTATTCTCACTCCTGAACAACGAGCTCAATATGAAAGACAACAAGCAGAATGGAGAAGAAAAAGAGAAGAGGATGCAAAACAAGAAAATGATAGAAAAATGGAAAATGATCAGAAAAGACAAGAAGATGAAACTACCTTTGGCTTTCCAATAATTGACACAAGTGCAATATTAGGAGAAGAAGTGAAAATGAAAAATATTCCACCTTCTATATTGCCAAATTTTTATGGAATGTCAACAGAAGATCCTGATTCATTTATGTTTGAATTTGATATTCTATGTAGAACATATGGATATACTGATGACATCCATAAACTTCGTCTTTTCCCTGCAACATTAAAAGCAGCAGCCTTGAAATGGTTTATGGGTTTAGGAGAACATACAATAGCTTCTTGGGATGATATGAGATCGGTCTTCCTTAAAAAATATCAAGCTTATTGCAGATCTAGAGATTCAAAGGAAGATATTTTTAGAATGACACAACAAGAAGATGAAAGTCTAGAAGAATATTTGGAAAGATTTTTGTATAATCTACAGAAATCTAAACAACATTCTCTAAATCAAGAAACCATTCGAACAATCTTTCTCAAGGGTATAAGGGATGAATATCTTGACATTTTGAATGTGATGGGTAAAGGAGATATCTCAAACCTACCATTCGAAGAAATTGTTGACTTATGTCAAAAATATTCTAGAGGAAGAGCAAAAACAGGAAGAAGAGAAGTAAGTTCAAAAGCAGCAAAGTCAGCTGCAGGAGGGATAACACGAGCTGAAATAGGAAGTTTATTGGAAAATTTCAAAACAGATCTTTTAAGTACATTAGGGACACAAGTAGATGTGCTAAAGACAAATAAGAAGAAAGAAGAACAAGACCAAGCTTTAGCAATCTTTTGTCCCAAATGTAGAAACAAACATCCATTAAGAGAATGTCCTTTGGATAGTGTTAAGAGTATTCGGGTTTGTGGTCTTTGTACAGAAAAACATTCCACAGAAAATTGTCTAAAATTGAAAGAATTACAAATGAATTCAATGGAAGAAGTGCCAGGAATGGAAGGTTTTTATTATGTAGCACCACGAAGACCATGGCAACCTAGAATGCCTCAACAAAATCAGCAACAATTCCCTCAACAAAATTACCTTTATCCACCTCAAAATCCTTGGACCCCTCCAATGCCATGGCAAGCTTGGCCTCCACAACAATATCCACAACAACCTGCACAAGGTTGGAGAGGATATGGTTATGGAAACCAGCCACCTCAACAATACCAGCAACAATATCAACAGCCATTCACATATCCACAATATCCTCAATCCATACCATTTCAACAACAACATTCTGCATATCCACAATCCATTCCATATCCGCAGCAGAATCCCCCACCGTTGTTGACCCAACCACAACAGTTGCAGCTACCCACAAATCAACCCAGACCAACTCAATTACCAGCACAACCAATTGCAAATCCAAATAATAAGGTGGAAAAAGCTGCATATACTGTAGAGGAAACAACATGTTTTCCCACATATTCAATTCTTCCTCTTAATGAAGTCCATCTAAGGTCTGGAAAAGTGCTTAAAAAGGATTCTCCTCCAATCATAGAAGAACCAACCGAACAAGGAGAATCACCTGAAACATCACAAACTAAGATACAAATTCAGAAAGAAACAAACATTACAACTCAAACACCACCTTATCCTGAAAGGTTAGTGGAACAACAAAAGGAAATAACCCTTCCTGAATTTGATATTTTAGATGAGTTAAAAAATGCTTATGTAAAAATTCCTTTGTTGAAGGCAATTAAAGAAATACCAATATATGCTAAAACAATAAAGGAATTGTGCATTAAGAAAACTCAGAGAAAGAAGAAGGATCCTACTACAATCCAAGTCATTGGTAAACTAGCAAGTCTCATGTCTACTGAAAACAAAATAGAAAAATATATTGATCCTGGTATCCCTATGGTTACTATATCAATAAATAATTTTTCAGTGCCAAACACATTAATAGACTTGGGAGCAGCTATAAATGTAATGACAATGGAGACCATGAAAACTTTGCATTTAAACAACATTAGATCAACCTCTACAATCTTAGAATTGGCAGACAGATCTAAAGTTGTTCCTGAAGGAATATTGGAAGATATTATAGTCTCTTTGGATTCATGGGAGTATCCTGTTGACTTCCTTATTCTGCAACCAAAATCAAATTTGGGAGGACATCCTCTAATTTTAGGCAGACCATGGTTAGCTACTGCTGATGCCTTTATAGGATGCAGATCAGGAAGCATGATTATTTCACATGGAGAAGAAAGGAAACATATTGCTCTTTATTCACCTACACAGTCAACTTCTTTAGAATCAGTACTTGAAGCTCAAGAAAAACAACAAACTAAATCAGTTTTAAGTATAAATAAATTCTTTGATCTAAGAGAAGAAGAAGGGAATGAAGACTTAATGGATCTTTTCATTTCAGAACCAAGTATTTCAGAGCAGCTTAGAGAAATGCAATATGAAGCTGCAAATAACCTTTTGAACCAAAGTTTTCAGAAAACCTGTACTATTCAAACTTTGAGAAATTCTTTTATAGACATCTTTCCTGTAAACACAATCTCCAATCCAATAATAAAAACAATTGAGGTAAGTCCTGGAAAACATTTAAACATTGGAAATGAGTTGCAATCAGAACAAGAACAAGAGGTAATTGCATTATTACAGAAATATTCAAAAGCTTTTGCCTGGGATTATACTGACATGCAAGGAATCCATCCTAACACATGTGTCCACCACATCTATACAGATGAACAAATTAAACTTGTAAGACAACCACAAAGACGAATGAATCCTATGATGAAAGAAATAGTGAAAGATGAACTGCAAAAATTGTTAAATGTTGGATTTATCTATCCTATTTCAGATAGTCAATGGGTTTCTCCACTGGTTATTGTTCCAAAGAAAAATGGAAAGTGGAGGGTATGTGTGGATTATCGAGAACTAAACAAAGCTACACTCAAGGATCATTTTCCTCTACCATTTATTGATCAAGTGTTAGACTCATTGGCTGGAAAGAAATTCTTCTCTTTCTTAGATGGGTTTAGCGGGTACAACCAGATTAGAATAGCAACAGAACACCAAGACAAGACAACATTCACTTGCCCATGGGGAACCTATGCATATAATGTTTTGCCATTCGGTTTATGTAATGCACCTGCAACTTTTCAACGAGCAGTGCTTGCAATTTTTGCTGATCTAATCCATGAATGTGTAGAGGTTTACATGGATGACTTTACGGTTTATGGAAACACATATAATGATTGCTTAAATAATCTTGAGAAAGTGTTGAAACGATGCATTGAAACAAATTTGTCATTAAGCAATGAGAAATGCTATATAATGTTGACAGAAGGAATAGTTCTGGGACACCATATTTCTTCTTCAGGAATTAAAGTGGATCCAGCAAAAATCCAAGTCCTAGTAAACTTAATGCCTCCTACAACTCAGAAAGAGGTAAGAAGTTTCTTAGGCTATGCAGGCTATTATAGACGATTCATTGAAAACTTCAGTAAAATAGCCCAACCTCTGTTTAAATTATTAGCAAAAGATATTGAATTTCACTGGACAAATAACTGTCAAAATGTATTTCAAAATCTGAAAGAAAAATTATCAGTTGCACCCATTCTCCGTGGACCAAATTGGTCTTTGCCATTTCATATATCAACTGATGCATCTGATACCGCAATAGGTGCCTCCCTTGGACAGAAAGAGAACTTGTTCAATTATGCAATATACTTTATAAGCAAAAATCTAACACCTGCAGAATTGAACTATACAGTCACCGAGAAAGAAATGTTAGCCGTTATACATGCAGTAAACAAATTCAGACATTATATAACAGGATATCAAGTTTTCATTCATACAGATCATTCAACAATCAAATACTTGATGAATAAACCTATAACCAATGGAAGAATAACAAGATGGTTACTGTTACTGCAAGAATTTAATATCACAATACAAGATCGGCCAGGCAAGGAAAATCAAGTAGCTGACTTTCTGTCCCGCATACATTCACCCAATGATCCAAATCCGGTTGCAGATAACTTTCCCGATGAACATCTGTTTGCTATCACAGTAAAAACACCATGGTTTACAGACATGGCAAACTATTTATCTTCTGGAAAGTTACCAAACCAATTCACTAAAAAGCAAAGACACAAAATTATTAAAGAAAGTTCCAGGTATAGTTGGGTAAATGGTGATTTATTTTATACTGGTTCAGATTTGATAATTAGAAAATGTGCGCGAGAAGATGAAATATTAGATATTCTAAAGGCATGTCACGATGAACCATGTGGTGGCCATTTTGCAGATAAACGAACAGCATATAAGGTGCTGCAACTGGGCTACTACTGGCCATCCATCTTCAAAGACTCTAAGAAATATGTCAAGCAATGTGACAGTTGCCAAAGAACAGGGAGACCAATCACAAGAGATGAAATGACGCTGAAGCCACAAGTCCTCATAGAACCATTTGAGCAATGGGCGCTTGACTTTGTTGGACCCATCAATCCATCATCAAATGGAAAGAAGTACATCTTAGTATGTACTGATTATGTAACCAAGTGGGCAGAGGCTAAAGCAGTGAATAGAGCAACAGAAGAAATAGTGGTCAACTTTCTTTTTAAAGAAATCTTTGTCAGATATGGAGTACCTAGACAAATTGTAACAGATCAAGGAACACAATTTACATCAAAACTGGTACGAGATCTAACAGAGAAGTACAAGATCAAACACAGAACATCTACACCATATCATCCTCAAGCAAATGGGCAGGTTGAATCAGCAAATAAATTCCTAGAGAATATCATGACAAAAACAGTAAAGCTGAACAGAAAAGATTGGTCTGAAAAATTACAAGATGCACTATGGGCCTATAGAATTACATGGAAGAATACAACTGGTTTTAGTCCATACCAGTTAGTATATGGAAAAGAGGCCTTATTGCCTATAGAGTTTCAGATACAAACATACAGACTAGCAGCTGAATTAGGACTAGAACTGACAGAAGCACAACAGCAGCGGATCATGGAACTGAATCAGTTAGATGAGCATCGTCAACAAGCCATAGAACATACTACATTGGTGCAACAACAAAGAATGAAGTGGCACGACAGATATATCAATACAAAGACATTTCGCAAGGGAGATTGGGCATTACTTTTTGACTCCAAGTTCAAAGATTTCAAAGCAAAGTTCACAACACACTGGCTAGGGCCATATGAAATTGATGAAATCTTCGACAATGGAGCAGTAAAGATCAAGACAATTGACCAGGATTCCACCTCCTTTATAGTGAATGGACATAGGCTCAAAGTTTATAATAGGCCTATCAGTAAAGAAGCATTTATGAAACAACTGACAGAAGATACAGAACTGGAAGTCATGGCACACCAAGTTCAGCCATCTTCCAGTCCTGTAGTTGAATAAAAATGAAAAAAAAAAATAAAAAATAATAAAAAAAAACATAAAAAAAAATAATAAAAAAAAAAAACATAAAAAAAAAAAACATAAAAAAATAATAATTTGTTTGCTAGTGAAAACCAGGCAACTGGCACTATGCAAACATGAATTCATAGGGGAAAATCAAGGCAACTTGGACTCTATGAATTCCTTTTCTTGTTCTACTGTTCTCACATAATTTCAATACAGGTACTCTCCATCAACAATTGACTTGAGGACAAGTCATATCTTAAGAAAGGGGGAGACTTGTATTAGATCTTTAGCTGAAAAGCTGAAGTATAGAAGAAACTTGTATTGTCAACAGAGAGACCTGAAAGAAGAAATCAATACAGAGGGACCTGAGAGACCTGCCAATGTCAAAACAACATGTGCATATTATGTAAGCAGTGCAGAGGGACCTGAAACAAAGAATCATTATAAAGGGACCTGATTTTCAATTCAAGAACCAGAGCATGAAGGACAAGGAGCAGCAATAAAATTCACTTTTTGATTCATCTACAACATCTGACTTCAACATCATTCAGGGAAGTATATGAATAGTCATTTTGTGCTTGAAATTCAAATTTTTCTTAGGAATTTTTAGTTTTTGTTAAGTTAAAGTTAGTACCTGAGGATATTCAATATTCCTATACATATCCTATATTCATAATTCCATATACATATCCTATCTTCATAATATCCTATACATATTCCATTTCATTCATATACACATTTCTCATACATATTCCCTATAAACCTAAATATTTTTCTTGAGCAAAAGACCAAGCTAGGACAACTCTTTCCACCTGCATACATAAATCAAGCATTAGTATGGTGATGATTTTAAAAATGACCTAAGATGGTCATTTTAAAAATCATAAAGATATGCATAAAAAGCAAAACAAATAATGTGCTATACAAAGACTATATACCATAAGTGTAAATGAGGAATGCGAATTGAACGCAAAGGACATAAGGTTAATACGCATAAGAGGTAAGGTCAATGGCATATAATCAATGCGCATATGGTATAAACATAGGCAAAGGTATATGGCGCATAGTTGGAACATAATGGTTATGACATAGTTGACAGGGTTGACAGAATGATAATGGCATATACAACGCAGGAGAATCATTGCACGAAAGGACACGGCGGAAGTAATCAGTTCATGCAGAAGGTAGTGATGATACGGGTGTATCATTCAAAGTGAAATGCGTTGGTGCATATCATAGCACACGACGATGGGAAATCAACGTGCACGGTGGTGACAATACAGGGTGATAATTCAAACATAGCGTGCACGGTGGTGTGATAAAACAGCCATGTCATTCAAACATAACGTGCGTAGGTGGTGGTGTACGTATATAGTTTAAACATTAAACAAGGCAGTGGTATCCTCATGACACAGTCTGTCGACTGGTCAAAGAGGACAACCATACCAACCTCACATAATAACGCCATCAGACACGGTACAACCATGAACTCGGTCCATTCATGACTTTCAACCTCATTCCTCATTGCCAGAGCTCAGAAGGAAGGCGTTTTGAAACAAAACATTGATCTGAAGAAAAGAGAAGGCGGTTGATTAATCTGGAAAGAAGAGAAGGCGGTTGAAGCAAGGGAATAGTGAAATCGCTCCGGGGAAAGCAAGAAGGCGAATTTAAGGTAAGAAATTGCTCCGGATTCGACGATCAGAGATCACAGATTTCCAGGATTGAGTCAGGTAACAGTGGAGTTCATTAACACTCAGCGATTATGGAATATTGTTTGACATTAATTTGTGATCCTGTGTTTTGACACCAGCTCAGTTAACTGAAACAGTAGGGATTTGGAGCGCCGATTACATTCCACGCGTTTTGTTGACAGTCAGGTAATTTCAAAACCCGTGATTATCTCCAGATCGACAGCACTTAAGGTTTGATGATAGAGTGTGATGCGCAGCATCGTGAGGAAAATCCGTTGCATGAGTAACAAGTTTTAAGTGAAGTAGTATGGCGGAGGGGTGTTGAATTGCGCACTAAGCCGTGATCTATGCGCACCAATGTTTTCACAAACAGTTAGCGTGTAAACTAAAAAACGCCATAAAACATTTTGTTGCCACTGCGTTTTGTTTTGTTTTGACAGTCAGGGATCAAATGCTTAAAGGTCACATTGAATTATGGATGAAAAATAGAGTCGGGTTCGTTGAAGCCATGTTGAGGCCGAAAGTTTGTTGCATATTTATGATGAGTCTGCACGAAATTTTTGTTTGCAAACACCTTTGCTTAAGTCCAAACAGTGCGAAAAATTTCGATTAGGCCGAGAGCACTCTTTGATTTTTCTTATTTTTTATATATATACACAAGTAAATCATGATTGTGTGGTTTATGATACTGTGTGTATTTAATAAAAAAACAGAGATCAGTGTATTAACAGAGTATACAGGTGTTGCTTGTATTCAACAGGGAATTCAGAAGAGTGTTATTGCAAGGGAATATATCAGAGGTTAAAAGTGCAGAGTTGAGTTGAGTCCGAAGAGGAAGGTAAGCTTCTTTGCTTACTGAATTTCATTTAAAAAAAAATATAGTCATAATTTTTATTAAAATGAAGTTAGTAACAGCAGAAGCCTACATTGATTGGTTTACAGAAACAATGGCAAACAGGGTAGAGCCAAAATTTCAAATAGAAAGCTGGGGAAAAGAGACCATAGAAAAACTCTATCAGGCAGGAATGATAGGCTTTCTACAGAAATTTAATGGCCATTCTGAGGAGATTACCAAAGATTTTATAAAGAATTTCAATCAAGACCAAACTCGAATAGGAGAAATCATTGTTCCAGTAACCCAAGAATACTTGTCCAAAGCCTTAGATTTGCCAATGTTAGGAGAGAAGTATTACAAAGGGCTACACTTCAAGGAGAAAGCATGGACTTTCTTCATTGAGAAAAACCGGAAGGGAACATTTGATAGGACAAAAGGTATACCCAGGGAATGGTTTAATGAGCCATGGAGAGAATTGGTCTTGATTATTCAAAAGATTTTAACTTGTGACCGAGGATATAGTGTTGCCCATTTATATCATGTTAAACTTCTACAGCACATCAAGGGGGAAGATAGGATTAATTTACCTTATTTCCTATATAAAAGCCTCTTAAAAATGATTGAAACAGCAAGACATGAAAACAGGCTTAAGGCAGGACAAATGTATCATCAAGGATTGATTAAAATCCTAGTTGAATATCAAGTAAGATTGCAGGGCATAGTGTGGAGAGAATTCATGGTTAAAAATCATTTTACTGAACATATTACAGAGGTGCAAGAGAAAACAGAGCAGGAAATTAAGGGAGTGATGAATTCACCCGTATATCCTAGAACAAGAGCCAAACAGCAAAATAACATGGCTATGGATTATGAAATATATGTGATGTCTATTCCCAAAAGATTTACAAAAAAAAGTCCCATCAATTTAGACAGGGAAGAAGAAACATATTTTCCAAGACCACAAGAAGAAAATAACATTCCACAAGAAGAATTTGATAGGGATTCTGCCTATGATGATGAAGCAGCTGCATCATTAATGAAAACAACTCAGGATTTTGAAAAAGATGGGAAAATCAAGGATTTGACTGATCAATTAGAAATTAGTAAAAATTTTGAAAAACAGTTAGAAGAGGAGAACAAAGCAAACAGGAAAGAAAATGCTAAATTGATCAAAACAAATGAAAAATTGAAAGAAGACTTGGGGAAATTGAAAAGGAAGAATGATCTAATTTCTAAACAAGCATTTAAATGGTTGAAGGAAAAGAACATGTGGCAGGCCAAGTATGAAAAGCAGAAGGTTAAAGCAACTTTGTTTAAAGAATGACATGACACAGGTTTAGATTGTTTGGCAAGGGCAGCACAACAGGAAGCATCAACAGGTACAACATCTACTTCAGAAAGAAGAAGGTCAAAGAGGAACAGGCAAGCATGGGGACATGCTTGATGATAAGCAAGGGAGAGATGTTAGGCCTTAGTTTTGGTCTTATTTTGCTCAAAGAAACTTATTTATCCATCTATTTTCCATCCATTTTCCATTCATTTATTCCATTTTGACATATATTTGATATCTATTCAGGTATTTAATTTTAATTTTTCAAATTCTAAAGTTTTTATGAAAGTTTGATGTTTAGTGCAAAATTGGCTGATTCAGAAATTCCCGTAATAGCTATATGGTTGATATGGTTGCAGGACACTTGGGCACGAGTTGAATGCATGGATGGACAGGTTGGCAACTAGGACTAAGCCACCTATTCTTAGTTCGAACAGAACAAGTTTTATTAGGCCCATTTAGTTCTAGTCAATCATGACTAGTCATTCAGAAATCCCATAGAAATAGGGCAGTTTTGAGATTCTATGGTATTGACCATATTTCTTGGGATAAGAATAATGAATTCGACTTAGATAGGTGGATGAGAAGTAGATGGGTTTGTTTGAGTAAAAATAGATCAGTTTGTTCATGAGACTTATTATTTAAAGCCAAAGCTTTGATGGCTTATGTATTAGGATTATTATTGACTTATATACTTTTATATTGTGACAATTTTGGATTGAGAAGTTAATTTGAAGACTTGTGTTGTTATCAATTTTCTGTTCAATGTTATGGATGTGTGACTGAAGTTAAGCTTCTGAGATCATTTATCAAGTGTGCAAGGCAAGGGTGGAAGGGCCCCCATTCCAAGCTAAGTACACTTTCTTGTAACTAGTTTTATTTCCTTGTTGTAGAACTGGTTTTCAAAGATTTATTTCAGATTGATTAATGATTTATGCATAGTGATTGATGTCATTAGTTTATAACTTATTCATCACTTTATCAAGTTGGAAAAACCGATGTATCAAGTTGAGCATCCCTTCTATGAAAATGATGAATTAAAGTTGGTTTCTTTTGTTGTGTGCAAGCTATTTCTTGTTGAGATTTTTGATATTAAGATGAATAAATTATAATGGAACACTTTACATGTCTCTTAAGTTAAGAGCTTCTTTCATTTCATAATTTATCCATCTTAAAGTTCTTGGTTTTTAATCTCTGATTCATTAAGTGGTAATTGAGGTGAAAATGAATTTCTTGAGTCAAGAACCATTTCCATATTAATCCTCTTTTTAAAACTAATTTCTCCTGACAGGGGCCATATATATATTCATGATCTGAAAGGAAGATCACAACTCAAAGGAATAAACCTCCAAGGCCAGTACATGATCCTTGCCCCAAGAATTTACCAATTTGATTTTATTTTCATCAAAACCCACATCCAACCCACCCTACCTTCCACAAGCATCCACCCCCATGAATGACCACCCCGGGCAAAGACTATGAAGAGCAGTTGAGACCTCATCCCCAGACCCCAAAGTTTCTTGAAGGAGAATAATGTATAGCCCATAACCAGCGAACAGAGCCTGAATAGCTAGTTTTTTTGTCTTACTATTTAAACCCCTGCAATTAAAAGACATCACGATCACTTGATCACCTAGTCTGGGGCATTCACTGCTCTAAGAACCCTTGTAATAGACATTTGTTTCCCATCAGCTATGTCTAATTTGGCTTTCAGCTGGGCTTTGGATAAGTTATATTTCCTCCCTCTCATCTTGGGCCCAGAATAAGAGACTCTAAGGTTCCCCAGCCCTCCCACAATCTCTAGAATATTTTCTTTTTTTCTCTCGTGGCCTAAGGTTATAAGGTCGACGCGCCCCTTCTGAGGAAGGTAGCTCAGTAGACCCAGGGTCAGAGGATAGGTCCGAGATAGATGTGATAATTTTGTTGATAGCGGATTACCCACCAAACCCACATTCCCAGTGTTCATTTAATTTCAACCTTAATCTGTGTGTGTAATGTATCCAAAATTTCAATTCCCAAAGCTCTGCGCCATCCTACAATCTCCTACACCCAATTCTTGTCTATTCATTCAATAAGGGTCTTCTTAATCCTCTCTTCAATTCATTCATCAATTCCTATAATTTGATTAATGAATACCTTTACAGTTACCTTCATAGGCCTAAAATGCAGCCCTTATATCTCCCAATATGACAAGTCCTTTGTCAAAATGGAACCAACGCACTCAACCATCCACAATTCTGGCAATCTCACGACGTCCCTTTCTTCTTCTATGGAAAATTTATATAAACAAGTCTAGTCATTTTTAATATCTCAATTCAGAGAATTGAGATATTAATTCAACATTTCTTCTATATCCATAGCTCAATAGTCCATTACGCATACATATGCGCCCCCCACATATATTACGGCGTTCTTTAATTAACTCGCAACCTTAATATATATCAATAAATGGTCACGCCTCCATTTAGCTATTAAACCATCACAATGTGTTTAACCCACGTATTTTCATATGGCGCTAGCTTCACACTGTATTATTCTTTGCCAATGTAACAATTTGCACATACCTTATTAAACCCACAAACTGTAGTTGGCAGCAACAATCAACCCGTGTATATACGCGTGGGTCCCAACCTTAACGCCCACCACATCCGACGACGGAGATAGCGTTGCCCTGCTCCATATGATCCGACGAGTATCGCTCGGTTAACTTGCACGAACGATAATGCGCGATGGCGTGCAGTGCAGGCGGTTTTGCAATGTCAGTTGGGGACACGCGTCGAGCTTTATATGGAATCGCTCGCAACTCCTCCAATACCGCTTGTCGACGATGGGTGGTGCGATGAAACCCACCGTTCAGCTCTAAACCATTGTTACTGTTCCCTTGTCACGGTTCCCTATTCCTAATTCCACTTACATCACGCAAGCTTCCATCAAACACGGTTCCATTCCGTCGCGCTCAGGTTCCGCCTATTCAAATTAACGTAGTTCTAATGCGCCTTCACCCCTCGTTATCCAATGCTCGTCCAATGAACACCAATATCGTTTATGCATGGATTAAAACCCTGCCTCTGTTGTGGCATACACTCACGGCTCTATCACTCCCCTGTCGATAGTGTCGACAGTATTTACATCGATTCCTCTAACTGTATACAGAGCGCCATTAATCCCATGACTGGGTTCTTAGTTATCACGGGTTTCGATCATCCTCCACCAGGATGCATGCATATGTTCACACAGGATTTATTCAAGCAAAGCAGATATCCATTTACACATAAATTAAATCCACAAGGCACAAATATACTAAACCATTTCTTATTTACACAATGAATTGACTTACAATTACTGGTTGGCCAGATCTTCAATCTGATGGCCTTCTTCCCCTATGCAGCTCTCTGCAGATACAAGCAGGTCTATGTGCAGGTCTGTGCAGCTCTCCCTCTCAACTCTGTCATAGAGGTTTGTTTTTATACAATTACAATGAATTGCTTCAAATTCCTTGATGACTCGCAAACCCTTCAATTCCTACAGTTACAATCTAAACTAACGCTATGACACACTGAAATGGACTATCGCTTCCTATGCCCACTAATCATTCGGGCAGTTACATATCTCCCTTCCAAATTGAATAAAATTACTCAATTATGGATATTTACATAGGGGGAACAAAACATGAGACCCCCCCTTATGTTTATTTATGTACAAAAGTGTCTTGGGCCTAATACCCCTGCATCAGACTCCCCAGGTTCAAGTGATTCATGATCTCCTGATCATGTGCTCTATTTTTATCTGCCCGGATTCCACACCTTGTTCTGCAACTGGCCATCCGCTGCAGCATCCTTCTTTCGCATTCCTCTTGGCTTCCAAACTTTATGTTGTAGCTTTCCACAGGCTGTACCTTTACATCCTCTGTCTGCTTTTCTTGTGCTGCTATCTCCTTGTTTCCTCGCTGCTGTCCTCCTCTAAGGCATTCTCTGCATTAGTTTCCTCATCCATTCAATTTCTTTGTCTAATATTTCCTCTGACTGCTGGACACTTACTTTTGTTTGCTGCATCCTTATTTCTTCCGTTCTTACTGCTTCCCAAGCTCCTATGCTTACTGCCACCCAATCATCCATACCCTCTCTGCAACAGTAAAACTTATGCTCCTCTGCTAGCAACACTTCAGCTTGTTGCTTCAACACTTTCTCCAGCAACACTCCAAGCTGCTGCTCTGGCATTTCACCTACTTTTCTGAATATCTTCAGCAAAAATTCTTGCCATCTCCTTTGGCCAAACAAATATTCTCCATGCTGCAACTCAGGTTCAACATCTTCTTCTTCTGCCTTGTCAATCTTCCGCAATTGCCTTCTTTCTTCCGGATTGACTCCAACAATCAAATCAAGTTCTCTAGCCACTGTATCTTCATCTTCTGTCAGAGTGAAACTCTGGTCCTCCATTGTTGTAGCAGCCCCAACAGTCTGCCATACAGTTTCTTCAATCTTCTCTGGGCTATTCGAACAAGCCAATTCTTCTCTGCTATCAATAGCAACAATGTCCTGCATATGAGACATGACTGTCTCATCTTCTTTCAGCTGCTCATCCTCATTCTGCAACAGCTCTTCTTCTTCTAAGACAACTCCAAGTGATGGATTGTCTTCTTCTTTTCCTGTCAACACGGCCACTTCATCAATTCCAAAGCCCCAAGACCCAATGGTCCCTACTGATGATTCAATCAGCAATTCTTTTCTATCTTCCTCCCATTGTGTCTTCACATTATGCAACCCCCAATTCTGAAATTGAGGTCTTCTCTCTTGTATGGAATCCTGCTGATTCAGCATACTCTCTAGCAACTCAATTTCCCCATTCCATGGTTTAAACTCTTCCATAGAACTCGCCTTATCCTTCAATTGACTGCCCCATGCTGTCAACTCATCTCCATCATCAACAGAATCTGCATTCATCAAAAAATTGTCAGAATTAAACTCACAAGGCCTCAGAGCCTTTCTCTGCTCTGCCAGCACCTCAATATGTTGTCCCAAATTTCTTTTCTTCTCAATCAGCACATCAGAATGCTGATTCCAATTCTTCAAACATTTCTTGAGACCATCAGCTAGTCTCCCTTCTGCACCACCCTCTACAAGGATGTCTCTCACCTCTAGTTCATAAAAATGAACTTTCTCATCTTCCATCATCTCTGTCCTTACCATCTGAACACCTTCTCTCTGTGGTTCTGTCCTCTACTCCAGAATACTTGATTCCTGCCACAATCTTGGCACCTCCTCCAAGGGAACATCTTCAACATCTTCAGCATCTTCATTATCTTCTGCTGTCATTATCTCCTCAGCCTTCATCAAAATGAGATCCTGATTTCCCATCTCTGCAAAGACTCCAACTACCTGTCCATCATTCTCCACATGGCCATTCAACAAAAGCACCCTGTCATTATCAACATTAATAAAAAACTCATCATCAACCCTATTGAAACAATCTCTTCTACCAAATAAGGAATTAATGAATTCCTTCTGTTGCAGTAGTTCAATCTGTTCTTCATCTGAAAGATACTCATCATATCTTTCTTGGAAACAGTCAGCTTCATCTGTCACATTTTCATCATGTGAACTGCCTTCATTAACACCTGCATTCACACACAACTTGTCAGTGGTAAAAACACAAGACCTCATGGTCTCATTCGGTGATTTGGTCACCAAATCTTTCTGTTGTTCCAAGTCTTCTATACTCTCTAGAGATTCTTCAATGGTCTCTTCTCCAAACTCTTCAAGCTGTCCAACTCCCAGCTTCTGGCCAATATCACAAACTAAAGCTATTTTGCTTCCAATAAGTGGGAAAGCAGAACCTTTCTCCAACTGTGCATGGGCATCTTCAAAATATGTAGCTGCTCCATTTTCTTCCTCAGTGACAACATCAGCAGTTTGTTTTCTCTCACCTGCTGTTCCTACAAACATACAAAATCTGTCAGATGTAAGGTTCTTGGACCCCTGGGTCCCACTTGAAACTTTAGTCTCCAAGTCCTTCTCCAAAGACTCAATCACTCTGAGTATTTCTTCCTTCTTCTGAGTATTCATCATCTGCTCCTTCTTCCTTTGTAGCCTCCGCCACTTTATCTTCTTCTTCATGAGCCAACCAACTCTCTAGCTTTCTTCTATCCTTCTCTTCAGTTCATTAAACTCTTCCTTGATCTCAGCAAATTCTTTCCAATACTCTTCATCTGTGAATTTCTTCTTCCTCATGCCATTTTCTTTAGCATCTTCACACACTCTTATGCTGTGGTTTCTCTTAGAACCTCTGCAATCACTGCAGTCTCGGCTATGGCTCTCAACAACCATTTTCTTCTCTAGGAGTTCTTCACTTACAAGTTGCACTAAGCCTCTGCAACAACAAGCTCTCTTGCTGCAACTTACCTCAGCAAGCTTCTCTCTTGAGCTCCGGCTTTTGGCAAGTACTAGTCCCCTCTCTTCTGGAACCTCCTAAGCACTCTCTCTGCTCTCTAGGCTTCACTCTGCAACTTTCTCAAGAACACCCCTTTTCTTCTTTCATCCAACCTTAGATGGGAATTATTTCAGGTTCTTCCACACTCTTTATGCACTCAGAATCCCTTGCTGGACTCTTCTATCACTGCTCTCAAAGCTTGTGATCTACTTCTGCTGATATGTCTTCCTCGATTGCTTGCACTTTGTATTATGCAAATAATACCTTCCAACCAGAGTTCAAATAAGGCTCATCATCTTCTCTCTCAAAATCCCTGACTGATCTTGCTTTTTCTCCTCACCTGCACTGCATTTCTACCTGCTGCAATCTTCTGTCTTCAAATCTAGATTCTATTCATCTGGAGACCTTCACTGCATGTCAAATCAAATCTACAAATTTCTCTATCAAACAGATTCTAACATCAACTATTCTTTCCTATTCAGTACATGTGCATTTCCAAAACAAACTTTTCAACGAGCTAACCAAATTCTAGCTCTGATACCACTTGATAGCGGATTACCCGCCAAACCCACATTCCCAGTGTTCATTTAATTTCAACCTCAATCTGTGTGTGTAATGTATCCAAAATTTCAATTCCCAAAGCTGTGCACCATCCTACAATCTCCTACACCCAGTTCCTGTCTATTCATTCAATAAGGGTCTTCTTAATCCTCTCTTCAATTCATTCATCAATTCCTAGAATTTGATTAATGAATACCTTTACAACCTTCATAGGCCTAAAATGCAGCCCTTATATCTCCCAATATGACAAGTCCTTTGTCAAAATGGAACCAACGCACTCAACCATCCACAATTTTGGCAATCTCATGACGTCCCTTTCTTCTTCTATGGCAAATTTATATAAACAAGTTTGGTCATTTTTAATATCTCAATTCAAAGAATTGAGATATTAATTCAACATTTCTTCTATATCCTTAACTCAATAGTCCATTACGCATACATATTCGCCCCCCACATATATTACGACGTTCTTTAATTAACTTGCAACCTTAATATATATCAATATATGGTCACGCCTCCATTTAACTATTAAACCGTCACAATGTGTTTAACCCACGTATTTTCATATGGCGCTAGCTTCACACTGTATTATTCTTTGCCAATGTAACAATTTTCACATACCTTATTAAACCCACAAACCTTAGTTGGCAGCAACAATCAACCCGTGTATATACGCGTGGGTCCTAACCTTAATGCCCACCACATCCGACGGCGGAGATCGCGTTGCCCTACTCCATCTGATCCGACGAGTATCGCTCGGTTAACTTGCACGAACGATAATGCGCGATGGCGCGCAGTGCAGGCGGTTTTGCAATGTCGGTCAGGGACACGCGTCGAGATTTCTATGGAATCGCTCGCAACTCCTCCAATACTGCTTGTCGACAATAGGTGGTGCGATGAAACCCACCGTTCAGCTCTAAACCACCGTTATTGTTCCCTCGTCACGGTTCCCTATTCCTGGTTCCACTTATATCGCGCAAGGTTCCATCAAACACAGTTCCATTCCGGTGCGCTCAGGTTCCGCTTATTCAAATTAACGTAGTTCTAGTGTGCCTTCACCCCTCTTTATCCAGTGCTCGTCCGATGAACACCAATATTGTTTATGCGTGGATTAAAACCCTGCCTCTGTTGTGGCATACACTCACGGCTCTATCACTCCCCTGTCGACAGTGTCGACGGTATTTACATCGATTCCGCTAACTGTATACAGAGCGCCATTAATCCCATCACCAGGTTCTTAGTTATCACGGGTTTCGATCATCCTCCACCAGGATGCATGCATATGTTCACATAGGATTTATTCAAGCAAAACAGATATACATTCAGACATAAATTAAATCCACAAGGCACAAATATACTAAACCATTTCTTATTTACACAGTGAATTGACTTACAATTACTAGCTGGCCAGATCTTCAATCTGATGGCCTTCTTCCCCTATGCAGCTCTCTGCAGATACAAGCAAGTCTATGTGCAGGTCTGTGCAGCTCTCCCTCTCGACTCTGTCACAGAGGTTTGTTTTTATACAATTACAATGAATCGCTTCAAATTCCTTGATGAGTCACAAACCCTTCAATTCCTACAGTTACAATCTAAACTAACGCTATGACAGACTGAAATGGGCTATCGCTTCCTATTCCCACTAATCATTCGGGCAGTTACATATCTCCCTTCCAAATTAACTAAAATAACTCAACTATGAATATTTACATGGGGCAACAAAACATGAGACCCCCCCTTAGGTTTATTTATGTGCAAAAAGTGTCTTGGGCCTAATGCCCCTGCATCAGTAAGTATCCTATATTCTAGTAATTCGATACAGAAAAACTAGAATATATCTCAGTCCCATAACTTACGACTGGACACAAAAACAATAAAACCTTACTATTGGACACAAAAACAACTTCTTTGGCACAAATGCTGAAAACCATTCAGCATAGCCAAAGACATCAAAACAAAAGAAACAATAGCAGTAAATAGAAAATTTACAATAGCATATGAGGATTAAAAAAATTGCATAGTATAATAGATGAAAATCTTCATTATTTAAAAAATACACAGGAATACCATCGGACAATTAACAATTACTTTTTTGCAACAATAATACAAGACAATGAAAAGAATTCCTGAAAATAAAGTAAACACCCCATAACTACACTGCAAAAGCTAGAAGTTACAAATGGGATAAGATTTAGAAAAGCGTTGTAATAAAAATCTAGAGAAAAACCGTCTCTTGTTTTTAAAGAATGCAAACAAAGTAAAATAGAAAACAATAAAAACCCATATTTGTAATCAAAATCCTAAAAACTTACCTCTGCTTAAAATCATTAGTTTACATGATTAATGGATTAAACTTTTGAAAGACCTCATCAATATTGGGAAAACCTTTGTTGAGCGTTTATGACTCCGTTGGCAATACTGAAAAAAAGAGAGTAGAAATGACATTAAAATTCTTTATAATGTGGTATGAACAAGAAGAAATATGTACAGAACCCTGAATGATAAACTAATCAGACTCATTATATCTAAGAGAATATGATTACTCGTGGAATGAAGTGTCTTTCATCAACACCAACTAATTGATCATTTTCAAGGTTGAAGAAAAGGCAGAAGGCAGATAGCATAAGACCTGATTGTAAGATAGACTGAATAACTCACGAGATTGAAATGCCTCCAATATCTCCATAAGGCCGATGTTTCCAATTTGCCCAGTCAGCCTTCTAAATCATGCAACACATGCAATGTCAGCGATTCCACCATTAGGATTACTAGTATGTAAACATGGTCACATTTGTTCATTGCGCCTAGAGGGGCATTCTACAGCGTAGTATGACTCTAGCCTAGCATAATCTTGATGTGTAAGTGTGTCTGAAGCAAGCAAAAAAAAAAAAAGGCTAAAGAAAAATTTAAAAATAAAATCTAAATAATGTTGGCTTAAAGAATGACTTACATAACCATATAAATAAACAATAAAATTTGATAATATAAATTTAAAGTATGAAAAAGTTTTAAATTTTTAGGTAGATTTTTCCTGTCTAATTTCTTTAAAATCAAACAATAAAAAAGAGTTATGGTTAATAAATATAAATATAAATAAACCAAAGGTATGGTAAATAAATAAAACCTCTTTTTATACTTACTCACAAAGTATGGTAAATAATAAACTAGAGGTATGGTAAATAAATAAAACCTCTTTCTATATTTACTCCATAAATCTATTTATATTTACAAAAACTCAAAAAAGAGGCTTTATTTAGATAAAATCTATGGGCCAAATAACATGAGACAAATTATTATTAATACCATGAGTCAAATACCATGGGCCAAAAACCATATTTATAAAAGAGATATGGTAAATAAATAAATATAAAAGAGGTATAAAGAGGTAAGGTAAATTAAAAAAAAAAATCTCATAGCATTATAAATCAACATCTAATTATATACCAGCCATATGAGTCAAATATCATCCACCAAATTATTATTAATACCATGCAAAAAAAAAAAATATTAACCCTAACATTAATATGAAAATATTAATCTTAGGGTTAATAATATTATTATTATTAAATCTAATATTCATATCAAAATATTATGATATTAATATTATTAAAATTAATAACTTTGTATTAATACAATATTAAATTTGTTATATTATACTATATATTAATATATTCTGATATATATATTAAATCTAGATATATACTGGAGGAAGTAACAAAGACATATGCTAGAGGTGGAGAAATATGAGGAGTGACAAGGGAGAGATGAAGATAAACTCAAGGAGAGGGGAGTGGAGGAATGAAAAGAGAGAGAGAGGCAGAGGAGTAAGAGAGGTAGAGAAGGGTAAGAGAGGGAGAGGGAGACATAAAGATGGAGGTGGGAGAGAGAGAAGTGAGGGAGGGATAAGGAGAGAGAAAGAGAGAGAGAAGGGGGGAGGGAGAGGGAGGTAGGAGAGGAAGGATGAGAGGAGGAGGAGAGAGGGTGGGATAGAGAGATGGAGTTGGAGGGAGAGAGAGGGAGGGAAGAAGAAAGACACAGAGAGTGAGAAGTGAAGAGAGAGGGAGTGACAAGGGAGAGATGGAGAGAGAGTTTGTATGTTTAGGGGTGAGATAAAGAGACATAGAAGGAGTGATGGAGGCAAGGGGGAGAGAAGGAGGGAGAAGGAGAAAGGAAGGGGTATATTAACATAGTTGGAGAGAGAGATAGAGTGATGGGGGAAGAGAGAGGAATGGAGGGCGTAGAGAGAGAGAGAGAGGGGGCAAGGGGGGCAGGGGGGAATAGAGGGAGGAGGGAGAGAGAGGAAGAGAGTGATGGGGGAAGAGAGAAGATTGTAGGATATATATATATATATATATATATATATATATATATATATGGGGTATATATGGGGGAAGAGAGAGGGAGGTAGGAGAGAAAGTAAGAGAGAGGAAGGAAAAGAGGCAGGACTTGAAAGAGAGGAGGAGAGAGAGAGAGGGAGATAGGAGGAGAGAGGGAGGGATAAAGAGATGGAGCAAGATGGGGAAAGAAGGAGGGAAGAAGAAAGACATAGAGTGTGAGTAGTGAGAGAGAGAGAGAGAGTGACAAAGGAGAGATGGAGAGAGAGTGTGTATGTCTGGGGGTGAGATAAAGAGACAAACAAGGAGAGATGGAGAGAAGGGGGGCGGGGGAGAAGGACATAGAGAGACATATAGTAACAATTTTAGAAGGTGAAGATAGAGAGAGAGAGCGATGGGAGAGAAAGGAATATAGAGAGTTAAGAGAGGTAGGGAAAGAGAAATGGAGATGTAGAGGGAGAGAGAGGGAGGTAAGAATAAAGATATAGAGAGTGAAAGGTGGAAAGAGAGAGAGAGATAGAGAGAGGGATTGATAAGGAAGATGGAGAGAGAGGGAGAGAGGATAGTAGGAGGGAAGAGATATAGAAGCGGGGGAGAGGGAGGAAAGGGGAAGAGAGAGAGAGAGTGGGAGAGGAGGGTTTGATAGATAGATATATTGGAGAAAGAGAGTGTATGTTTTGGGGTTGATATAGAGAGACATAGGGAGATAGAGATATAGATGGAAGGTGAAGAGAAAGAAGAGATAGATGGAGACAAGGAGGGAGGGACAAAGATATTGATAGATATGGAGCGATAGAGCGTGTGTTTTTGGTAGCATGAGATAAAGAGACAAAGAAGGAGAGATGGATGGAGAAATAGATATAGATAGAGGGGGGAGAGAGAGAAGAATATTTCTTGCACTAGATGAATTGATTTTACTGTAAATGGTGATTTATAATCCTATTTGATTGCTTGCACTAGATGCATTGATTTTAGTTTACATGTTGATTCCTAATGATATTTGATTACTTGCACAAGATGCATTGATTTCAATGTAGATGATTTATAATACTATTTGATCGTTTGCTCTAAATGCATTGATTTTAGTGTAGATGGTGATTTCTAATCCTATTTGATTTCTTGCACTAGATACATTAATTTCAATGTAGATATTGATTTATAATTATATTTGATTGCTTGCACTAGATGCATTGATTTCAATGTAGATTATTTATAATCCTATTTGATTGCTTGCACTAAATGCATTGATTTCAGCGTAGATGGTGATTTCTAATCCTATTTGATTGCTTGCAATAGATATTGCATTGATTTCAATGTAGATGTTGGTTTCTAATCCTATTTGCTTACTTGCACTATATGAATTGATTTCAATGTAGATGTTGATTGCTAATCCTATTAGATTACTTGCATTAGATGCATTGATTTCAGTGTAGATGTTCTTTTCTAATCTTATTTGATTTCTTGCATTAGATGCAATGATTTTAGTGTATATGTTGATTTCTGAGTTGATGTAATTGGATGTATGATGGTACATTAATTTTAAAGTTGTTGGATTAATAATGTGACAATAAGAATATCAGAAGAAAAAAAAGTTTGATATTGATCACAATGAAGACTATTTGTAACTGACTAAATTTTTATTATTCACATTTTCTATCATTCAATATTATTACATTGTCACTTTGCATTCAAAATTTTTATTTCATCATTTTTCATCATTAAAGTTATTTTACAATATTTATCATCTCAACAAATTTGGGTAACTAAGTAAATTTAAGATTAAAATGACTCGATAAATCTTAGACATATTTAGCATATTTAAAATGGTTATATTAATATTATATGTATTTACATATTATTGATAAAATTAATCACATGTTGCTCATATTATCGATAGATTTTCCTTAGCCGCATGAGACTGAAACTAGCCTAGATCCATCTTAACTATGAGTCTATCAAGCATTGAGAGGGATAAAATCTCTTGGGGTGCAAACCTTTCCTTAAGTTTTGCACTCAAAAAAGAGGTTTGCACTTCGAGAGATTTGATCGCTCTCTGCGCTTGATAGATCCGGAGTTAAGATGGATCTAGGCTGGTGTAAATTTGCAATGCAGCGTTATGTTGCAACCAAAGTGTGAACTCTAGAAAAATACCCTTCAAATAATAGATTTGCTAATGAATAATTGCAAAGCAGCTTTATATTTAAATCAATGTAGATATAAAACCAAATAAAACATTGCAAAACAATCAAATTCCAAAATTTGCTAACATAAACCCATTTGCTAATGCAGAAATTCAATGTAGCCTTATAATGTGATTAGGATAAATAAAAAATCAAGTAGAATACTCCATACAAAATTATCAAATAACATAAAATGATAACCTAGAGGCATTTTCCAAAGCACAATTGCAATGCAACTTTATATTGCAATCAGGGTAGGTATATAATTAAGAAAAATACCCTGTACAAAATAATATAATAATTGAACATGATAAGATAGACCTATCTGCTCATGAAAATAATGTAATGCAGTTGTATAATGCAAAGCAAATATTGTAATGTAGTTATATATCACAATTCAGGGAAATATGCAATCAAGTAAAATACCCTGTACAAAATTATCAAATAACAGTGCAGCTATTATAAACCCATTTTCTAATGCAAAATTTGCAATGCGGCTTAGTATTGAAATAACAACAAGTTTAGAAGATACCAAGACCACCTCCCCATTTACCTCTTCTCGGTACTTGCAGCTCCCAAATGGGTAAAGGCGTTCAAAAACTGCAAAGGACTTTCCCGTGGGGTGGTACCAAAGAGAAAAATAAATGGGCTTTATTCAACTGGAAAGAAGTACGCACACAAATAGGTCATGGGGGGCCTGGGCTGCGTGATCCAGAGCACAACAACAATATCATGGGAGCTAGTATCTGGTGGAAATGGGTTTCCAACCACCATACTCTATGGGAAAACCTGTGGCAGCCAAATATGCTAGCACATGGCTCAATGAGGACCTTATCAGATTTAACATAGAGCCAAGAGGATCTCAAATATGGAAAGCAGCAAGAAATAAAAAACAACTGATATAGACCCACAACTTCTGGGAGCTGCGTAGTGGCACTCAAGCAATATTCTGGGAGGAATCCTGGTAGCAACTACCTAGACACTCCTCCATCTTCCCCAGACCATTGTGGAGCACAACATTACAGAAAAGGCGAAGGAAGTGTGTACAAGATTTACGGACCAATGACACAACTCAAGGATAGAAGAACTAGATACATATGGATAGATAGCAAGAAGACTGGAATAATGAAAATCACACAGACATTTGGGAGGAGCTAAGCACTAAAAGAAAAATCAAAGCCTAGCCAAGACATGATATCCTTAGATGGAGTCACATGCCAAGTGGCAACTACTCTACCAAGGAAGCCTACAAACTCTTACATCAGCAGAACCCAGATCCTACCAATCTCATCTAGAAGAAGATATGGTTGGCTAAGCTCTGGCCCAAAGTGGCCACTTTTTTATGGCTACTCAGTAAATGACACATCCTCACATAGGAGAATATTTTGAAGAGAGGGTTTTTAGATCCCTCAAGATGCACTCTTTGCCAGGATAACTTTGAAACCATCGACCACTTGTTGGACCTATGCCCTATCTCCAATTCCTTGTGGGACAAAATAGAAATCCTATGCAGACGCACCAATAGAGAAAGGGGAAAAATCATCCACATCATCAATAGGTGCATGAACAATCCTTTCTCTAGCAACCTTTTGAATAGACTATGGCAGATAATTCTGGACCTCCTAATCTGGAACATATGGAAAGAAAGGAAAAATCGAATCTTCAAAGACAAAGTATCCACCCAAGAGCAAATCTGGGCAAGGATACACGACAACCTCACTGAAACCCTGGCCATTACTTCTTGGAGCCAGGAGGATCTCCCCACCTCCATTGCGGAGCGTACCATATGGAGCAACTGGAACATTAGCATAAATACCCCTCGGGATATTATCCCGAGGAGCATAAGAAGAACTCCTGCTCCTGAAAAATGGAAGCCTCCCCCAAATGGCTTCTTTAAATGTAACTTCGATGGTGCTTCCAAAGGCAACCCCGGGAATGCAGGATTCAGAGGCATATTCAGGAACTCCCAGGGCGAACCACTTCTAATATACTATGGAAATATGGGATGGGATAGAAAAAACTCTGCGGAGCTTGAAGGACTCATCTAGGGCATCTATATAGCAATTGAGTTCAATTATTTTCCCCTGGAAATGGAGGGAGATTCACAAATTATCACACTGGCTGCCACAAGAATTCTCCAGGGCGTTGCTTCCACAAAGGTATCCACCAGCTGGAAGCTTGCCCACAAGCTCAAACTTTTGGAAAAACTGATACACAATCACAGAGCATTAAATTTTCACCATGTGTGCAGGAAAGCAAACTCAGTTGCAGAACTCCTCATGAAGAAAGGGGTGGAAGGTCATAGAGAGTTATATCTTTCCAAGCTCACCCAGGTTGAGGATGATTTGTTAAGAAGAGAATGCTCAACTCTCATTCAAAAATATCTTCTCTCTCCGAATGCGGGTGACAATAGAAGGACGCATGACAGCTGCCTCTCCCACACCCAAGAGGACGAAGATCTGCAACGCAGGTCCTCATCTGATGTGGAACCTCACTCTAGAAATCATCCACATGAGATGATAGAGATAAGGCATAATAAAGACATGCTCGGACAACATCACCCCCTCCAGGGTACCTCTCTGCCACAATTTTTCTGAATGATTACTTGGATTGACATGTCGATCGGCCATAACTCATCGCTCGTGCCTTCTCAGGAAAGCTGTTATAGCACGCATCTACGTGCGAGGAAAAATTATGCTCAGCCTCTTCGCATGTGCCACAGGCCTATTAAAGGGAAGGCCATTCAACACAAAGAGACACATAGTAAGCTCCTTCATGTTTATCTATTGTTACAATTATGGCCCTTCTGTGTGCCCAGTCTGTCGCGTAGCTTCCCCCTAGTGTTGCGCTGCGCAAAATTCCCTGAGCTACACTCCTCCCTGGCTATGCACCTCTAACTATCACCATCTGTCCAGCCAATTTCATAAGCCTAGGTGCACCATTTATCCCGTGCCCTTGCCATGCACCTTGCTTCACACCTCCCTCCTTCATGTGCATTCCCCTTGCTTTGATCCTCTGTTGCGACAAAGAAATATCCGAGGAGGACAGAGAGGAGCGCTCCCAAGTCAATACCACCAGGGGCTAGGTAATCGTTTGGAATCTGTTGAAGGCTCCTCCTCGAGCAGTCACGCTAGAGAGGCTTCCTAGAGCCCTGAACTTGATCAAGAGGAGGAGGCCCCCCAGCAGGTTTCATAGAGAGGCAGAAGTGGACCAAGGAAGTCCACCATTGTGCACCAGGAGCACCCCTTTCCATGTAAGACCATGTCTCTTCCGGCCTAGGAAGATGAGGGGGATGACATAGATGTTTGGATAATGGATTCAGAAGGTACCTAAACGAGTGCCCCGAATGCAGAATACTCGGTGGCTCCCATCCTTTTTGCACCGGTCCCCAAACCTCTGTGTCTACCCACCGCTGAAGAGGAAGCTGCCATGCAGGCGTATGCCTATCCCATAGTGGAAGAAGATTTAGACATCGATGATGAAGCCAAATACTAATGACTGCGCAGCAACTCAGTTCTTCCTTGTTTTTTTTCATGCTTTCTACTACCACATAATCTATATTTTCACTAGTGTTATAACACATTTTGTAATTTTATGTTTTATGTACTTTCCGAGTTGGTTTCCTCCATGGAGGTAACCCCTTTTCTACGCAACAAAGGATGGGATTGGTTAAGCGCAGCTTACCAACCCAGCCTGTAGCATATGTATTGTTTCTCCTTTCGAATTAATACAGATTAGCCTAATTTACCAACAACAACAAAAAAATAACAAGACCACCATCTTGTTAAATGTATTTCAAATATACCCATCAAAAAGGTGGATATCTTCTGCAAGTGAGGTAAATGGGAAATGAAAATAAAAGGCAATGCAAGATTCTCTGAGGAGAGATCTGTAGGGTCTTTGCATCATGATTTTTTCGAGATTTCTCAAAATGCAAGTATTCGCATTAGGGTATTGTAGTTACACATAGGAGCCACTCCATCTCTCTTCGCCACATTGACTTCTTCTCTTGCACCAGAGGTTCCAATCTCCAAAGTTGTCCAAAAATAGTAGCTTCCACAAGAGATCCCCTTGTTAGGAGTTAGTGTCTTGAAATAAAGTGAAAATTTATGTCTTAAAATTAAGCAAAAAATTGCGTCTTAAGACTTACATAAAATGCTATGTGATTCCAGAAAAGAACAAAAAATCTCATATCCAAACCTGATACTAAGTTCTATACTTACACTTATTGGATCATAAGGGACACTCAAGTAACTAGATCATTCACTTATGAAAGGTTCATTGTCTATCAAAATCCATATTCTATGGCATTACTAGCCCGTCGTTGTACTCCCACCCTTATAGATATTACTGCCAGGATGGAACATAAATATTTCCAAAATGGATTTGGAAGCCTATAATGCTACGTTTATTCTTTCAAGAATCAAATCTTTTTTGATTGAAAATGAAAAAATGGTCAGATTTTCTCGCATGGGCTGAGTAAGTTTTGTTTCTATGTCTTAAGGAATGCATGATGTATGAAAGGGTTGTTTAGTAGCTGTTACCAAGGTATAAATATTTACCGAGTAGATGAATTGAATCCAAGGGAAGTTTAGGATCTAGAGTTCAAACAAGAAATATGCAGGCAATATTTCAATGATGACCCTGATTTGTTTGTTATTAGTTTTTGTTGTTCTATACACCAAATCTGCAGTAAAGACCTGCCACTTTTTGTTAATGTTGAAGAAGCTCTAAATACAAAAATGTAGTAGAGTAGGTGAACAATTTTTTGATAGACATTTCACTTAAGAAAAACCAAGATATTATTTTTATGGAAGGAATATTACTTGTATCCTTAGAAATTGATATCTGAATGAAGGCATCGTGGTTATTCTTTAGCAAGCAAACTTCTGTGGACTTCATGCGAGGATTCTTACTATTTTAACCTCATCTTTATGCGATAATTTAATTCAGGCTTTGCAATATAAAAACATATTTCATAGATTTGATGAGAATCTCATTTAAGTGACTAGTTTCCACAATATTCCTTTATCTGAAGCTAACTCTTGACACTTAATTGCACCAAATCTAGTAAGAAATTGTTACAACCCACTTTCAATAGCCACCAAAATTGCCAAAAGAGGTAGAGTAGGTGAAACAGGCCTCACAAGTTTATCACAGAAGAAAAACTAATACATTGTTTCTATGGGGAGGAACATTACCTATATCCTTGTTTGAAATTGATATCTCAATAAGGCTTTGTGGTTTACTGTTTGGAAAATGAGCTTCTTATGTGGACTTCATGAGAGGTTGTTCACTGTTTAATCTCATCCTATTTCTATAGCCTATAATTTACTTCAAATGTTTCAATATAAAACTAGATTTCATAGATTTGATCAGAATCCCATTTAAGTGACCATCTTCCTCAGTATTTCTCTTTGAGTCTTATTCATGACCACATATTTCACACTAAGAAGACTCCAAATACTGCCAAAGGAAAGCATCCAAAGCTCTCTATAGTGGTATAACACGATACAATTTCCAAGGTGTCTTAGCGGTATTGGCTTTATTGTTCTCTATTACAAAATATTGGTGCATCAAAAACCCCTCTAGGTTTTTACTTTTCCGTCAAAATTGTGAGGCGAGTGGGAGCTGGATTTTTTAGCCCCCGCTCCTATGAGCCAATGATTGTATGGTAATGCCTGCCCTGTCTTTAGGACACAAGTGGATTGATGGATGGACTTTGAAAGGTGGTGAAACATGGTGGTTTGGAGGGTGCCCAGTCCCACCGCGATTGAAGTAGGTAGAATTTATGAGTTCACTTATCTTTTGTTAGCCCGTTCACCTTAAAATAAGTGCCTACTGCTATGAGCTAACACTTGAATGATAAAACTTGTCTTTGATATGTAAATTTTGTCATAAATATCTTATTAAAACAATTTGTTATAACACATCTTATATGATTTTGCAATTTATTATGATGGAGTGCTTTACTTAAGATTCATATTAAATTTTATTGAATGTATAAATATATTGAAACAATTTCTATTGATATGAAAGAAGCTTAGCTAATATCACACCATCCATCCACACAATGAAACAAGATGTGCTATGAGGAAACTCAATCTGGGAAAAAACTCAACAAGATACTAAGTTCTATGGTTAGCTCTTTTCTTCTTACAGATAAGATGTAAAGAAAATAACATTGTATATTGTGGCTAATATGGCTACTACAAGATATTCTACTCCTGTTTTGCTTTGCATTGATCCCACGAAATGCAAGGTACTGTTATTTAGGAAAGATAAATATTTTAGAGAGAAACCCTAATTTGAAGTCTGGTTGAATAATTTGGAACTCATATGAGACACAATATAGGCTAAATGTACATGAGATTTTCTCTCTAAAATATTTATCTTTCCTAAATAACAACACCTTGCATTTATGTGAGCGATGTCCACCCGAAGTAGTTGTTTTAGTAAGCGAGGCACAATGTTCGACGCTAATATAGAGGCAGGTATTGGTAAAACCTAAACTGTGGTATTGACTTTGCTGTTGTTGGTGCTATCTCAAAAGCTGTAAGATCTGGTCCTAGTACCATTTTCCATCATTCAGAAATGTGTAGAGCATACCGAGATCCGCTTATTAGTCATGATCTTTCATACAGCTGATATCCCCCTAAAATAAAAAACAACCAGAACAGGGTTGAGGTACGAACCTCCCCAAATACAAAGAAATTCTTATTAGGTTAGGCCAAATGACACATCTATCCATAGGAATTAAAACAGCCCCTTTATAAAGCCATTTTCATAGGTAAGCCATGACACAACAATTGGTCTCAATAGGAAATATTTCCGCCAACAACAACCATGTTCCCCACTGCCCAGGGTTTGTTCTATAATAAATGGGTCATCTCTGAATGAAGCTGGTACTAGTACAACTCAGTTACCTATTTCTTAAGGGGCTTTAGTCAATATGGTATCTATTAAACCAGATTTTCCCAATTCAAATAATCACCACGGGGCTCTATTCAATCCGTTCTCTCATCAACTTGCCGAAAGTAACTCTCCACTGCAACCTTTGATGAGGGGAAAACTCAATCTCGATATGGGAATGGCTTCGTCCCAACATATGCCTCTATTATCCTCTTTTCCTCTTCCCAGAGTGTTTTACTCTGCATTGAACTCAATCAATTGCTTCAATTCTTGTTGTTCATGGGGTCCTACTAGACCCTAGATCTGGGGTTCCTCGCCATTAACCCTTGCTAATAGTTATACCTGGAAAAACTACAACCTTATCCACTTGTTGATTCCCTCATCTCATAATGATGTGTATCCAAACTCTTCAATCCAATGTGATTTTAAGCAAGTGGGAGCAAAACACAACCATTCATTACTCAAACATGTCTACAACCTTTTTATTTAGATAACAGCTACATCAAAGCCAACATGCCCATGCCATTTGACCCACCTATGAGCCAACCAAAAATTATGGGGTATACCCAACGACCTCAAAGAAAATAATCACTATTAGCCTTCATAAATGATATTAATTAGCAATATTTGACACTCTCTATACCCACCTGTACTTAGATACATTATAACTGGTAGCCCCAAGCTATAACTTCTATTTATCTATTCGAAACAGGATCTCACATTTCATATGAAACTCACATCGAGTTAGAGAACATGTAACTACATTCTTGACCTCATTTCACCTCTTCGTTCAGGAAGGTCTATTTGCACTCATCAATAATTGGGAAAGGAGCAGAAAGAACCAACTTAGTCATTCGTCAATTCTATTTTGGGAAAAATTCCTGCCATATTTTTTGCTATAAACACGGACATGAGACATTTCATTCAACCGTTTCAACAAGCAGTTAGCATGGTCCCCGTCAACCTTCTAGAAACAATTTTGCAAGAAGTCATCATTACTCATTCATGAAAAAAATAGAGCGTTTCAATTGCCATAACATTGGACATATGGCACATGAGTGTAACTTGACTTGGGTTCCTAAAACCATAACAACCAAGCCAGAGAATAGAGTTACACAAGTATGGAGAAGGAAGAAAGTTGGGTCCAAAAGTCTCTTGAACACTCCAACCAACAACACGTATTATTGACTTGACGAAGGCATCCTTGGTATTCCAGGTATTTGATGGTGAGACTCTACCAAAAAGAGACCATATAGTTAGGGGGAGGTTTTTGACTATTAAGCTTATGATTCTTAAGAATTTTTACAGAAGCTATCCATGAATGGGCCCTATGAAATCCTTAATGAGTCACACATGGAAAATCATCTTTTGATATATCATATCTCAAGAGAAACTCCATTGAAGAACATAATCCTTCACTCATTTGATGGACCCTTGTTGAAGATGTCTTCCACTTGGTCTCAAGGCAAAAAGAAGAGCTAGCAGAGGTTATGTAAGCAGGGGGAGTCGATTGACCATTTACTTGAAGATATGCAAAGGATTAGGGGGAGAAAGTAAATTGAAGAGCACCATGAAAATGATAGCAACATACCTATGAATAAATATTATTGATGAGGAAAATATGATGAAGAGACACAACTTGATAGGGGGAGTACTTGCGCACCCCATTTTCCATTGATGTGAAAGGGGGAGAGAATGTTGGAAGGGCAAGAATATTGCCATCAATGCCAAAGGGGGGAGATTGTTAGTCAAGGTTTTCATTGATGTCAATATGGCATTATTGGGATGGAAAATATTCTTGTGATGTGATAACCTCATGTATATTATGATGATGTCCTTACTCATAATGACAAGTAGCTCTTACTTGATAAGTTTGTTGTTAATGAAGATGTCAAGCTATTAATGATGCCATTATGATGTCAAGCCACTAAGAGGAAGTCTTGTCCTAGATGAATATTGATCATAATTATGTCCTTGAAGTAACCATGAAGACAACACAACCTCATGTATCCTTGCTCTTAATGAAGAAGTCCTTGCTGTCCTAATCACCTTATGCACTAAAAATTCAAGATCAGTCACAAATAAAAATAAAATTGGGCACCTTGGAGTCATCCTATCAACATGGGACCTATACCATCTTGTTATGTTTTTCCTTTTCTAACGAGCTATTATACACCTCCTAACTCCTTCTAGATTATGAGAAATTAAATTTATAAGTTAGAAAAAATATTATTTTTGTCTAGTCGACTTGAGCCGACTTGTGTAGGCTCATACTCCTTCACCCAATACATGTGTCTATTGTCATAGGTCAAAACCTATAATTACGCCCCAACACTCCTTTTTCATCATCAATTCGGTAAAGATTTCAGATAAGAGCCACAGGACCTCAAGATTTATTGTTTGGTTTGGTTTTGTGATGAATATTGGACAAGATATCAGAGATTAGAAAAATCCTAGGGAAGACTTGATATCCATGTTTTTAGAGGAAAGATCTAAGTGACATTCAGTCTGGATTTACAGTCATTTTAAAGGATAGGATTTAGACTTCAACTTGGATCACTAAGGCTTCAAGCCCTATCTCAGTAATTTGGATTGACAGTAGCTCAAACCCTTGTGGTGGAAACCTGTGGACAAAAATATAAGCTCAGACCTGTAATATTTGAGGAAGAAGCCCAGACCTGTAGTATTTGAGAATCTCAAACCTTAACATCTATTGTGCTTGAATCTATGGAAGGATAGAGTCTCTCAAAGATATGGCACATAAGAAGTTCAAATTTTTAAAAAAAATTGTAGTATAAAATATTTGGTGGTTTATAGAATTCTATTGGTCAAAATTTTGAACAAGACTAAAATTGGATCATGTTTTGAGCACGTGGCAGAAATTGGAGTAGTTTGCAACCCCCAGCTACAAAACTTCTTAACGTTATGGACCCCCTTATTAGTTTTAAAAATACAAGACCTTTTGGCCTCTTTTGATGTTGCACGCACCAATCTCCCATCATAGACCTTCTAGATTTCAGTAAATCCTCTTTTGAATTGGTGGCTGCTTTCATCTTTATCCTACTGGATTAATATTGTTGTTTCCTTTATGTCTCTAAGGACATAACTTGTTTTTTTCTCCTGATCTTTCATCTCATCTTCAAATACTTTATGCGTAATTCCTCTAATTTCAACATCATATTTATTAATGTTTCCTTCTGTACCTACAGCCACATTATTAATTAAAGAGTCAAAGCATTCACTTAACTCTATAAACGTTAGAGACATTTGTCCCCTATCATGCACGGTAACTGCAATCTCTTCTTTATCAGGTTTTGCAAGCTTCATTTCTCCTTCAGGTTCCTTGAGCCATCTTTCCAAGAACTCTATTTCCATGTGAAATATTTCCAACATTCCATCACAACCGTCATTCTTAGTTTCATTCTTCTTCTAGCAATCCTTCTGAGTTATCATGTTTTCTGTATCATCACATTGCAAAATTCTTTCATCAATTTCATTAAACAAATTCATTTGTTTACCTCCTTGGAATATCACTGCGACATTTTCATTATGCTTCTGCTCCATAACAACTTCAACTGATTGTCTTACACCAAATAGGAATTCATCTATGAATTATTTTTGCTGCAATAAATCAGTACCTTCCTCCTCTAAAAGGCATTCTCCATCATATTTCACCTCAAGAGCTTTATTCGTCTTTGTGACAGTTTCACCAGACTGTCCACCATCTTCTGCACATCATGCAAACATACACAAACTATGATATTTAAAAATACAAGGCTTCATAGCCTCATATGCTTCCCTTGTCAACATATCTTCAAATTATTCTGAACTATTCCAATAGTCCATGAGATATTTCTCATTAACCTCTTCACCCAGAATTTCACCCTGTTCTGGTCCACAAATGGAAATTTCCATTTCCAACTCAGTTCCTCTGATTTCTTCACATCTCAATTTCATACTTATCATCTACTCAAGCTTTCTCAACTCTTCTGTTAACTTAATATTTACCTATTGATTCCTCTTTACTTGTAGTCTCTGCCATTTCACTTTCTTCTTCATGGTCCAACCATGTCTCTGGTATTTATTATTTCTCTGTAACAATTCCATCAATAACTCAATATGACCTGCTATCTCAGCCTTCTCCCTTTCATATTCTTCATCAGTCAATTGCTTCCATATGCCATTCGCCTTGGCATCTTCCTTCTTATTTCTTCTGTTGTGGTCTTTCATAGAACCTCTGAAATGAATATCAACATTCGTTTTTTCCTCCTTTGTGAACTTCATCTGTTAACTTGTGGATTTCATTCAATCCCCTTTTTAGCAAGCCTTCATACTTTCCATCCAACAATGCAAGCTCTCTTCCTGCGCTTCGTATCTTTTGGTTCTCTGTCTTGGAATCATCGTTTGGGAAACTCTCTTGCTCCTCTTTGCTACAAACAACATGATTTGAAAATGGAACTATTTGTAATGTTATGCAAAGTATCCATTCTCATATAATTTAGTGTGCAAAGTGTCCTCCATGACTTGTAGGTTAAACAAAGTAGTTTTGGTTTGTTTCTGAGTTTTATGTGTGAGGATTTGTTAATTAAATTTATTTTTTAACATATCACAGCATAAATACACAACAATTAAAATTCACCATAACATAACACAGCAAATTGTTGAGGCATTTCACCCCTCCTAGGCTACATCTGTCGGTCCAAGGCTCCCCAATGGTATGTCATTGCTCTATTACTTTTCTCAAAATGGTTACACAGTGAAAAATATGCCTAAACAGGAAAAAATAACTGTAAATTCAGCTTCATAAGGTAGAAAAAAGCTAAAAATGGCTTTTGTTTCACCTTAAACAGTGAAGTACAACCCAATACAGTGCCTTCTCCCTGATGGGCCTGATGGCTCCTTCCACTACCCTAAAGAAAAATATGTTGTATATCACCTCTTTTTGCTCTGAAACCTATTCCAAACTCTCCATAATGCTGAAGAAACCCAAAATTGACTAAAATTTCATCTTGCTTGGTCGAAAATTGAGAAAGTTATGACTTATGCAAAAACAAATGCCCAATGTCCCTCAAAAACCCCACTAAAAGTGGGAGAACTCCAGATAGCTCCACTATTTTGGAAATCTCCACGTGATTAGGTGGACCGCCAGTGGAACTGCCAAATCAAACTGACAGTTAAGTTTAATGTCATGCGGGTGGTCACATTGAGGTTCTGTCGAAACCGCCGAACAAACCGTGGCTTTATCCGTTTGCAATAAATGTTGAGGGCTTGGCCACATGGCCCCGAACCCACCGCGGTCACATAACGGTAACCGCCATGAAATTTGATCCTATATATGCACGTGGGTCATATTGAGTCAGGGCTAGCTCTGAGGGCTAGCCCCCTTAACTTATCCGTTAGTTCATTTGTCTACGCCCACGGTCTTGAGCCTGGTCACGTCGCTATGGGGCTGGCCCCCCAACCATTTCTCCGCCCATGAAACGAATTCACGTTCACATCTACCCGAACGTTCAAGGAGTTGCCTATAACGTGCCGGTCGGGTCTGCCCTGCCCGAACTGTCAGGTCAGGGTTCGAAACCCATGAACCACAAAATTTTTGCATATGAATTTTCAACCAATGGCCTGGGGCCACATGGTAGCCTCTAGGAAGGCCACGTGGCATCCATTGATAGGCCCAAAAACATTAATAAAAATAAAATTTTCCAATATGATTTTTTTAATAAAAATTGGCATAATCAATTAAGTCGAAAAAGTCATGTTTTGGAGTTCACTGGACGATTTCAAACCTCAGTAACTTTATCATACGAACTCGGTTTTGAGAACCATTCATGGCGCCAGAATCATAGCAACGAGACCTTTTTGGTCGATTAGATTGCAACCATTTCTAAGAATTTCCATTTTTGAGCATTTTCTTAACTTGGACATGATCTCCTGATCACACCTCCCCAATGGGAAGATTTTGGACCCCAAAATCTCTCTGAACTACAGAAACTGAAGATGAGGAGACTGATTCTCCACACTTCCAACCTTGATCCACTGAAATCTCCCTCATTTCATTAAATTGATATTCTCATAAAAAGAAAAATTCTTCCTTGAATCTGTTGATCGACTGTTGCTAACCTTGATTGTGTGATGATGCAAATTTTTGAAACTTGCAAAACAACAACTAAAATTTGCAGAAAACATACTGCTCCTACAAGGGTCTACCTTCAAAGGAAACTAAAAATAAGATTCACCTTGCCAACTGTCCTCATGGTGATTTTTTGCCGAATGAGCCATGTATTTGTGTCGATTCCCGACCAAGTTTTCTTGCCATAGTACTCTTCCATTCTGAAACCAACAATGATCTTTGTTGAACTTTGTGCCCTCTTTTCTTGCATGCTTTTCCCTTTCTTGGATTTTTGGACCACCTTGCACCGACACTTTTTTCTCTGCACTGATCGACACCAAAGACACTTTCTGCAATATATTGTCATGTTCTTCCAAAGACGACCTGCTTTCAGACTGAAACATTTCATCATTTACATCAGCAATAACATGAAAAGGATTATGTACAAATTCATTTTGCTTAATAATCAACAAAGTCAAATTTTGACTTGCATTGACAAGCCTTTTCAACTACCCTGCATTCACTAAAGAAGATTCTAGATTCTTCCGATGTGCTCTCACAATAAACTCCTTGCTATCCTTGAATAAATAGTACTTGTTCTCATGGCGATGGAAGATCATTTTCCTGTCATATAAGTAGGTACTACCCAACACCCCACCTGCAATGTCAAGAAGCACCACATCTAATTCAACCATGTCAATATATTGAGCTGTTATGGAAAAGCGCAACATGCACTTCCTTGAAACTTGTAAATTAGCATTCTTGCACATCCATCTAAGTGGATATGGATTTGGATGTGGAATGGTCTCAAGTTTCAGCTTCTTGACTAAGTCTTCTGAGATGAGGTTCGCATGTGACCCACTATCAAATAGTGTGTCTATCTTTGTGTGTTTGGAAGTTATTCTCACATGAAACAACTCAATCCTCCTCTCTTCATTTGGAGCTTCTATGTGACATTTTAAAGTGCTAGAACTAGGATTTGTTTCATTTGCAACCTATTTCCCCTTTATGTTCTTTAGTGCCATAGCTACGCTTTTAGTTTCATCTCCTGATTCAGACCCTAAGTCTTGTTCAGCTATTGCAACCATTTCCCCCTTTTCTTTGGCCTTATCTTTGGTTTTAAATTTTTTTGGTTTTAATTCCGGATGAAGTTTCCAGCAATGGTCTTCATCATGGTTTGTTTTGGAATAGTTTTTACAAAAGAACTTTCCCTTCTCTTTCCTAGAGTTTGCATTTCTCTTTCTCCCTTTGCCTTTAAATTCACTATCCTCATTCTCATCAAAATATTGTTTACCTCTAGTCTCTAAATGCGTGGGTTGGACTAGACTAGTAGGATTGAACATAAGGATAGTATGTATAATATAGCTGTGTAAACCACCTATATATTTCAGCAAAGTCTCTTATCTATGCAAATCAATTCCTAGTAAAAGAGCCCTTCGTCTAAACTCTTGGGTGTAATTGTACATTTTGTCCCTTAAGTTGTCTAAAAATTTTCCAATTCATGATGGCCTTTTGTAAATGAGCTAATGGATCAAATTGATTTTTAATTGCAGAAATAAAATCAGCCCATGATAAAGTGATCTTACCATGTTTTCTAATCTCATCCTTGGTTTGGGCTTCCCACCATACCAATTCTGCTCCATCCATTCTCAAAGAGGCTAACTGAATCTTGGTGTCATCATCATGAAGGTTTTGTATCCTCAAGTAAACCTCACACTGCCTTATCCAATTGTCAAGTTTCTCTACATTGACTTCACCATTAAACATAGGCAACTCAAACTTAACATCAAGCTTTAAAAATAGACTTTTACCAGTGTTTTTTAACTTGTGAGATTGATTCACCGAAGTAGAGGATGACGATGTAGAGGAAGAGGATGAAGATGGGGATGGTGGATCACCATTTCCTCCATGTCCTTTCTTTGACTTGTCATCACTTTTATTTCCTCCTAAAGAACCCTCTCCTTCCTTGTGGTGTTTCAACCCTTCTCCTTCAAGCCTTTCATTCATTTCTTGGTAGAGTATGCTCACCATCTCCGTCATGTCCAAGAACGCCTTTCAGAACACTCGTTCTTCTTCTTTGGGATCAATGTCTTCAGGAACTTCTCCTTCTCTTGAAGGCATGATTAAGACTTCTTTTGTGGCTCTTGGAGGTGAATTAGAAGTTGGATTTAATGTCACTCTGGCCCTCATTAGTTGAGGATTACTTTGTGCTCTAACTTATTGTCCTTCCTCTCTCTTGAGCTTAAGCCTATTAAGCATAAAAACTTGCAAACAGTCAACTATATCTTTGAACAAGAACAAACGCAGAGTAAAACTCTAGCTCTGATAATGCTCAAAACACCAGCTTTGATACCAACTGATCTGAAAATGGAACTATTTATAATGCTATGCAAAGTATCCCTTCTCATATAATTTAGTGTGCAAAGTGTTCTCCATGAATTGCAGGTTAAACAAAGTAGTTTTGGTTTGTTTCTTAGTTTTCTGTGTAAGGATTTGTTAATTAAATTTACTATTTAACATATCACAACATAAATACATAGCAAGTAAAATTCACCATAACATAACACAACAAATTTTTGAGGCAGTTCGCCCCTCCTGGGCTACATCTACCGGTCCAAGGGCATGTCCTTGCTCTATTAATTTCCTCATAATGGTTACACAGTGAAAAATATTCCTAAACGGGAAAAAACAACTGTAAATTCAACTTCATAAGATATAAAATAGCTTAAAATGGCTTTTTTTCACCTTAAACAGTGAAGTACAACCCAATACAGTGCCTTCTCCCTGATGGCCCTGATGGCTCCTTCCTCTTCCCTGAAGCAAAATATATTGTATATCACCTATGTTCACTTTGAAAATTTTTCCAAACTCTCCAGAATACTGAAGAAACCCAAAATTGACTAAAATTTCATATTGTTTGGTCGAAAATTGAGAAAGTTATGACTTTTGCAAAAACAATACCCAATGTCCCTCAAAAACCCCACTAAAAGTGGGAGAACTCCAGATAGCTCCACTATTTTTGCAATCTCTACCTGATTAGGTGGACTGCCAATGGAACCATTGGATCAAACTGACAGTTAAGTTTAATGTCATGTGGGTGGTCACATTGAGGTTCCGTCGAAACCGCCGAACAAACTGTGGCTTTATCCATTTGCAATAAATGTTGAGGGCTTAGCAACATGGCCCTGAACCCACCGTGGTCACATAACCATAACCACCGTGAACTTTGATCCTGGATATGCATGCGATTCATATGGATTCGAGGCTAGCTCTAAGGGCTAGCCCCCTTAACTTATCCGTCTGTTCATTTGTCTACGCCCACGGTCTCAAGCCTGGTCACGTCGCTACGGGGCTGGTCCTGAGGGGCTGGACCCCCAACCATTTCTCTGCCCAAGACCCGAATTCACATTCACATCTGCCCGAATGTTCAATGAGCTGCCTATAATGTGCCGGTCGGGTTGGCCCTGCTAGAACTATCGGGTCAAGGTTCAAAACCCATGAACCACAAAATTTTTGCATATGACTTTTCAACCAATGGCCTGGGGCCATGTGGTAGCCTCTGGGAAGGCCACGTGGCATCCACTGATAAACCAAAAAAAATTAATAAAATTCAAATTTTCCAGTATAATTTTTTTATAAAAATTGGCATAATCAATTAAGTCAAAAAAGTCTTGTTTTGGATTTCACTAGACGATTTCAAACCTCAGTAACTTTCTCATACGAAATCGGTTTTGAGAACCGTTCGTGGTTCCAGAATAGCAGTGGTGAGTCCTTTCCGGTCGATCAAATTGCAACCATTTCTAAGCACTTACATTTTTGAGCATTTCCTTAACTTGGACATGATCTCCTGATCACAACAAATGCAGTATTTCTTGTGTTACAATGACCACACTCTTTGGGTGTCGGGCTCTGCAGATCATGCACCCAATTACATTAAAACCTTTGACTTGATTTAAGAATCTTTGACTCCAGACTTGACATCAACTCTTCATCTTGAATAAAAAATGCAACCTTTTTTACAATAACTCAATGGTTTAACGTGACTCAAGTTATCCAAATTTCTTCATTTGACCTTGACATCTTAATTTGACTTTTAAATTTTATGTGATTTCTCTACATAAAAATATTTTATATATAACACACTGAAATACTTATCACTCCACTCATTATCTCTCATCAAAATAATACAAATCTCTTTTATCCTTTTATGACTCCAAATTAAACATTATAGTGCTTTTATCTTCCACTTATATGGAATTAAAATAATTTTAAATATGAAACAATGGCCCTTTCTCTGTCCACTTATTCTCTCTCATACATGTACGTGAGAATTTCATTAAGACATAACATATTGTGGAATTAGTTATTTCACATTCAAGCAATGTGAAAATATTTTCTTTATCCAATTAACAATGTTTGTTGTTCACGATTCTCTACATTGAAACTTAAATGCTATCCACGCCATGATATTTTACACACATGAGCCGTCTCCAATCAACAAAGCCCAAACATTAGTTACGATGCGTACCTTATATGTACATACAGTTTGTGCAATATACTGTAATATATACTATTCTGCGCATTCTCAAAAATTCCGACGCAAATCTGCACAATGAATTTCCTTGAATGAGAATTTTCGCATCGTTACTTTTAGAATATTGTACTTCGATGATCTTAAGTTGTATGTCCCTGAATCACTTGATCCTAGTTTCGAATGTCGACAAGCCTATTACTGTGCCCACACGTTGTGGCCTTTGGGTTCCTCTATGTTCCTTGTAGTTCATATCACGCAAAAATAGATGTCATGCTTACATATCTGTGCTTCTCCTTAAACAATTTGCGCACAGTGCAAAATTACACACACTATTTTGTGTGATGATATGAAGCAACATCAAACTTCAAAAGAACACGAGATGGGATAGGAGGTGGAAATAGAACTAGAGAGATGAATGATCAAACATTGCTCGATGGAAGCTCCAGCTTATCGAGATGTCATTGAAATCCATCCAAATCACAAATCCATGCTTCAAGGCCTTCGACTATTTTTCTGCCTAATTCACACACCACTATTTGAACTTCATTCTTCAACAATCACACGACTTTCAACATCGATCCTTACGACCATCGTATCCTTAGCTCTGATACTAAAATTATGGCACTGCGGGTCTATTAATCCCCAGTTTGTCTCAAGCAAGAATTAGTTCACTCCAAATTATTAACAGAAACCCCAATCCTATACATTGAATGGGAAATACGAGCTCGATTTTTATTCAAATGTTTACTAGAGTATAGAAAATAATTTCCAAATATGGAAAACCATCAAAGCCAGTGAAATACACCATGAAGTAACGTTGGAAAGCCTTCTGACATAGGGAAACAACTACTAATAAGGCTTCCCGCAAACTCTGTTTGTGAAAACTACTCCAACGATTCGTGGTCGCTGAAGTTCTGTTCCCAGAGCCTTCTCTTTGTATTCCACTTCACTCAGTATTCAACACACCGAACAATCAATGGTCCTGTATATAAAAGTTGCACTCTGATCCTGCACTCGTATACTACAAGTGCACATCCACAATTCCATAATTTAAAATTATGCATACAATTCACTATACAGTAGACTATGAACTAGATGTATGAATATGTTAACCTCAACAAGAACTGAGCAAAATCCGTAATTAACCTGGAAAATCCTTCGGCGAATCACTACTCATCACGAATTTATATAGTCTAGGCTCGAAGAATCAATCATAAATGATGAATTCACATGTACTTGTGTTACACATTGTTTTCTTCTTGATCAACCAATAAATAAGATGTTTAAAAATCGTGACACAAATATTTTTCTATATGAGAACTATTCCCCTTAATACTTCATCGTTTGATCTCAATACGAATATCGTCTCTCAGATGAATCAAATACCCTTTGCAAAGATTTAACCCTGTCATAGATCAATGCCAAAATTTGACTTTGGCATCACGATTTTAATGCCTTGTCACAATCATTTGCAGAGAACAACAAAAGAAAAACAAACTCTTAATTCATACATAACCAAAACCATATAATTTACACATGCTCATTCAGCTATACACACAATATTTGACTTGATATTCATTCCTTATGCCATCTACATCTCTAATCTCCTTTTTACACACACTGTCACACAATTCCTACTCTACACTCCCTTTTTTCTTTTTTGTCCTATTCCATCTCTATATCTCTCTCCATCCTCATACAAAGCTCATATTTATACATAATTGTGGATTAATTTGAAGCCATGATTTCCTCCACAATTAACTCAACCAAATCCTAAAGTAGCTTATCCCTCCTTTGGCTCAACTAATTTCTATTTAAGAAGCTCATAATCCCTAAGATATCTATACAACCCAACTCCACTGGTATTCTCATTTATGAGAGAATATTTACAATAAACATGGCACTCAGATTTTCCTCTTAATTTATTTAAAATGTAAATAATTGATAAAATAATTTAAAAAAAAAACATCACTCCCTAAATCACCCAAATACAAAATGACAATTTAGCAGGATGCTCTTGCATCACCATAGGTTGTACAACGGCACCGGTGCGTATAGACACATAAACGCACTGGTGTGCCATACCGCACAAACGCCTCGATATTTTTAATTGGTTTTGGTATTTGTGCGGTGCCCATAGGCAGTAAAAACGCACCGATGTACACTAACTGACACGTACCGGTTTTCACTTTGTATTTTTTAGAAACATTGATCTGTGACAGTGCAATTATTGTGATTGTTTTAAATTTATTATTCATCAAAAGTCGACACATCTTATAACAATATTCATATTAATTAAATTTTTATTAATGCATTTGAATGTGATGTTTGGATTAATTTGTTATATCATATCATAATTATTGGGGTTTTTTAAAATTCATTATTCATCAAAAGTCGACACATATATATCTTATAGCAATATTGATATGAATTAAATTTTTATTAGTGCATTTGAGAACAACAATGGAGAATGCAATAGAATAAATTCAAACATATTTTATTATATATATAGATATATGAATAAGACATTCTTTGTCATACAAAATGGAAAAGTTATTGGTATCCCTTTGTCTTTCAATTGGGACACTATGTCCATTACATTAAAGAAAATGTTTGATTTCACAGACATATTTCAAAAAATAGAATGCCTTGCTTTCATATCCAAACATAGTGATCATCATTCTTCGTTTGAAATGTTGTCACTGCTAGAGCTACTTCCATGACTTGGATTATTTTCAGGAATGTTTTGTTCACGGTGTTGATTGTTTTCTTCTTCTTCACCTTCCATCTACAAACATAAAAATAAATTGTAATGAGTGTATATATATTGGTGAGAATAATGAAAATTGAAATATTAAATAATATACATCAATGTAAATCGAAAAGAAATGACGTACCATTGCAACAATTGACTCATAAACTATACACATTCTTTCAAAACTATGTAACATGCCATATTTCAAGATTTCATCTGTTGGCACAGTTCCATACTTTGTTTCCTACAAGTTTTATACCCCATAACAAATCATATATTTAATATAAAAGATTTTGTTTTTCTATCAATTAAAGACGGAGCTAAGTAAAACAAGATCAATAGATGCTTACAAATTCCACAATTAAGTTCTGATATGCCAATATATACTCAAAACCCATATTCAACCCAATTTCAATCAATTCCTTTGATGGTTCTTCTTTGTATGTTAGCACCTGTTTGAAGACATTCAATGATGATTTTTGTAAAAAAACTTAAAAAATACAAAAAATAAATACAATTACTCACAAACTTAGATATCAACCCTTTTCTTCCTTGTCGTCCTATTTTATGTGCTGAATGGGTTCCATTTTCTTTTCTTTTCTGCAAGAAAATACTTGAAAATGAATATTTCATGCTAAATTTTTTGTTTATTGTACCTAATGATCGAAAATTCAATGATTAAATATTACATTTGAAGCACATTGTTGTTGAGATAGCCCCTCCCGCGATGCAATTTTGTCCATTTCTTTGACCATCTCCTTGTACACCTTTTTGGACATTCCTACTAGCATATTTACGATATTAAATCTTTCAAGTTTTGAGATTTTCATAATCTTCCTGAAAATTTAACATGACAATAAATTATTTATTTTTTATATTGATATATGAAAAGTAAATATAAAAACAGTGACATTTATAAATAATTCTAGACAAACATTTAAAGGAATATTACTTTTTCATTCCTTATTTTTTGTTGTTGTATGTTTTTGCTATTAAAAGTCTGACATGTCTCATTGACCAATTTTGTGGAAACTCTTCCTATAGTTTATATAAAATTTGGTTCTTGAAATCATTGGATTGGTTTTTGTATTGTAAGTGGAAATAACGTCTATGTTCCACTAGATCCCTCAAAATTTTGTAAAAGATTTTCCCACTTTCGTTAACCTCCAGCACCACTCCAAATGAGCTAAGGAGCAATTCATTTTCATTTGCATGTTCTATTTTTTTTCTTTTCTTAGAAAAACATTCCTTTTCTAAGTTGTCGGTCTCTGTAGAACATTAAACAGATGTGAATTAATAGATCGTTTGACACATGTTATCTAATAATTTTAATTATATTATTAATTAAAATTAAAAAAAGAAACTCATATTGGATCGATAATATTTTTTTCATTCACCTGATTCATCCTTTTGCGAATTTTCCATCAAGATTTTACTCTCTTCTAGTCTTAGATCAGAAATAATCTTATCGAACTTCATCATTTTGTTGCTCTGCATGATACACAGTAAACAATACATATTAGTTAAACTTACATATAGTTGAAAAATAATATTTTTTGTAAATAATTTACAAAGAACTTGCATTTTTTTCTTTTCTTGATGTGTTATCAGTATTTTTGTTACTTGATCTCTTGTCAGTAATTTCTTTATTAATCTCAAACCTGTACCATATCATTCATTAATATAATTATAAATAAATTGTCAACTTTTCAAGTAAAAAAAAATCTCAAGAAATCAGTGTGCCATTCATAGTTTAAGCACTGACACCGGTGCATGGGTGTCTTAGAAACACACCACACAAACAGTATAATAGAAAATACGGTGCTATATGTCAACAAGGCGCACTGGTGTGTTACATGTCAATCATCGCACCGATTAACCATGATAAAATATTAAAAATCGTCTAGTGTTAGTTTTTCTAGCATAAATCAGTGCCATATTTTACATATGGTGCACCGATTAAAAAATTTGTTTTTATTTTTTATTTTTTATCACATTACTTTCGCGGTGCGCTTGTACAATACAGAGCACCGGTGCACTAGGTTACACTGAGAGCACCGATGAAAAAAAAATCTATTTTTTTTAATTCACGCAAGGGCCGACATGGATTGGGATCCGACTATGCAAATCGTCCCGTCGGTTGGATGTCTTTGGTCTATATTTAGCAATAAAAATCATATAAATCTAAATTGAAAAGCCCTAATTCTGAAATCACAGAAAGAGGGAGAAGAAAGGGTAGGAACAAAAATAATGTAGGGTTTGTATTTTTTGAAAGTTTATATTTTTATTTTTTCGAAACAGAACGTTCGCGGTGCGCCATAATGAAATAGCACATCGACTGCATATTTTACAAATGGCACACTGAGAAAATATTTTGTTTTTTAATTTTTTATCACAATAATTTCGCGGTGCACTGGGATAATAGAGCACACTGGTGCGCTCAAGTACACAGGGCACACCGATAAAAAAAAAAAAATCTTTTTTTTTAAATTTATGTAAGGTCCGACATGGATTGGGATCCGACTATGCAAGTCGTCCCGTGGGTTGGATTTCTTAGGCTTATATTTAGCAATACAAACCATATAAATATAAATTGAAAAGCCCTAATTCTGAAATCAGAGAAAGAGGGAGAAGAAGGGGCAGAAACAAAAATAATGTAGGGTTTCTTTCTAAAATGGATTTTTTTTTTGTGAAACAACACGTTCGCAGTGCGCCATAATGAAATAGTGCACCGGTGCCATATGTTACATATGGCGCACTGATAAACACACACACACACACACACACACACACACACATATATATTATCATTGTACTTTCGCAGTGTGTTGTTATAACAGAGCGCACCAATGCGTTGCGTTACGTGGGGCGCACCAAGGAAAACAAAACTGTTTTTTTTAATTCACGCAAGGGCCGACATGGATTGGGATCTAACTATGCAAGTCGTCCCATGGGTTAGATGTTTTACAAATATACAAACCCTATAAATCTAAATTGAAAAACCCTAATTCTAAAATTACAGAAAGAGAGAGAAGAAAGGGCAGAAACAAAAAGAATCTGGGGGTTTTTTTTTTCTAAAATAGATTTTTTATTTTTTATTTTGTTTCTAAAAACTACATAAAAAAAGTAAAAAAAAACTGCAGAAAAAGTAAAAAAAATAAATTTGATTTTGTTCTCTTACTGCATTAAAAAAACTGCAGAAATTAAAAAAAAAAAAAACAATAAACTTTGATTTTTTATTTTACTGTAGAAAAAGTTAAAAAAAAAAAGAATAACTTTACTCACATAGTTTGAAAATTCTATGGTACACGGTTTGAATCACTAGAGGTTTGGAATTTTGATTGTCTGAATAGTTCTGTTCGAACGTATTTCCCTGCTCCACAGTGCTCTCGTGCTCTGTTTGCTCCAGGTATATATCCTGCAAATCTCTAGCTGAAAAGTTTTGCAAAAATAGTGAAATAATGAAAAGTGTTAAGTATTTAAAGAAATGTTTTATGAAATTAGATTTTCAAAAATATTTTTCTTCCCATTTTTCAATTTACCATTTTTTTTCACTTAAATAAAATAGAGTTGCGCTTTTTTTATTTGTGGTTATTCGTCACTGGTGCGCCCCTTAATCGAACCGCACCGGTGCATCTGTTTATAACACGGCACCAATGTGCATTACAAAAAACGCACCGGTGCAGTGATTTGTACATTACGCACCGAAATTAAATTTAGGTATGTGCACCAAAATTTATTGTTGTTTTGCTCAAATGGAGGGAGAAAATATCATAATTATATGGAATGGACAATTCTTCAAAATCCATATCGTTTCATAATATTTCTCAAATTCCATCACGGAGTTCTCCCTATCCATCTCGAGACGTAATATTTACTTCATATTTTATTTATATTTTCAGTATCTAATTGAATTTATGTTTTTTATCCATGCAGTCAATCATGCACAACTTAATTAAATTTATAATGTATACAAATTTGCAGGTTCATGCATATTCAACATCGACTTCATATGCACAAAATATTCAAACGTGGTTTGCTCCAAAACATCAGAAGTTCTTATCAAGAGTTGCATACCGCAAGGCGCATTTGGTATATGAAAATGGACAGTCACTTCACCCTGCCAATTGTAACAATATTGCATCTTTTAGCCACAATCCCGGGACAATGATGGTAATAATAATTATAATTGTTTAGTATATATATTGATTAATATGTAATTATTTCAACGTCAAACCAATTTATAATCATGCAATATTGTCAATGTGGTTACTAATTGCTATCATATATTTTGACCTATTCATGTTCAATTTTTTTTTTTTTTTAATTATTAGGATTCTAGTGATGATGAACGACCTACATACCATCTTCCGTTGCACCCCACGACAATGTAAAATCGAGAGAAGACTGAATTAAGAGAAAAAATAGGAGAGGAACGATACCAAGAATGGTTGAATCAACCACCGATTCAATTCATGCTACGTCCAGATTCACCAATTATGAATGACTACAACAATAGTAGTTATTCACAAGCTGGAAATGGAGGCAATCAAATAGAGGTTGGTATGGATGATTACTTAAGAGATACGACTGCCATGGATACAATGTTGTTAGATGCATTCCAAAATGATGATCATCTAGGGGATGATGCTCATATCGCTGACACCTTTTTCGAAAGCCTTAAATTTGTTTCCGCCACCCCTCTCTTTGGACCTGGCAGTCAATCAAAGTCTACCCAGTTGGGGACAACGATGTTACTATACAACTTGAAAGCAAAGTTTGGCTTATCGAATTCATGTTTCTCGGAACTTTTGAGGTAAGTTACCATAAAGTACTCCCTTAAATAAATTTGAAATATAATCATTACACTGCAATGAACATTACAAATGGAAAATTTTATGAACGTTCATAATTATATTGACATTAATGTACATTTATTAATATATTTTTCCATGATCACCAACTACAGGTTATTCAAAGATAAGGTTCTTCCGAGTGATAATGTCTTGCCCGGTAGCTGTAAAGAGGCAAATAAATTGTTGAAAATGTTGGGTGTTGAGTACATATCATATCATTCATGTCCAAATGATTATATTCTATATAGAGGAGAATGTGCAGACAAAGAGATGTGTTTGAAATATGGGCATGATAGGTATGATAAATAAAAAAAGAAGGGTAAATCACGTACTAGTCCTCCTTTTAAGATATTGAGGAACATGCCTATAATCCCAAGGATTCAAAGGCTCTTTCGTTGTAAAGAATTAGCTATGTTGCAGGGATTGAATGCCTCACACAGAAGTGAGTTGAGAGTTATGTGAATGGGTGTGAGGGTGCCAACTTCATATGGGTCTTCACTACGGGGCTGCTTCACCGTGGATGACCATTTTTCGGGGTTGAAATCACATGACAATCTGAATCTTCTAAGGGTATTTATAATGTCAAAAGCATGATTTTATTATTTTTTATATTAATAAATTTTATCCCATGCAGGGATCATAAAACATAACTAATTTTGTATATTATTGCACGTGTTTAGAACTTTGCAGTGTCATTATCTTTTGTTCATGCGTGGGTGTGTGAAACATGAATTCCCTTAATACCTAGGATGTTCCATATCTAAATTATCTAAATTTGTATGTTGGATCACGTCAAAGGAGATTCATGTGGCTAGCATTCCACAGTGGCGTCAAGAGATAATTGAGATTGTTTGTATGTTTGAGAAGGAACTTCCAACGAGTTTCATGGACTTACAGGTTCATCTTCTAATCCACCCAGTAGATGAGGTTGAATTAGTTGGGGTGGTTTATTGTTGTTGGATTTTCTTCTTAGAGAGGTACATGAAGAAATTGAAAGGTTTTGTTCGACAAAGGGAAAAACCTGAGGGGTCTATGGCAGAGGGGTACATATCATATGAGTCTTTATATTATGCTAGTGAGTTCATCAAGAAGATTGACAACAAAATAGGTGCGGTTATTTGGGACGATGAAAGGGATGAAGACAAAAGAGAAGGGGAGTTGCTCCAAACGAGTGGAAAAAAGCACTTGATAAAGAGTAAGCGACTTATAATTTTTCAAATTTACAAAAATTAATTGATATTCATGTGGAACTTCGATATAATGTATATTTTTATCTCTAAGTACTATATAATGTTGGTTTGAATTCATCAGCAAATGTAAAAATTGAAGCAATCAATAAATTCGTTCTTTACAATTCTGAAGCAACACAACTGTGGATCACATTGCACGAACAAAAGAAGATGAAATGGGATAGTGACAGGAAAGAATTCAGACGGTTGAATGGTAGAAGTGTGCCTTATCCCGATCATTTAAAATAAAATATGCCAAAAATATTCCCCAACAGTTGGGTTGCTGACCAAGTCGGAGAGAAATATGGTGGCACTAGTCGTTACCCGCGTGCTGAAGAGGATGCGCTAAACGTACGGATTGGGTGCAGCAACTCAGTAATAATATTTTTAATTTATATGTAAATTTGAAACTTATATTAGGACATCTAAATTTCATATTTTAACTGTTGGGTTATTATAAGACACATGAAACTATGATTTTTTTAACTTTTTTATAATAGGTGCATTTGTTCGCATCTATGTGGGCATATGGACAACATTTTTTCACAGAAAATGCCGATGTTGGAAACATCACACAAGAATGTGGAGTGGAAGTCGAGTTCGATCAATCTAGTCGATCTAGCCACCATGATCAAAACCTAGTATGAGGGACGTTAGGTTACGTCATAAATATACAAGAGATCATTGAAGTGGATTTCTCTTCTTTTGAATGTGTTATTTTTAGGTGCAAGTGGTGGGACACCTTTGATCAAAATAATGTAAAGTAAGATCATGATAGTAGGATGATATGTATTAACTCTAGAAAGATGTGGGATGAAGCTAAGGAGCCCTATGTTTTCCCTAAACACTGCAACCAGGTGTTTTTTTACCCAGATGCATTGGATAGGGATTGGTGGTTCGTATTGACACATGACCCTAGATCAAAACATATTTTTGAGAATAATAATGTTATCATGCCGTGCAAGCTGGAAGATAATGACGGTGATCATGAGAACCGAGAGTGATATGTTACATGTGTTATTTCATCAATATTTATACTTTCTAAGATGGGTTTTTCGAAACATTATAATATGTATTTTGAATTAATTGGTAATTTGCATTGTTTTAATGTTAAAATCAATAATTCACTCGATAATTTTCAATTATGTTGATCTAAAAAACAATGGCGTATTGTATAAATTAGTTCTTTTTTTGTATCTAGGATCATAATAAAATAATGATAATTCTAAAGTACATGAATTTATTTGCATTATTTTCTAAACTTTATTATGTTAAAATAAATCATATTATTCTAGATTTGTTATTTTACAATTATTTAAAATTTACAAATTTACAAATTTAAAAATTTTAATAAATTCATTTCACATTAATACAATTAAAATTTTACAAATATTTTACATACAATTACAATTACAATTACAATTTTACAATTTCACATACAATTACAATTACAATTTTAGAATTTTACATGAAATTACAATTTTACAATTACAATCAATTCACATCACAGTAATACAATTAAAATTTTACAAATATTTTACATACAATTAGAATTACAATTACAATTACAATTTTACAAATTAAAAAAAATACAATTACAATTACAATTTTACAAATTTACATATATACCATTACAATTACAATTTTAGAATTTTACATACAATATATTAGAATTACAAATATTACAATTTTACAATATCATGATCATTCAGTATTAAATTAATTAATAAACATCATGTTCGTGATAACCATCGTACAAACATCATATTTGAATAAAAACACATTCAAAATCGCTAACATCATCGTGATCATGATCATCTAACAAAACACAATTAACATTATATATTAAGATCATCACAACACAAACATCAAATATACATCTCATGCCAAATAACTCATGCTATCATCACATACACATATATCTGCAAGCTGCACATTAAATGAACATATCTAACATGACCTAACAATATACACATCATGATGAACACCAACATGTAAATTAAGTACAACTGTAACATGAACATAAAATACATGGACCATATATATATATAACTGAATAATGTTAAAATATACAATTGTAATATAAATGTCATGGATCAGCTGGTGGTAGTACAACATCAATATCAATACTAGTGGAGGTCTGCTCAGTCAATGGTGTAGCCTCGACGGTCGATGGTCCAATCTGCTCATGGGCATGAGTACTGATGGAGGCTGCAGGATGCTGACTAGACGTGGCCGACGGTCCAGCCTCATCTCCATGATGACTGCTACTAGATTCTAGTGGAGGATCATGCTCATCTGACGCGGTTTGAGGTGAACGACCATGAGATGAAGAGTCGCTTCTCGTGGATTGTCCATCACCTGCTCCATCTCTACCACGCCTATAACGTTCAACAGTCCTCGTCAGTCACGTAAAATTTCTCGTAACTCCTACGACATGTTGCATCAGGTTGTACATGTCACACGGCATGCCTCTCCACATCTGTAATAGCCTACCATCGGCCTCTATGTCTCTGTAATGAGCGAGCCTGATGCCCTCCTCAACAATCAATGCACTGAGTTGGTCGCCCAACTCCATCCAGTATCTAGCATCAAGTCGACTGCGCCTAGTACCAGCCTCCTAATGATCCTCGACATATGGCATGCCCTGATCATCATTAGGATCCACACCAACATCATGGGGTACTAGTGCTGGCACCTCCTCGCCATCAAAAGAGCCAATGTCTGCAAAATATATACAAGTACACAATAATAATTAGACAATTTCATTACACAATTTAATAAAAACAAGTTAAATAACATGCTAGAATAAATTTAAATATATAAAACAGTAATATTACCTCTATTATCTGGTGGCTCATTAGCTGTGAAGATGATGTTGGAACACCCTCGCCAATCCAAACCCACAGAAGGACAGGGGACCATAACGAAGGGATGCTTATCAACACTGGCTAGAAATTCCAGTGCATCCTGCGATATCCTCGCAAAAAACTCAGTGTCACCCCTCTTGGGCATCGTCTACCCCCACATGTGCATACGTGCCTCAAACATCGTCCTACGAGGTTGCCGAAGAAAATTAGGCCTTGTCTCTAGAAACCTATCAAAAAATAAACAAAAAATCTATGAAGAAAAAAGGGAGTTCACCCTCCCTTGTGCATGAGCACGACATCTATCTAAGGCTATACAGAAATGCCACAAAAAAATGGCAGACCACTTGACAAGTCGTGGCTCCTGTACTAAAGAATCAAAATAATATAGAAGCGAGAAATTAATGTGTTTCCCATCATTGGTGTTGTGCGAAATGGTCGAAATGAGAAGTGAGAGACACTGCACCTCCTCCCTACCAAATGCACCAATACGTAACTGAGCTCCAGCAACCCGAAACTCTATAGGAGACAGTACATTTTCTCCAATGTATCTCTGGGAGTAAACTAATTGACTCCCTAATACACAGCCAGTCGGAACCTCTGGGAACGAGGGAAAATCCAACCCTCTCCTCGATAGCCTTGTAATGAATTGTATATCCTCCTCAGTGGGCGTGTACCACTGGTTGACACCAACCCGAAAAGCTTGTTGCTAGGCATTCCACCTTCAGATAAGATGTCTCAAAAACAAACTATGGCCCTTTAGGGAAGTAGCCTCCTCATAGAACTTAAGGAGGCCTACCTGCCTTAGAAGCCCCTGCATAGCTACTGTAATAAGGCGAGGGTACGCATCTCTCTCCATCTCTCGTGCCTCCCACAGGCAAACCATGTTATACTGCTCTACCTGTTGTTGTTGTTGTTCCCCCTCTTCTCTCCTTTCACGTCTCTGAATGATTGACATATTAAACACAATTTTTGTATTAAATGAGACATGTATTTAGAAATATAGATACATAATTTTTTTTTTTAAACAAAATAAAAAAATAGTTGATGTGCCACAAACACACTCACACATCGGTTCCAATGCATCTTTCTATGGAGCGCACTGGCCTCGATGCACCTAATAAGATTAAGAGCCCATAGGACGGTGCTCCATAATAATTTACAGCACACCATTGACTATGTACGGTGTCAGAAGGGCGATGCGCTGATGAAACTCTACGCCCCGGGGCATATAGTTAAGTCAGCAGACCGAGCTCCTGCAATCGTGACATAGTGAACAGTACGAATTTTTACAAGGCCGCACCGTTGACCCAGGCGAAATAAGGAAAGTCGTGCACTGACAAAAATAGTTGTCCTAGGGTGACTATTTTTGTCAACGCACTGCGTCACAACTATTCCAATACGTCAACGGTGTTGTCGGATAACTGACCACACCGAAATTTAAAAAAAAAATTAAAACAATACGATGCGCTTTCGGCATCGCCCCGGAACCGATGCAAACACCATTAGCTCCGGTTTACCAGGCCGCACCATTGACAATGTGGAATAGCAGCAACACGGTGCGTTGATAATTTATTCAACGCACCGTGTCATCACTATTCCACATTGTCAACGGTGTGGATTGGTAAACGACCGCACCGCACTTTTAAAAAAATTTAAAATAACACGGTGCGCCTATTGGTACCACCCTGGAACTGGTGTTGATACCATTAGCACTGACAGCGGTGTGGCCTATAAATTTACAGGCAGCACCGCAAACCAGTGCGAGCTAAACGGCTCGAGCGCACCGCGTGACAATTTTTTTTCTTTTAAATGGTTAATTTTAAGGTTGAAATTCTAATCCGCTAAAAGTCTTAATTATGGAAAAACAAGAAAAATACCTGTACATTTGCTCGTCGAGGAGTCATATTGGCTGTAGAATTTGAAAAAGAAAATTTTTCCACCGTTTTGCAAAATTCAAGCTGGAGATTGGTGGGCAATGCACAGTAGTAGGTGCAATGGGAGCACCGATGTCAGGGCGGCTCAGACAAGGATAAATTGCATCGGTGCTTGAGAGCTTTGTAACACTGACCTAAGTAAAAAATGCATTATTTTGGCCATAATGTTTTTTTTATTTAACCCTATTCCGGTGCGCGGGATTTTATACACACACCGGTGCGTTTTCTCCTTTCCACACCGGGCGGTTTCTGTTTTGCTCGATTTTTATGAGGCACCGGTGCGGATAGTTTTTAAAGCACCGATGCGCTATAGTAATACAATGCACCAGGAGGGTGTCTACGAAGCAGACGGTTTCCAGTGTGCTAATGTTTTGTGTGGTTTTTTTGTCTTAATTGTTTTTAATTTAACCCCCTTCCGGTGTGCCAGGTTTTATGGACGTATCGGCGCGTTTTCGTCATTCCACGACGGGCAGTTTCTATTTTCGCGCGCTTTTTATGAGGCACTGATGCGGATGATATGTAACGCACTGGGGCACTATAGTAATAAAATGCACTGAGCGGGTGTGTATGGAGCACACGATGTCCGGGGTGGCAATGATTTTTGTAGTTTTTCGGTCGTAATTTTTTTATTTAACCCCGTTCTGGTGCGTGGACTAATGGGAGCATCGATGCATTTTTTTCATTCTGCGTTGGGTGGTTTCTGTTTTTGCACGCTTTTTATGAGGCACCAGTTCGAATTCTCTGTAAAGCACCGGGGCGCTACAATAATAAAATGCACTAGGAGGGTGTGTATGAAGCGCACGGTGTCCGGTGTGCCAATGTTTTGTGCGGTTTTTTGGCTGTAATTTTTATTTATTTAACCCCGTTCCATTGCGCGGTGTTTATGGGTGCGCCAGTGCCTTTTTTTCATTCCACACTGGGCAGTTTCTATTTTCACGCACTTTTTATGAGGCACCAATGCAGATGTGTTGTAAAGGACCGATGAGCTACAAAAATGAAATTCACCAGGCAGGTTTGTACGGAGCGCATGGTGTCTGGTGTGCCAATGTTTTGTGCGCACCGGTGCATTTTACGATGATAAGCGCACCGCAAGTAATACATCCGCAAACACCTCCACCCGCCAACCCCCTCTAGTAACCTCCACTACAAACAGATGTCTGGGGTATTTTTATAAGGGGTTCCTCAAAAACATCCGTTATAGGGTATTTTCCTTGTAGTGAGTGCAGTTGTTATGTGAGATGCAAATGGGAAATCCAACGGATTTTGGTCTGTTAATTTTGAAAATGCAGTTGATGCTGATAATGTTGTTGAGAATTTAAAATGGAAAAAAATCAATGATGATAGGGAGTGGTATGTTGGAAAATCCCAGAAAAAATGTTGAATGAAAAGAAAAGTTAAAAGCAAAAATTCAAGAAGAAATGAATGTTCTCCGCTTAACTTAGGCTGCAGCTGTTGCAAGCCCAACTAATCAACTTTCCTCACTATCATTAAATGAGCCTCTTGGTTCATGAGGTTTCTATTTTCCTCAAAGACACTGTAGTTTAGTTGTTGGAACTAGTTTGTTTACACTAGAGTTTTGATTGTGATCTTTTCATATAGTCCTTGCCAATTCTAGTGCCTCATTGTGGTCCACCTAACTCACCGAGTTTTTGGGAGGGTTTGTGCTATATCCATTTTTTTTAGTGTTTCAAGGTTGATATAAAAATATAGGCCCATTATACAAGTTTAGTTGTTTTCATTCCATGGTTGACAACTAATTGGCTAAAATGGAGTTTTATTGGAGCATTTCAGGAAAGGCATTGCCTTGTTGTTAAAGGAAATTTTCCTATGTTAGCAAATCATAAACACGTGGATGAGTCTACCAATTCTACAAATGATTCTATATTGAATATAGTGTTGGACCATGGAAAAGCAGCAGGCATAATTAAGCCTCATGATCGTATATTTGTATTACAAAAGTTGATGACTCATCAGTTGAGAAGATAATAGAGCTTGGAGAATTAATTATTTTGAGAAACTTCTGACTTGTGTTATTCATAATGAAAAACCAAGGAGAGGAGGTGTCTTTGACAACTTCAAAGCTTGATTATGTGAAAGCATACATCATATTCGATGAAATAATGGGATGGAAAGTTGTAAGCAAAGAAAGTGGATGTTTAATGTATCTAAGAGTTCTCATACTACACATAAACCTGAGCAATGGACATATCTTCATTTCATAATTCCCATGTTTTATGGCACAAAATCAGTTGACAAGGAACAAATTCTAGATTCTAAGGCAAAGAATATGCAAACATTTCAAATTTCTTGCAGATTGTATTCTTGAAAGTTTGTAATAGTTTAATAGTTTGTGTTTCTATATATTTGATGGATTGTAAAAAGAAAGGTATGGGATTTTGATGCCAAAACCTTTCATCTTTGTGAAACTTTTCTCCATAAATCCTAATTGAAGTATTTCAAGCTCTAGCTTTGACATAATTTGTGTTTCTTGTATGTTTTTCTAGTATTTTCATACTCTATTTCTGCACATGTTCATAGTTGCATAGAAGAGATAGGCAGGAATAGATTGAGTTTCAATATTTTTGAAATCCCCTGCAAATTTATAATCGTTTAAAGAGATTATTATATCAGACTTTTTGTTTGAGTTAGCTCCTCTTTGAACTGGTTATTGTTAGCCACTTCTATGTTCACCTAAATGTGCTCTGTTTGGTTGTAGAGCCTATCTATAGGCATCTAATTTTTTCTGATTTATTAAGTATTATGTTTGACTCTTTAATTATTAGGAACCTCCTTACATTCTTCTTTCAAATTCTTTAAAAATCTAAGTTCTTCTGTCAGGCTGGAAGTTGACACTTTAAGAAAGGACTCTGCAAGGGAGGGATTTATTCATGAACAAGAATTGTGCAATAATCAACAACCATCCAAATCAAATCTTGAATCTGACCAATGTGCTTCATAGGTTGTTTTCCAGTGATAGTGAACAACGTTAAACAAGGCCTTGTAATTATTGAGGGAGCCCCCTCTAATTCAAGGGTCAGCTTGAACCTAAAGACTGGTTGAGTTGGTTTCTTGACATAGTTTTTGCAGCCAAGAACCGCCTACGAGAAACAGGTACAACATTTGGCATCGTTGCCGGGGAGAAAAGTGACGAATAAATTTTTCCCTAGATCGCGATAACGATTAGATCTATTCCTTGTTGGTGAACAAGGAGTAGGCATTTTTATTGGTTGCATTATTTTCACATGGAGACTCCATTTTTTCATATGGCGATTCCAATGGATTATCGATCCCATTGTTTCAATACTTCAGTTGTCTTTACTGCTATGCAAGGTTCATTAATACTTACAATCAGAATTATATGTATTTTCATCCTAACCATGATTAAAAATATAAGAAGTCCACAGAGGATGCAGCTATTAAATTTCACTTGTGATTATGTGTTTCTTATTGGATTTGATGTTTATATTGTACATATATTTCAGATTTCCGGCTACTGGCAACTTGGTTTGTCCATAAACCCACTCCTCACATGGTTACATTGGAAAGCAGACTACACTTAACCGTTTAAAGCTTTTCATTTCAGTTATATAGAGGTGTGAGGGATTGAGTGGTGTTATTTAAACAGTATATGATAAATCAGTTTATAGCTTTAGTCTTTATAAATTTTCATCTTCATATTTTAGTGAGAAATAGTATCTGGATTAGTTTAAGCATATGGTTGCATTTCACATTTGTAGGTTTTAGTGCGCAATAGCAAGGTATTCAAATAGAAAATGAATGGTTAATGGTCATAGTTTTATGGTATGACTCCATGCCCAACAATTTGCAACATATGGATTTCTTCATTTTAATCAGCTGGTAAGCAGTAAATGAGTAATTATTTTTAAAGAAACGGTGTTGGAGATTTAGGTGAGATTATAGAAGGATGAAATTCAGTTGAGAGTATCAGTTTGATTATAACAGGATGCACCTTCAAGTCACAGATTGATGGCATGACTCCGTTGCCCAAGAAAAAGGCACAGGGTCTACTAGTTCTTTGCATCCCACAGGGGGAAGTCATCCCCATTGGAGCTAATGTTGTAGCATATTTTGGTACACTTGAAATTAAAAATATTTTTTTTAATTTTACCTTTCAGCTAAATATTTGGGCATATACAAAAATTTCATAGAAATATGGTTGCTCGACTAATTTTAAATGATTTTGAATATTTAAATATGTAATTTTATTAAAAATATAAAATAATATTTTTATTAGAATTATTTTATTTACAATTTAAAATTATTTGAAAAAGGAAATGTTGGGTTTCTCAGCCATTTTTAAGTTTGACATTAAATTCTACAAACTCTTCCAAGTGCCAAGCCACGAGAATGAAATCTATTTAGCTCGTGATAAAGGATATGCAGGTTTCAATGGTTATGAGAGCACATGCAAAGTCAAAGGTGCATATCAAATTTTGGACCCCCTCAAGCTTTTTTACATTTAGTGGAGGAGGGGAGTCCAAAATTAGTTGTTTTTCCAAACAAATTTTTAGCATGTGGCAGAAATTGGAGCAGTTCGCACCCCCCAGCTACAAACTGCTTACTATTATGGACCCCCTCTGAAATCCGTCGGTGGTTTCAAGGTTGGGTCTGTCTGTGGCTGTCAACATCGGATTAGGTGATAATACCTTATGCATTGTCTGTAAATATGTGTCCAAAATGTTGGTTGAATCATTAAATTTGGAGGTTGTGAGGGAATTCTACAGGAGAGAGCCGTTGGGTGCATGGTGCAATCTTTACTAGTGGTACATCTAAATCCAACAATGGTGGAAGCAGACAAAACATAAACTCTCACCTTGGAATTGTATTTGGAAATGAAAAACTGCAACGATGGATGTTTTCAAAGTGCCTAGAATTATTACAGTTCAATCATATTGATGTTATGTGTGTGGTAGCTGAACTCGTTGGAAAAATAGTGGGCATGTATTTATTTTTATCACTGGTGTGGTTTCTTTAAAAAAAAATCACACCTTAGCATTTGGAGATTTACAATAAGATTATGAACAAAGGCGTAGAATTTGATATTTTGTTTGTCTCGAGTGACACAGAAGAGAGATTGAAGGAACTTCAAGCCAAAGAGAAAGCCAGACAAGAAGAAAAAATGCAGCATTTTCAGTACGTCATTTTTGGGCTCATTGTGTGGGAAAACAAAGATGAATTTATAAATTCTGAGACATGGGTTTTTTGTAGGATGTTCCAAATTTAGTTTAACACAGAATTGTTTGCGAAAATTGTGAGCAAATAGAGATATTTTTCTAGTTTCCTATAAGGCATATTTTCAGTTCCGTTTTATGCAAAACCATATGCCATGTGCCAACGATATGAATGCTTCTGGTCCAATGATTTATACTTGCCATTCATTCTACTATGGCCAGTTTACAGCCAAATATTTCAGCAAACCCAAATTTTGGACAAATCACTGTTGAAAAGGCTAGTAATGTAATATTTCTCGATCTATGTAATCACCTTTGCAGGCTTGATGGAGAGATGAAAGATGAATTCTCTGGAGCAGATATCAAAGTTATTTTCACTAAAGCATGGTTACTTGTTTTGAGAGAAAGGTGTATGAAGCTAGTCGGGCTCTAGATGTTCTAAATTTCAGTCCTGTAATTGAAAAGCCAATAAGGATAATGTTTTCCCATCGTGATCCCAGCATTCGTAAAAGTGGGTCTGCAAATGTTTTTATTAAGACTCTTGATAAATTAAATAGATAACAGAGCATCGCATGATATTTTATTTGCTTTTGGTCCAATTCTTTCTTCCAAAATATCCACAGATGATAATGGTCAGTCAAAAGATGTGGTTTTTTTTAGTTTGAACAAGGAGACTCAACAAAAAGTGCCATTTAAAAGTTGAATGGTATGTTAGATGAATGGTGTGTTGATGAATGATAAGGAGGTTTGTGATAGTCTATTCATTAGATGTCAGGAAATATATTGAGCTACTAATACATCGAAATTCAGCAATGTTTATGACAAAATATTTCAGAAACAACCACACATGAATATTTGGAAAGGGTTTTAGTAGCTATGGCCCTGTCACTAGTGCAGTTGTTATGTGAGATGCAGATGGGAAATCCAACGGCTTCTGGTTTGTTAATTTTGAAAATACAGATGATGCTGCTAATGTCGTTGAGAAATTAAAACCGAAAAAAAATCAATGATTGCAGGGAGTGGTATGTTGGAAAAGCCCAAAAAAAAGGTTAAAGGAAAAGAAAAGTTAAAAGCCAAAATTCAAGAAGAAATGAATGTTCTCTACTTGGTTTAGGTTGGTGCAGTTGCAAGCCCAACTAATCAACTTTATTCACTGTCATTAAATGAGCCTCTTGGTTCATGAGGTTTCTAGTTTCCTCAAAGACAATGTAATTCAGTTTTTAGAACTAGTTTGTTTACACCAGAGTTTTGATTGCGATATTTTCATATAGTCCTTTCCAATTCTAGTGCCTCATTTTGGTTCACCTAACTCACCCAGTTTTTGGGAGGGTTTTTTCTATATCTAATTTTTTTCAGTGTTGCAAGGTTGACAGAAAAATGTAGGCCCACTATACCAGTTTAGTTGTTGTCATTCCACAGTTGACAACTAATTGGTTAAAATGAAGTTTTATTGGAGCATTTCAGGCAAGGCAGTGACTTGTTGTCAAAGGAAATTTTCCTATGTTAGTACATCCTAAACACATGGATGAGTCTACCAGTGCTACAGATAATTCTATATTGAATATAGTGTTGGACCATGGAAAAGCAGTAGGCATAATTAATCCTCATGATCGTATAGTTTTATTACAAAATTTGATGACTCATCAGTTGAGAAGATAATAGAGCTCGAATATTAATTATTTTGAGAAGCTTATAACTTGTGTTAGTCATAATGAAAAACCAAGGAGAGGAGGTGACTTTGAAACCTTCAAAGCTTGATTATGTGAAAGTATACAACAGATTCAATGAAATAATGGGATAGCAAGTTGTAATCAAATAAAGTGGATGTTCAATGAATCTAAGAGTTCTCATACTGCACATAAACCTGAGCAATGGACAGATATTCAAGAAAAGTTTCATAATTCCCATATTTTATGGCACAAAATCATTTGATAAGGAACCAATTCTAGATTCTAAGGCAGAGAATATGCAAACAGTTCCAAATTTTCTGTAGACTATTAGGAGATTGTTTTATTTTTAGTATACTATTCAGGATTTTATTCCTGAAAGCTTGTAACAGTTTAGTAGTTTGGATTTCTATATATTTGATGGATTGTAATAAGAAATGTGTGGGATTTTGATGCCAAGACCTTTCATCTTTGTAAAAATTTTCTCCAAAAATCCTAAATGAAGTTTTTCAAGATCTGGCTTTGACAGAATTTGTGTTTCTTGTATATTTTTCCAATATTTTCATATTCTATTTTTGCACATGTTCAGAGTTGAATAGAGGAGCTGGGTAGGAATAGATTGAACTTCAATCTCTCTGAAATCCCCTACAAATTTATAATTGTTTAAAGAGATTAGTATATCGGACTTTTTGTTTGAGTTATCTCCTCTTTCAGCTGGTTATTGTTAGCCACTTGCATCTTCTCTTGAATGTGCTTTGTTTGGTTGTAGAACCTTTCTACACACATCCAATTCTACCTAATTTATTAATTATTCTGTTTGAATCCTTAATTATCAGGAACCTCCTTACATTCTCCTTTCAAATTCTTTAAAAAGCTAAGTTCTTCTGTCAGGCTGGTAGCTGACACTTTAAGAAGGACTTGTTGCACTGAAAATTGTCATCTTGAAATTCTGCTATCCATATGAGCTCATTATCACTCATACTTCCTCCTTTCCAAGTCTAACACATAAATGCTTCATGTCAAGCCTTAAAAATAAGAGAAAAGCTCTCCAAAGTCTCTAAAACTCTGGTATCACACTTTCTCTTTATCTTATCTGCGGTCCCACACCTAATGTTCATTAATCCCACGTACCTGAATGCATTTTCTCTGTGTTATGGGTGCGGACCCCTATAAAAGATTAAAAATGTGCAAAGTAAACCCAGAAGCTCACTTTCAGTCATTTCTAGAAGCTTCTGGAAGGAATCTTGCGGTGGCAAGTTCACTCTTTTTACATTCAAGCATCCCATGCCTTAAGGAACTAAACCCTTGATGTGAGGAGCTTATCCCTTTGAAGGAGGATTATATCCCTTCATAGTTGGAACTAAAACCTCCTCTTTTGCACTGTAAAAATAGGCCTTGGGTAGCCTCAAAGGGAGTTCAAGATTTAGTATTATTTGAGGTAAAGTGCTGTTGGAATTTAGACTCCTTTAACTGAGATTTTGCGAGGAAGGATTACATACATCTATGTGTCTCGGTTGGAAGAGTGCAAGGCTTGTCAGAGTAAAGGAGATTCCTGCTTCAGACCCCAGGAAGACCTGTTCAACATCAAGGCTGAAAAGGTTGTAAGGTTATTCTACTATTAAAAGTTAATACAAATATTTTTTTTCTCTCAATAAGCTGTTAATTAACTGTTTATTTTATGGATTCCTTGATCACCATGATAGGCATGATTTATAATATTTATTATGCAGGTGTTATTTAATGTTTGTTTTTTTGTGATTTCAGGTCTACAAAGATAATCTAATGTCCCTTTTTCCAGGAAAACCTACAGACACAGCAGCAAAGTTATACAGCGTTTTACAAGGCAAAAGGTGGGGAAAAGTGAGGATTTTTGCCCTAAAACGTGTGTATTAAGATATTTGCACAAAAATAAGATGGGAAAGTGGTTTTATATGATAGTTAGGGTTATGAGGGACTCCCATGTCGAATTTCAACAAAAAAAAAAGTTTTTCTAATTTAAACAGTTCCTCCTTTCCTAACAAGAAAACCCTAATTTCCCAAGACTAGATTTATGTAGAAATTTACTGAAGCATGTGAGCATGGTTTTCTAAATGGTATGACTGAAATAAGGTTTTAACATTCACAAGTAATCTCATGGACACAACTCATACAATTTACAGGAGAAGAATGAAAGAATGCAAAAGAAATCCTCAAGAAAGAGGGGCTGCAACCGTGTAAAAAGACTGCATAACAGTGACAACGTAATTTTCAAGGCTGAAGCAGCATTTTATTGATTCTTCAGATCTAGATCAGGTAATTACATAAAAATATAGATCCAATACAGATCCAGGCACAAGAAAAGCTTATCTATACATTCCCCTTGGGGATTTGCTCAAAACATGAAGCACTGGAAGTAGATCTGAGATCTAAAACTTCAGATCTGCAGAATGATTCAGAAATTATGAATAATACAAGTACATAACACATCATATCTGAAACATAACATAGATTGGTTGGCCAATCTATGGATCACCACAGTGAAGGAAGAAACCCAACACCAGAGATCTCTCCTCCAAAATGCAAGCAAAGCACCCTGTAGCTGTAGATCTACAAATAACGTTGTCTTAGGGATAGAAAAAATGTTGTAGCTTTTGAAGATGAAATCTCTTGATGCCAGGATGTAGATCTGAAGTATAATAAGAAAATGAACACTTTCAGGAGGTTAAATGACACTCTCACTAAAAAGAGCCACTGCTATCATCTAGATCTAAGCAGATCTAGATCTCCACTTGCTGCAACTCACAAGAAAGCTGAACCCTCAGTCATGAGCAGCCCTGTAATGTAAGGTGAAACTTGGCCCAAGCCTGATAGTGGAGAATTTTAGCACAATTCTCCTCCAAGAGCTGCTCAAGGAAGGAGGTGGGATTCCTGAACAGGAATGCCCAACAAGGGATGTCTAAGCAGACAGACCTTCAGAAATAATGTCTTCAACAACGTCCTCATGTTTCCCTCCTCTTTTATTTTATAAGATAGGAGTCTTGCCAAACCCTAAACCACCTTGAATCACTTAACCCCTTTCACATTACAACCTCCTTCTAGAACTGCGTTGTCCCTCAAAGAGGTTCAATGCATCTAGACTGCACTGTTTGACTTGGTCAAATAGGATCCCCTCTTTTTATTTATCCTCTTTTACACCTACAAGATATAATTTAAATAGCCCATATATGTCTTTGTTCACATAGGCATTGATTTATTCTTAGTTTTTTGGGAGTTTTACATGTCCTCCTTCACAATTTATTCATTAATCATGAAATACAAAATAAATAAGGCAAAATTAATGTTCCAATTAGCTGAAGCTAATTTAGGAACATTATAGTCTCCCCATCCCAAATGTTGCTTGTCCTCAAGCAACTGCAAGGGTGCTGCAAAATCTTCCCCCTTATTCTTGTGGCCTCATCCTTCAACAATCTCCACCATTGCTTCAAATTTTTTTCAATAATTCCATCTCCCAATGGTTCCTCCCAAGTGTGCAAAGTGGCCTTTGGTAGATAAACCAAATAGCTCTCATCATGAAGTAAAGGAAGGTCTATATGGAAACCTTCTGGCTAATCCATGGCCTCATCAAGAGAGAAGTGATGGTAATAATGGGGAATTTCACCATCAATGAAGGTCTTCCACCTCCATGCTATCATCCAAATGAAATGAATTACCTCCCAGCATGGTAACTCATAGTGAAGCTCCTCCCAAATGCCCATGAGAGGCATGCTCCAAGTGCTACATACAAGCATATGGTCCACATCATAAAGAGACAAGTAATGTGCTATAGTGGCCATATGGTCTCCCATGCTCCCCCTAGAACATGTAGTGCAAAGAATGTGGGAAACTCCTTTCCCCAAGGACACATTCCACAAATGTGTCTCTCTTCCAACCATGTTCCCAAGAATAAGAACATCTTCAGCATGTGGAATCATGATTAAGATCATGCTAGTTGCCATATATGATAAAGGAGAAGGAAGATGCCTCCTCATGTGCAACCAGCGCAATTTTACCCTCAACTGCCATGGAATAGAAGATGACAAGTGTTTCCTCCAACACTTGCTTGTTGTCCCATCCTTCTTGCATGCTTGGAGAAGGTGCTTTATGATTGGTGTAAAATAGTCACACCATGGAAAGTGTATCTCCCCTCCAAGATCCTCCAAAGGATGATCAACATCAATAAATTTCATGGCCTCAAGTGGCCCATGGAGCCCATCATAAATAGTGCTCCCTCTTGGAGAAAATCCCTACAAATGAGTGTTAGAAAAATACAAGTGTACATCATGAGATTCAGCAATATAATATTTGTCATACACTTGTTTAAAATCAGCAAGGTTGCTCATGGATGAGCCTCCTTTCACACTCAATGAATAAGGAGGTGTAGATGATAATTCTTCCCAAGAACTATGTTCCTCCTCATCTAAAAAATGTTCCATGCACTTCTTCATATGAGAGTGCACCTCCTCTTTGAAATTCTCCCACATGAATCCATCCAAGATAGTATGATATGCTCCAATGAAACTAGTGGGTTTGGAAAGCAGGATCTCATAGGTTGCATTCAGCAGTTTCTCTTTGAGCTTGGAGTTTTTAACCAAATAAATCTGATCATGGAAATAGATGACTCCTCCAACCTTATACATCCCACCCATTACCTTCCCATCAAGAACCTCACATGTGAAAGGGTCCTTGTTATACTCCATCAAAAGTTGGGAATCCCAATAAGGATCTAGGCTCCCCAAGAATGATAACCTTGTAGATGTCTGAAATGCGGCCCCTATCATGTCATGACTCTCCTCTTTGACATACTTGATGCCAAGGTCACATGTGGGAGTCCCATAAACTTTCTTTTGCTGCCTTCCTAGCAGCTGATCTTCCTCAAGACAATATTGAAGCATGTGGAAATCAGCTCCCCTTTGGAAAGCTCTTGTCCTCCAATACTTCCTCAATTTGGCCCATGCATGCAAGAGTATTAAGATCCTCTTGTCATGTTCAGAAATCTCTTTTGTAAGTGAGAAGACCATGGGCTGCCCCAAATATATGGTTTTTCCATGTATCCTCATATCCATACCATCATATATTTCTGATCTTCCATTTCTCAGCGCAGATGAATGAATGGAAGATAACAATGTCCTATTCAGAAAATTGCTTACCTCTTTTCTGAATTCATGAAAGATCCTCTGCGATGTGCTTGCTTCTCCCAAGGCTCCTTCATTAGCCAAGTATGTAAATGCTACCCATAGTTGACAGAACACTTTAGTTTTCCTCCAATCAGGAGGTCTTCCTGGTGGAATGCCTCCTTGCAAAGAGGCATCGAGGCATAGAGAAGAATGTGGATGTAGATGGACATATTTGCCCCTACCATTGCTGCATGGATTCTCTTGCCCTCCTTAGTCTTCCAACCCTTGAAGCAGAGAAGGGTATATGCTCTTCTTCTTGAGATGCTATTCCTCCTCTCTCCCTTCCTCTATCATCAAGATCTCATCATTTGACAATGATGGTACATGCTGCTCAAGAGCTCTATGTGTGAGACCTTGTGGAACTCCTTGCAAGAGTGCAAGAGTTTCTTCTCTTGGAGCAAGTGCTCCAACTTCATCTTCATGAGGTGCTTGAGGTGCTTTTGCTGTGACAGTGTTATGACCTCTTGTCTTCTCCTCCTCTTTGACAACTGAAATTGTCTCACCATTAATAAGAGACCTTAGATCTTGGTCATCTATTGAAGGAGAATCCTTCATGCTTCCCTCTTGAGAAGAGGACCCTTCACTAAATGGAGATCTTGCCCTTGGAAAGGCATCAAGCAAACTTACACCTTCTTCCATGGCCTTCAGAAATGGAGTTGGATTCATAGACCCTTCCAACTCATGCAAAAGATTCATCTAATGTGGTTTGACAGTATCAATAGAAGATGATACACATTGAGCTTCATCAAACCTTTCTATCAATCTTTCAATAAACCTTGCATAAGTAGGTGTATTGGCATTCTTCAAGAAAAAAGATTCAAACAACCACCAAGCATAAGCTTTACCTTCAAAATGCAGCGCTGCTACTTTGATGGCTTCAATTTCAGAGACTTGATGTTGTTGCACAAAGATGTTTAGCTTCTCCACCCAAACCCTGACTAGACATTTAGGTGATCCATCAAAGATATATAGATATAATCTACCCATGTCATGCTACTCCTTCTTTGTGCCTTTGCTCTCCTTGATCTTTCAGAACCCTTGTAAATTCAAATCATCTTTGAACTCCTTGGATTGAGCTTCATATTCCTCCAAATACTCCCTAAGAGTCTCCTTCTTAGATACACCTCCTTTCTTCCTCTTCATGAAGAAATCACCGACAGAACCTTGAAGCTTAGGTGATATGGCTGAGTGCACATATCCATGAGATGACGATTCATAATTTTCCTCATGTATAGATCTTTCAGATCTGATCAGAAGATCTTTCTTCTTTTGAAACTTTCTAGGAGTTTCACTTCTTCTTCTTTCTTCTTCTTGTTCAACCTCCTTGGAGAGGGTATTCTTAGATCTGAAAGTTGATGAGAATAACCCATATTATTCATAATTCTGACCTTTCTCCTTGCTATAATACCACTGAAAATTTCCCTTCTCAAGGATATCAAGATTCTATTCCAGAGATTGACTACAGGGGCATTTACTAGATATGTCACCTTTGAACAAAGGATGAGATCCAGAGGCTACATATCCATCTGTAGAATCTGTATATAGAGCTTGAAATACTCCTCCTTCAGGGATTCAGCACTTTGGCTTGAAGCCGCAGGCTGAGCCAAAGATCTTACTCTGATACCATTGTAATGTCCCTTTTTCCAAGAACAGCTACAAATTGGGAATAATATGTGTTATTACCAATTTAGAGCTTTATATTTATACCTCATACAGATATAAAAACACTTAAACTTCAGTAAAATACACATCAGAAAAGTTATACAACGTTTTACAAGGCAAAAGGTGGGGAAAAGTGAGGATTTTGTCCCTAAAACGTGTGTATTAAGAGATTTGCGCAAAAATAAGATGGGAAAGTGGTTGGATATGATATCTAGGGTTTGGAGGGACTCCCATGTCAAATTTCAGCAAAAAAAAATAAGTTTTTCTAAGTTAAAAAGTTCCTCCTTTCCTAACTAGGCTAGAAAACCCTGATTTCCCAAGACTAGATTTATGCAGAAATTTACTGAAGCATATGAACGTGGTTTTCTGAAGGGTATGAATGAAATAAGGTTTGAAAATTCACAATAAATCTCATGGACACAACTCATAAAATTTACAGGAGAAGAATGAAAGAATACAGAAGAAAACCTCAAGAAAGAGGGGCTGCAACCATGTAAAAAGATTGCATAACAGTGACAGTGTAATTTTCAAGGTTGAAGCAGAATTTTATTTATTCTTCAGATATATATCAGATAATTACATAAAAATATAGATCCAATACAGATCCAGGCACAAGAAAAGTTGATCTATACATTCCCCTTTGGGATTTTCTCAAAACATGAAGCACTGGAAGTAGATCTGAGATCTAAAACTTCAAATCTGCAAAATGATTCAGAAATTATGAATAATACAAGTATATAACAGATCAGATATGAAACATAACATATATTGGTTGGCCAATCTATGGATCACCATAGTGAAGGAAGAAACCCAACACCGGAGATCTCTCCTCCAAAATGCAAGCAAAGCACCCTGCAGCTGTAGATCTATAAATAACGTTGTCTTAGGGAAAGAAACAATGTTATAGCTTCTGAAGATGAAATGGCCTGATGCCAGGATGTAGATTTGAATTATAATCAGCAAATGAACACTTTCAGGAGGTTAAATGACACTCTCACTTAAAATAGCCACTGCTATCATCTAGATCTAAGCAGATCTAGATCTCCACTTGCTGCAACTCACAAGATAGCTAAAACCTCAGTCATGAGCAGCCCTGTAACGTAAGGTGAAACTTGGCGCAAGCCTGATAGTGGAGAAGTTTAGCACAATTCTCCTCCAAGAGCTGCTCAAGGAAGGAGGTCGGATTCCTGAACAGGAATGCCCAACAAGGGATGTCTAAGCAGACAAACCTTCAGAAATAATGTCTTCAACAACGTCCTCATGTTGCCCTCCTCTTTCCTTTTATAAGATAGGAGTCTTGCCAAACCCTAAACCACCTTGAATCACTTAACCCCTTTCACATTACAACCTCCTTCTAGAACTGCGTTGTCCCTCAAAGAGGTTCAATGCATCTAGAATGTGCTGTTTGACTTGGTCAAATAGGATCCCCTCTTGTGATTTAGCCTCTTTCACACCTGCAAGATATAATTTAAATAGTCCATATATGTCTCTGTTCAAATAGGCATTGATTTATTCTTAGTTTTTTGGGAGTTTTACATGTCCTCCTTCACAATTTATTCATTAATCATGAAATACAAAATCATTAAGGTAAAATTAATGTTCCAATTAGCTGAAGTTAATTTAGGAACATTACAGATAACTCTTTTAAACGATCGGAAGATGACTACTACGAACAAGCACTGGATCTAAGGTAAGATCTTAACACCTTTTTAGTATTTACTTATAAATCGCATATGTCTAGAGAAAGATAGGTTTGTTTTTCTGTTTGTTGCTAGACTATCTTCTGATACTAGGGGGATCGGTCTTGTCTGCAAGATCGATTTATCCGGTCGAAAAATTTGCGACTCCACTGGGGAATGAGTTTGGATTTTTGTTTTTCCTTTGTTTTGACTTGAGAAAATGATTTTTCTCGTTTTTGATTGATTTATACTTGCCTGGGTAGCTTAGTTTTAATTTACTTTGAAAATTTTTGAAATCTTTTGAGTTTTTCTTAAACTTTTCCAGGGACCACACTTTGTTTTCTTACACAGTGCGGGCATGTTCGCACATTCCTTAAGTAGACAGTGCGGGGCCGCACCTGTTGCTTCTAGAGCCTGCGAACCCTGTTAAAATTTTTGAAAATATTCAGATATCTTCTTCCAGTTTAAGTTCAGATTGTTTTAGAACCCTTATTCTCTGCCCAGATCTGTATTTTTCCTGTCAAAAACCTCTTGTGAGTGAGTTCCAATAGTATTTATGTTTTGAGTGATTTTCTAGAATTTTTGCATACTTGGAATGGTTTTTCACTTGGTCTTTGTAGTGACTCAAAGATTAGAAGCTTGAAATACCTCAGATCACACTGGTCTTTTTGTCTTCTTGATGAGTCTGACTTGGTTGTGAAATCCATCCTTTTTGAGAAATAGATCTAGTTTTCTCTTTGAAAATCTTTGAACAAACTTTGTTATAAGTTCTTAATTTCATTTTTACAAAAGAAAACATATCTGGATGTTTTTTATTTATTTGTTATTCTAGGCAAATGAATCCTTAGTTTACTGAAAAACTAAGCAAAACATTCTAAAAAAAACTTGAAACTTTTATTCAAATATATTTTCAAAGTTTGTAGATCTTAAAATAAGTGTTTCGTAGTTTTGAGTGCTTTTTAGAACTTGTAGATCTCTTTTGAAAGAAAAGTCGTTTTTGTAGTTTCGAGTTTTGAAAGTGAAAGGGATTTATTATGAGCATTGATTATTTGTCTCGTTTTGAGTTCTTATTGAAAAAACAAAAATATTTTCTTCCATTTATTCTTCATGTTCAAAGAAAGAATTATCCCTTAAAGAAATTGCATTCTCGAACTCTTTCTTTAGCTAGAATTTCATTGAAAGAAAAACGAATTGTTTATCATTTTAGGTGCATTTTTTAGTGTATTTGGAGTCAATTCTTCACACCATAAAATTTTCATTTCCATACCTATTGAATTAAAGAACAACCATAAAAGCAATGCTTAATTAAAATTGATCTAGTAATCTTTTCTATTTCTAGGGCTCTTATCACCAATATAGCTTAGGCTAGTATCTTGGAGTAGGGAGTAACTAACTCTCCAAGATAGTAAAAAAAAAAAAGTAGATAAATATTGTGATAGGAAATAAATCCAATTGTAATTGGTACAATATGGGAAGCTTCTCTTAGAGGAGTTAATCACGAGATCATGTCCGAACCTTTGAGACAATCAATTCTGTTTCATTGGTAAAGATAGAAGATCTACGCGCATTACAAATGGTAAACCTCGGATTAACCATTGTCGAGGAGCCTGGGGTCACTTGTTGGTAAACCTCAGATGACCATGTTGAGGAGCCTTTAAGGGGATTGAGCTTTGTTACTTTTCCCTTGTGCATGGAATCAGATCGTAGACTGTTCCCCCAGTTGTATTTGTTATTGTTGGTAACCTTAGTGTCCATAAGCTTAAGATTGTTTCCTAAGGTGACAGTGAAGGAAAGATCTCACTGTACCTAGAGCAGACGTCGACTAGACTCACTTGGACTCTCTGGGGGGTTCTTTTTACTCGAGATGGTTTTGTGAAGAAACTTGTGCCAGTCTATTTCATTAAGCAGGTTGTCGAGGTAACTGTTCCAACCGCCCTTTCTGTATTAAACTTCTACTAAGTTGGATTTCATCACCAACTAGTGTTTTTAGTACGGGAAGTTACTGTTTGTGTGTGGTTTGAACTCTTAGATTTTTTAGGCGTGTGATTCAGCTGTTTGTTCCTTTAGAGACTTTAGGTGTTTTTATTGAAATTTTATTTGTTTGCGTGTGATATGTTAATATTTAATCATGGCAGAATTACCGAGACAGTCGCGGAGACTTTAGGGGAAGCCCCCTGAGTATACACCAAGTCAACTTGAAGGGTTGTGTGCTCTAGTATCATCTAGTAGCGGTAGAATTATATCAATAGAAGTCAGAATTTCATCTATAGTTGTTCATCCTGATCATAAAATACCCACGACAAAGCATATTCAAGAGCCGATTTTAGTTTCTGAAGTTACTGGTAGTATTTCTCCTTCCAGTGAACTAGCTGAAGAACCTGAAATTCTGAGCTTGACATTGAACCTTCTGTTTTGGAAACATCCTCAGGATTTATTACTCCAACTTCTAATGATCCTGGTTCACATAGGGTAAGAAATATCGTTACTGAAGATCTTCCATCTGGCCTCATTTCTATTGAAGAACTTGCCAGTCCATATGAAGAAGTAACTCTTCCTGAATCCCCACAATATTTGAATCTTAGGGAGCGTGAATCCATTTTCTACAGCCCTATTAAGAGTGACACTTGGTTTTATCTTTGACAATTTTTTTAGAAAACCCGGGTCTTGCTTTTTCAACACCTCGAATTCCTTTTCCTCCTACACCCAGAGGTTACTATCCTTCATCGATCATATCAGGAGAGTCATCTATGTTTTCCCAAACACCGGAAACATTTTTATATGGTGGTCCTTCTGTTCCTTCAGGGTACCAGGCTCTCTCTAGTACTTTCTCAGGAGCAACTCCTCGACCGACTGAACAAGTATTATCATCTGGTCTTAATGGAATTAAAATTGAAACGTCGAACACAGAGAAAATCTTTATGATCTCTGGTAATATTCCAAATCCTCAACCTCAGGGCAGTCAGTTGCCGCCTGGGGGGAAACCTCAAGGTAGTTAGTTACCGCCTAGGTGGCAACCTCAAGGCAGTCAGTTACCGCCTGGGGGGAAACCTCAAGACAGTCAATTACTGCCTAGGGGGGAAATTTCAAGGTATTTTTTTTCGAGGACAAACTGTAGGACAATATTATTTTGGAGAACAACCTCAAGGAAAGTACATACCTCAAGGTTATCAACCTTCAGGACAGTACATATCCCAAGTTCAACCCCAGACTCATTATATTCCTCAAGGTCCTTATCAACCCCTGATTCAGTACACACCTCAGGGTTATCAACCTCAAGGTCAGTACCCAACTCAATGTTTTCAACTGCCTTCTGGTCAATCATTTGTACAAGGAGTTGGAAATTTACCACTTAATTATCAACCCTACGTTCAAGCAGGCTATGGTCCTTCATATGTACAACCTTCTACGGGACAATACCCCGGAATGAACATGGTGTGGGATCCATCCCAAATTCAACAGACTATGCAACCTAATGTACAGTTACCTAGTCAACCTGGACAGCCTTTGGTTTCTGGTCTAACCTAGCAACCTGTCCAGCCTACTGTTCAAATTTCTGCACCTGGTTCTGTTCAGCAGTCTGGGCCTAGTACACCTTAGAATCCGCCTCAAACTGCTGCAACTATTGCAACATCTAATCAACCTATAACACTTGTCTCTGGAGTATCTGTAGCTCCGATTTCTTCTATCCCTTCATCCGTGCAAATTCCTCAAGTCTCTATGCCCCAGTCAGGACCTACAGTTCAGACTTCGGTCTAGATACCTACAGGACAAGCTGGTACAAGTACGATTGTCACAAGTCAACCGCAATTCACATATCAACCATACCAGGGACAGTATCAATTCGGTCCCGTTGCCCAAAACCCAATTTATCAGTATCAACCGTACCCTGGCTATACTTATCAACAGCCTCAACAACCCCAGTTTGGTCCAGTTAATCCTGGTTTCCTGGGAGGTTATACCATTCCTAATGCAAATCTGATTCCCAGTTATCCTCGATATCCTCCTCCCGGAAATTCTCTTATTACTCAAGGTTTTCGCGACCCTAACTGTCAGTTACCATTTATTGCAACTTTGGATTTACCTTATTTTTCCCGCCTTACGAATGATCTGATTTACTATCATCCGTATTGGCCGCCAATGCCACATAAGTTGCCCAGTGATATACTGAAATTTGAGGGTAAGTCAGGAGAGGATCTGTCAAATCACGTTATGACTTATCACCTTTGGTGTGCGTCTAATTCGGTAATTGATGATTCAATTCGCTTACGTCTTTTTCAACGAACTCTTATTGGTCTTGCCACCAAATGGTACATTGAGTTACCATGAGGCTCTTTTAATAATTTCAATCAGTTAGCAACTGATTTCTTAACTCATTTTCAGTTGCTTGTCAGATACGACAATGGCACGGAACTATTGACTTCACTAAAACAATCCACGTCCATATATATTTCTGATCATATTCACGAATGGCGACGTAGAAGGCGTTTAGTGAAAGTTTTCATTCCGGATCAAATTTTGGAGGAATGGTTCATTAAATCATTATTACCCAAAATCACTGAATATGTAGCTAAGGGAGGAGTTGTTACTGAAGAGAAAGTCATTTCTCAAGCTCAGTACCTTCACCTTGTCTACACGCAGTCAGGTACTTTACATGAAAAAAATCCTGATCTTCCAAAACAAGGTCAAATAACTGTAGCTCCTTGAGGATCTCATGCTGCTGATGGTATGATTGGTTTAGTTATTACTAAAAGCAAGAATAAATCTTCAAAGAATTCTTCTCCTATAATAACTTTACCTGATTCCCCGAAAGAATATTCTTCCGCTGAAATTTCTGCCAACATTCATGTCGTAGAGTCATCTACGACCAAATCTAAATCTGGGAGTAAAAAGAAGGGGAAGAATAAAACCAAACAAAATTAAAAAGATAAAACAGATAAAAATGAATCTAATGACGAAAACGCAAGCTTCGTTATCCTTGTTTCATTTGCAACGAGGATCATTTTACTAAACAATGCCCACATCGAGCAGAGGTTTCGAAATTCGTTAAAGGTTCTCAACAACCTGCTATCTTGAAGGATCCTTTTCCTACTCAAGATAGGAAGATTATTGGTTCCACCTCGAACACCTCAAAAGAACCTGTTATGATGATTTCTCATGTCAGGATTGCGACGCGATCGCAAGATTATGGTAGTAAAAGTCTTGTTGGTGGTAAAGAAGCAGAATATTCTAATTCAAACACATCAACTACACCTCCTCCTGTTTCTGATCCGCTACAGATCAAGAAACCCAACTCAGAATTAGTAATCAAACCGCCTGCTAGAGGTGTACTTCTTAAATCAGCTTTCAATCCACATGCGAGAGCTGCTTAGAATTACAACATTGTTGAGGATTTGGCTATTTCCCCTTCAGCAATGTCGGCTTTGGAAGTGTTGCAATCGTGCCCAACACAACGTAAATTACTATTGCATGCCATAGGAGCTATCGATATTCAGGATTCAAACCTAATAATCTTTGATTTAGAGAATAGTACACCCCGCCTACCTCATCAAATGGCTTTCCAGATTCCAGTATTAGTAAAAAACAGACCGGTCTTTCGGACTATGATTGATGAAGGGGCTTCTACGTGCATTATGTCGATCCAGTGTTGGAAATCGCTTGGTTCTCCTACACTCAATCAGTCTCTGACAATTATAAAGGCTTTTGATGGCCGAGGGTTCCATCCTTTTGGTATTTTGCAGGATTTACCTATAGGGGTCGAAGGCAAAATCGTAAATCTAGATGTGGAGGTGGTTGATGCCCCTCTAGATTACAACCTTCTCCTGGGTCACAGTTGGTCTTATGCTATGACTGCTGTTGTTTCAACGGTCTTTCGGCTTATCAAGTTTCCACATCAAGGAAAGATCGTTACAATAGACCAGCTCACTTATTTCTCATCCGATCCAGCCTCTACAGAAACTATCCAGCACATCGGTAAAACGACTATCCCTTACAAGGATTTTGGCGTAGGTTTGATTAAAGATTCTGGTTTACTAGGAACTTTTTCCTTTCCTGCTCTTAACGTATCACCTCCTATTGCAAATATTTATATGATTTCATCGAATACTGTTACTTTTAATTATCCTTGGATCGTACCTTCCGATTTCGAGGTGGATTCATTTGATGGCGCGATGCCTTTGAGTCCCTTTGAAATTGTATATCAAGCTGTACAGTCGCTTTCTGATCCTTCTTCAACCGAAACTGATCAAATGAATGTGATCCATGAGGAATCACCTTCTATATCTAGCTCAGCCACAATGACATTTCCCGATCTTGTTCATACTAATGAGCAGATTCGTGAACTTTTGTCTGTTGACAATTTACCAAGGAAAGATCTACATCACCAATCTTCATTCTTACCTGAGCTGGATCATTTTGAAAATGATTTCTCTTCTATTTTTACTGCTGAATATGTCAAGCAACCGCAGAATCCATTGCAAAATCCTGATTCTAAATTAAATTTGGAAAATATCTCTCGAACAATTCCTACTGACATTTCGGTTAAGCTAGGAATAATTGAAAACATTCATATAGGTGCTTGTTGTACGGATGATGAAATCCAAACTTATAAAGCCCTATTTCAAGAATTTTGTGACGTGTTTTCCTGGTCATATGAAGAAATTCCAGGAATCGATCCGTCAATTGTTGTCCATGAAATTAAGACTTACCCGGATGCTAAACTTGTCCGACAACGCTTACATCAAATACATCCAAGAAAAATTGATGTTATCAAAGCCGAAGTTGAAAAATTACTTCACGCAGGTTTCATTTATCCAATTCCTTTGACCGATTGGGTATCGAATATTGTTCCTGTCAACAAAAAACAAGGAACGATAGGAGTATGTATCGACTATAGGGATATTAATCGTGCTTGTCCTAAAGACAATTACCCACCCCCCTATATCGATCAAATTATTGATGATTGTGTCAGTAGTGAAATGTTCTCCTTTATGGATGGTTTTTCCGGTTACAATCAAATAAACATACTCCCTGTTGATCAACCTAAAACAACTTTCATTTTTCTATGGGGAACATTTTCTTATTGCAAACTACCCTTTGGATTGAAGAACGTTGGGGAAACTTTTCAAAGGGCTATGTCTTACGCATTTCATGACATCAAGCATATTGTGCAACCTTATCTCGATGATTTTCCTGCCCATTCTTCGCATAGGACCGATCATCTCACTCATTTATGAGCTATATTTATGAGATGTAGGCATTATCGAATTCAAATGAATCCACACAAATTTTTTTTCTGTGTAGAATCGGGTCGCTTACTGGGATTTGTCGTTTCGAAAGCAAGCATTCGTGTTGATCCGTCGAAGGTTGAAGCTTTTATCAATCTACCTCCTCCTTCAACTCTGCGCCAACTCCAAAGTTTGCAGAGGAAAGTAATTTTTTTACGTCGATTCATTCCTAACTACGCCGAGTTAACAAAGGGTTTTACCAGGTTTTTAAAACAAGATGTTCCGTTCTTTTGGGATGAGATTACTAATCAATCTTTTGATGCACTCAAACACGCGTTGACCCATGCACCGTTACTGCATCCTCCCAATTACAACCGGGATTATTTTTTGTACCTCGCCGCTTCTCATTCCACCATTGGGATGGTTTTAGTTCAGGAAGATGAATTCAACAATGAACATGTGATTTACTATCTTAGTCGAAATCTGCATCCGACTGAGATCAAATACACACATGTGGAGAAATTAGCCTTGGCAGTTGTTTAAGTTGTCCAAATATTTCGTAACTACATCTTATTACGCAAAACCACAATAATTTCTGACTGTAACCCTATGATGTACATCTTGACAAAAAAATTGCTAGGGGGCAAGTATTCCAAATGGGTAGTTATCCTGCAGGAATTTGACTTGGAATTTCAAAAATCCAAGGCAAAGAAATATTTGGTGTTTTCCAAACTGATGTGTGATTTCTTGTCTACTGACACTAAAACTGTGGCAAAACAGCCCATTGCGGATGAATCCTTGTTTCTTATCAGTACTCTTGATCCTTGGTATGGGGATATTATTGTTTATCTCCAAACCCAATATTTTCAGCCTGAAATCTCATGATCTCAGCGACAGAAAATACGTTTACAATCCCAACAATAAAATATTATTGGTGATACACTCTATCATCGGGGAGTAGATTCTGTTTTCCGACGTTGTCTTACTCATGAAGAAGATGAAAATGTTCTAAATGACTGCCATTCTGGAGCCTGTGGTGGTCATATGTCTGGGTATGCCACAACCCAAAAGATTTTTCATGCTGGTTATTTTTGGCTGTCCTTATTCAAATATTGTATCTATGTAGTCCGGAAATGCCACAATTTTCAGGTCTTTGATCGTAAAATGAGTGCACCACCCGCTTCTCTTCACCCTATAATTTCTTTTGGTCCTTTCGCAAAATGGGTTATTCACTTTATTACATGTAAACCTCACTCGGCCGGGGGCCATGCATATATTATCTTAGCGGTATATTATTTTACCAAGTGGGCCGAGGTGATGCCTACATTTTCGGCAGACGGCAAGACTGCTGCAAATTTCGTGTTCAATCATATAATTGCTAGATTCGGTGTTCCTCAAGCTATCATTACGGATCATGGAAGTCATTTTCGAAATATCATGATGACTAAACTAACATATCAACTTGGCCTGCGCCACGATAGTTCTACTCCATATTACCCGCAGGCTAATGGTTTGGTTGAAGCTATCAATAAATTTTTAGTCACTATGATCAAACGAATTATTGGTATTCGTAAGTCGAATTGGCATTCCATGTTATTTTCAACACTTTGGGCATATCGGACCTCAGTAAAAACATCAACTGGTTTCACTCCCTTTCAATTGGTTTACGGTTTGGAAGTTGTGTTACCTATTGAATGCGAAATTCCGTCATTAAAATTAGCCATAGAATTACTCCTAGCTACTTCTGAAGAGGAGAAACGTTTTTTGTACTTAACTCAAAGAGATGAGAATCGACGCACTACTGTAGTAGCAAACGAGGCTCATGTAAAGCGAATAAAAGCTCAGTACGACAAAAATGTTACACCTCGCAATTTTTCAGAAGGAGACCTAGTTTTAGTATACGATCAAGAAAACAATAAACTAGGGGCTGGAAAATTTGTACCTATGTGGCATGGTCCTTACATTGTTAAGCGAAAGCTGGCAAAAGGGGCCTATGAACTGATATATTTTGACGGTGTCTCCTTAGATAAACCCAGAAATGGGCTTTATCTGAAGATATATTATGCTTAAAATTTTGAGTGGAGATTTTTTAGATTAGTTTCTTTACTGTTGGTGTGTCTTAGATTAGAAAAGCGTGCCTAGTTTAAAGTGTGTTCTTATCGCTATTCCTGCTTATCTGGGTGTTACTCTTGATATTGCAGATGATGACGTCTCTTCAAACCTACATTGGTTTTTCTGATGGTTTTTGTCGTAGTACATGGAACATTTCTTCCGTAGCTTGAGTTATATATTCTCCCTCTGATGAGTTAGTATCCATGCATGGGGTAAGCCTTGGTCAAACAACGAATAACATTGCAGAGTATCGTGCAGTGATTGAGTTATTATCTGAATCCATATCATTTGGAATTCAGAGTTTGATTGTTAGGTTGGATTCTAAACTCGTTGTTTTTCAGCTTAACGGGGTTTATGCCATTAGAAATCCAGTATTATTACGATTATTTTTTAGAGTTTGCCTCTTGGAACGTGAATTTGACTACATTGAATATCAACATATTCCAAGATATTTAAATACTTTGGCAGATGCAGTTGATTCTAGTATGATAAATAGACATTTGCAATAATCATAACAGTAAATTACGCAACATTCAATAACATGTTACACAGATAGCCGGTAATAATGATATATCATAGCATAGAAGTGTGTTTCAAAATATACATTATCTTCGATCATAGGTTGAAAAACACCTTATGATCAGCAAAAATGATAATACAAAAGGTAAAAAATGTTATGAGTCTACAAACCAATCATCCTATCCCTGGTGATGATCACGATAAGAAACCACTGCGCGGGCCACCCTACACTGGAACCTCCTAAAAGGTCCTGGGACACCAATCACATATTTCTGCAACCTAAGTGGAATATCATCTATATCAGTCTCTGGAATGTCTAGTGTCAAACACTCTAGATGATGCTCCAAATCGGTCAGGATCTTTGTTGATTGGCCCTGTGGGGCCGGTGCTGCTGCAGCTGGGTGTCTCCTCTCATAAGGCTGGAGAGTGGCTGGTCTTCGTGGGCCCATATCTACATTTAAAATTTTGATTATTAGTTTTGGGATGATTAAAATTAAAAAAAAAAAATAGAAATTAGAAAATGTTGAAAATGGTATTTACTTGAATCATCCCATTGTTCTCCTGCTAGGAGAGCCATGTCTCGGTCGCCGCGGAAGTCCATCCCAGCATATGGAAGGTCCTCTATAACAAAAATTTGGCATTCCAGCCAACGCAAATATGTAGGAGGAAATCGAACAACCTCAATGCCCTCAGTGTGACGGGCCATCAAAGCAACCCAACGAACCATCCTAGGTTCTCGAGGTCGACCAGCATCGATAGGAATGTGCTTCGAAGCTAACATGGGGATCCTCTCTAGAGAAAATGTGACTACAATGGATCCATATCCAAATTTTTTTAGCTTTCCATTCTTTTCTCTAGTTAGTTGGCCTTTTACATTTGCCAACACAGCTTCGCACCAGTTGAAAATGGTGCCTCGAAAACAGTCTACTACAATGCGCATCTGGGAATTGGTAGCCACATGAAATGTTGCACTCCCGCACAGTCTGGTAATAGTAAATGCAATGACTTTAAGTTCAGGACGGATGATATTTTTTATATCAATCCATTTATCCTTGGGGTCTACTCGATCATCGCAAAACTCTAGTCGAAGACTAGCGACAGACTGGCCACCTGGCCTAGTCCCAAATAGAGATATTTGTTCGCCCCTCTTGGAAAAATCGGTTAAAAACATATATATCCTCCAGCTCAATTTCGAGTCGGTGGCCACCAATAACAAAGCACTGGTCCTGTACGTTCCATCTATTCACTAGCCATGTTAGGAGGTCTACCTGTGCCCGCATGCCCTGAATGGCCCAAAATTTGTATAAACCGCATGTTCTAAATGCCTGCATTATAGGAAAATGATTCATTGCGGCATCATCTACATCCTCATGCTCGCGTTCTCTCCAAGTAAGAATTTTGAATGTCCTACAATACACAAAAAGACATATTAGAAGAATCTTGATTGAAAAATTTTGGGCGGAAATTGAGAAATTTAAGTTTGAAATTTCATTGCGCGGGGTTCGCACCCTTTGCTCATACACAGTGCGTAGATACGCACAGGTGCTGTGCAATGGGTGCGAACCCAGGAACTTTTTCCACATAGAAAAAATTTGGGGTCCGCAGGGCTCGCGTGTTGCACCTGCGGACCCCCCAAGCGAATTTTTCAACCTATTTTTCCCTTAAAATGAAATTTAAAGCCTAAAAACGAAATGTAAATGGATGAAATGCAAGTTAAGGACGACATGGATTACCTGGAGCTGACGGTTCTCGATTTTGACATATGGATTTTCTAGAATCTTCACAAGAACTTTATTACCCAAAAGCTCTCACTTTTCACTCTGAACTCGAATGGTAAAAATGAAGTTAGAAAAGCCCTTGTTATAATGATAAAAATGAAGTTAGAAAAGCCTTTTTTATAAGTTTTTTTGAATAAATGAATTTTTAATTTGTTTATTTTTCACTTTAAAAAGGTAATTTTTGAAAAAAAAATTATTTATCTTAAACAAGTATCTGTAATGTTACGATTTTTTGTGCAGAAAATTGGATTTTTCAGGAAAATTGATCGTTTTTTCAATGAAGAGCATACTTTTATCACTCTTTCAAAAAATTTACGAAAAAGGGAAAACTTTGAGTTCTCTTTTAAGCTCTTTTTAGACTCTCGAAAATTGAAAATATTTCCGAGCACTTGATTATTCGAACTCGTTAAAATAAATGAATGATCGTCCTTTCAGTATAAGTTTACCCCTTTTACGGACTGAAATGGACTATTTACGAAAAAGGTATACGTTGACTAATTACGGTCAATAGAGTTCTCTCCCGCGTTATTTTATCCTTTTTCGGGCTCAAGAGACTAAATTTACAAAAAAGTACACCCATGGAGTTTTCTTAAGTTTTTCTTCTGACTCCCTAAAATTGAAAAACACCGAGTTTCTCCTATATTGGACTCGTTAAAATTTAACAATAAAGGACCTGTTCAATTTTAAGCAGGAACGAACCACTTCTTATTAGGGTTTGAATCTTAAACTAAGTTGGACTCATTCGAAGGATGAGCTTATAAACAAGCAAATGTTATCCTCCTCAAGCTTGTCAAAAATAAAGAGGTACTTGCCAGAAATGGTGGGGGAAAAGAAAGAAAAACGAACTTGTTTGGTATATTTTGACTATTCAGAAAACCGTTAACCACTCTTGAACATGACACTTTTGTTCACTTGGGTTGGGAAAATTCTTTGCCTAACAGTTAATCAAACCATATTAAAAGTCTTCAGCCGGTTTCTGGGTATTAGCTTTGGGTCAATTGTTACCAAGCCATCTACAGTGTCGTTATGTGTTCAAGAGTTCAGTTCAAATAAACCATTCATCTGCAAAATATTTGTCTTCCATTTTGACCATCCATGAGTCAGTCCTTTCCAATATATTTCTTCAAAATTTGATCTATGATTTCGTGTCGTGGGCTTGCCTACGACGAATCACTTTCTATCGACGACAGCTCATTATCTAGGAAGTTGATCTAGAAATCGTCAGTACCTTGAAATCTGCACGCCTCAATGGCAGGTTTCTCGACTTCGACGACAGGTTGCATCATTGACCTTCGATCGAATGATTCCGTGACATGTTCGACTTTAGCTCATCCATTCACATTTCATGGATTGTACTGAGTACTTTGAGGGCCATTGACTTTACTAGTGGTTACTCTCACACTTGTTAATAGTTTACATTATTGACTGGTAATCAAGTGGTTTCTACCATGTTCAACTTCGACACATTCATTCACATGGATAGAATCGTACTAGTTCGGGAAGCAGAAATCAAGACCCTAGATCGAGTTTCCACCATCTAGGCTGCAAGGAATTTTTCTATTCATTTATACAGTGGACTATTCAGAAACATATGGATGCGTCCATCCTATGCCTACACATGTCTATACTGTTGATGTATTGAAAATCATTCTTGTATAAAAACAGTTTAAGTCAGTTCTCTAGTTAGTTTTGATCTGAGTATGGGAATGCCAACCTCAGCGATGATATGTCTACATATATATATTTTTCATTGAATTTTTTTACAAGTTCTGACTGGGGTGTCCACAAGATGATACTTGAAATGATAAAGTAATTCACTCTTCATATATGACAGACTCTATCTTCATCTATTACAGATTTTTCACTTTAGGGGGCAATATGTTGCACTGAATATTGTCATATTGACATTCTGCTATCCGTATGAGCTCATTATCACTCATACTTCCTCCTTTTCAAGTCTAACACATCAGTTCTTCATGTCAAGCCTTAAAAATAAGAGAAAAGCTCTCAAAAGTCTCTAAAACTCTGGTATCGCACTTTCTCTTTATCTTATCTGCGGTCCCGCACCTAATTTTCATTACTCCTGCATACCTAAACGTACTTTCTCTGTGTTAAGGGTGCGGACCCCTATAAAAGATTAAAAAGGCGCAAAGTAAACCCAGAAGCTCACTTTTAGTCATTTCTAGAAGCTTTTGGAAGGAATCTTGCGGTGGCAAGTTCGCTCTTTTTACATCATCCCATGCCTTAAGGAGCTAACCCCTTGATGTGAGGAGCTTATCCCTTTGAAGGAGGATTATATCCCTTCATCGTTGGAACTAAAACCTCCTCTTTTGCACTATAAAAAGAGGCCTTAGGTAGCCTCAAAGGGAGTTCAAGCTTTAGTATTATTTAAGGTAAAGTGATGTTGGAATTTAGACTCCTTTAACTGAGATTTTGTGAGGAAGGATTACATACCTCTATGTGTCTCGGTTAGAAGAGTGAAAGGCTTGTCAAAGTAAAAGAGATTCCTGCTTCGGACCCTGAGAAGACCTGTTCAACATCAAGGCTGAAAAGGTTGTAGGTCCTTCTACTATTCAAAGTTAATATAAATATATTTATTTTTCTCAACAAGCTGTTAATTAACTGTTTATTTTATGGATTCCTTGATCACCATGATAGGCATGATTTATAATATTTATTATGCAGGTGCTATTTACTGTTTGTTTGTTTGTGATTGCAGGTATACAAAGATAACTCTTTCGAACGATTGGAAGATGACTACTATGAACAAGCACTGGATCTAAGGTAATATCTTAACACCTTTGTAGTATTTACTTATAAATCGCATATGTCTAGAGAAAGATAGGTTTTTTTATCTGTTTGTTGCTAGACTATCTTCTGATACTAGGGAGATCGGTCTTTTCCGCAAGATCAATTTATCCGGTCGACGAGACTCTAAAAGGGAGGGATTTATTCATGAATAGGAATTGTGCAATCATGAGCAACCACCCAAATCAAATCTTGAATCTGACCAATGTGCTTCATAGGTTGTTGTCTAGTGACAGTGAACAACGTTAAACAAAGCCTCGTAATTATTAAGGGAGCCCCCTCTGGTTCAAGGGTCAGCTTGAACCTAAATACTAGTTGAGTTGGTTTCTCGATGTATTTTTTGCAGCCAAGAAATACCTACATGAAATAGATACAACACCATCATTTGGAAATGTCTAGAGCATACAGGGATCTGCTTACTAGTCATGATCTTTCGTAGAACTGATATCCCCCCTAAAAGAAAAAACAACCAAAACAGGGGTGAGGTACCAACCTCCCCAAAGACAAGAATTCTTATTAGGTTAGGCCGAATGACACATCTATCCATAGGAATTAGAAAAACCCCTTTATAAATCCTTTTGCATAGATAAACCAGGACATAACAACTGGTCTCAATAGGAAATAGTTCTGAAAACATCAGCCATGTTCCATATTTCCCAGGGTTAGTTCTATAATAAAATATTCATCTCTTAACGAAGCTGGTACTAGTGCAACTCAGTTACCTATTGCTTAAGAGGATTCAGTTAATATGGTATCTATTCAACCAGATTTTCCCAACTCAAATAATCACCACAGGGCTCTATTCAATCTATTATCTCATCAACTGCCCAAAGAAACTCTCCACTGCAACCTTTGATGAGGGGAAAACTCAATCTCGATATAGGAATGGCTTCGTCCCAACCTATGCCTATATTATCCTCTTTTCCTCTGCCCAAAGTGTTTTACTCCACATTGAACTCAATCAATTGCTTCAATTCCTTTTGTTCGTGGGGTCCTACCAAACCCTAGATCTGGGGTTCCTCGCCTTTAACCCTTGCTACTAGCTATACCTGGAAAAAATACAGCCTTATCCACTTTTTTATTCCCTCATCTCATAATGATGTGTATCCCAACTCTTCAATCCAATGTGCTTTTAAGCAAGTGGGAGAAAAACACAACCGTTCATTACTCAAACATGTCTACAACCTTTTGCTTTAGATAGTAGCTACATCAAAGCCAACATGCCCATGCCATTTGACTCACCTATAAGCCAACCAAAAATTATGGGGTATCCCCAACGACCTTAGAGAAAATCATCACTATTAGCCTTCATAGACGATATTCATTAGCAATATTTTACACTCTATGTACCCACCTATACTTAGATACATTATAATCGGTAGCCCCTAGCCGTAACTTCTATTTATCTAGTCGAAACAGGAGCTCACATTGCGTCATAGAACATGTAACTAAATTCTTGACCTCGTTTCACCTCTTCATTCAGGTAGGTATATTTACACTCATCAATAATTGGGAAAATAGAAGAAAGAACTCATTCGTCAATTCTATTTTGGGCAAAATTCCTACCATATTTTTTGCTATAAACACAGACATAAGACATTTCATTCAGCCATTTCAACAAGCAGTTAGCATACAACTTACAATTCTCTAGGTATGGACAATGATACATACTATTGAGCTGTTGAATTCAAAATCTCCACAGTATGCATTTTTTACGCAAAAATGCATACTGTGGAGATTCTGAATTCAACAGCTCAAAACCCACACCACAGAAACCTTCGATACATATTATTCTTAGTGCTGGTATACGATGCAGTGACTTACTAAGTGCTTCAAACATAGGATCACATGTTTAAGATCAATGTGCAAGCAATATTAGGAGTATTTGGTTTACCCCATGCCCAACCTTCTTCCGACTCTTCAAATCCTTTACTTCATCGCATTTGAAAGAATCTTTTACTGGCTTTGGCCTTATTCTGTAGACAGGGAGAGCATATTGGTTCCCTAGTAAATATTACAGTTACACATTCAAATGTATATTGTAGCTATGCACGGGAAAGGCTTGCAAATCTATGAGATTTAATGACTTACTTGCCAAAGAACGCTAGATAGACCTGATCTAAACTGTTGTTGTGGTAATACTTTGTGGCACCTCAGATTGTGAAATTCATTAATATTAATTCATGCCCCCATGGAAACATTCTTCCTGTACATATATGAATTTAGTTATGAATTTATTTAGGTTAGTTACAATTATATTCAATTATGTATACATAACTGATTTCTTGGATTATATATGTAACTCAATGCTTTAATAAATTTAGTAAAGCAAGCACATATCAACTTAATTTGGCAGTGGTATCAGAGCAAGGCTTGGAGGCACAACGTGAGGGAGCAATGCGAAGTGCCAACGTAATCTCCAACAAAGCATTGAATTGCATAAGCCAAGCAACAAGGTTTTGTGGATACTGCCAACCCTGCCAGCATTTTCCTCTCAGTTTAAGAACCCTAGGAGTGGTTTTCTATTTGAGAGCTAGCATTTTTTTCTGTATTTGAGAGCAAGAACCGGGGAGAATTTTTATGTTTTGGAGATCTAAATACTGCTATCATTTTCCTCTACTGCGTTTGCAACGTTTGATTGATAGAAACCCTCATTATGTTCCTGTTACAAATCTGCTAGTGTTTTTTTGAGATCAAATTTTTGGAGCAGACAAATCTATAAGTTTAAATCAATTTTGTTTTAGAAAAAATTGTGTCTCTGGAGCAAGTGCCACTTGCTAAATCTGTAAATTAAAAAAAAAAACAGTTTTTTTGTGCTAGTGGTAGTGGTTAAAACAATTTTAAAACAAAACGAGAATTTTGTGCCTTCAATCGCTACTGGATCTGCAAGATTAAAGAGTATTTTTTTTAACAACGGAGTATTTATAAGAGGAATTTATGTTTGGAATTGATTAAAACAAAAGTTTATTTTAAGGGTGCCAGTGATTTAAAACCATTTTTTAAATATGAACTCCTTGGTATATTTAATTGGAGTGGTCCTTTCTAGAAAAAAAAAATTACCATGAATGGTTTAGGAAAGTTAAAAATACACTTATCTTTGATGATTTATGGGATGGATTTTGTGAAGGAGAAGGAGAGAATGCACCAGAGCAGCCTGATGAGTGGAAAAAGCTAGCAATCTGGCAGAGTAAGAATAAGAAGGCTTATGCCTTAATCTCCACTTCAATCTCAAAAGAGATAAGCAGATACATTGTTCAGTGTAAAACAACTTATGATGCCATAAAAAATTTAAAGAACTTTATGATTCACATTCTAAATTGGAGATATTTCAGTTATTGTTGAATTTATTTAATCTAGAAATGAGCAATAATGATCCTCTAAAACTTGTCTCTGAAATTAAAGCCATCTTTCATGAAATTGAATCCACTGGAGTTAAAGCAGATTTTCCACTTACTGCCTTTATAAAATCTGTTTACCCTAGTTTTTCACACTACTTGGAATATCTCCAAGCTATTGGGAAATTAAAAGATTTATATTTTGACAAATTAGTAGGAAAAATTGCAGAAAGAGAGAATAATTTTGGCAAGAAAGAAGCATCACATAGTTCTAATACCGAAAACCTATGTCTTTCTCAAAAAGACGAAAAACCTTAAGAGGAATATTTTAGAAATACTAAGGGTAATAGAGGTCGAGGTAGAAAGAATTATAAAGGTAGGGAGGGCAGAAATATTCAAGGAAATAGACAGCAGAATGAAAAACAAAGAAATTTTTTGATAAACGAGCTGAAAAATGTTTTAGATGTGGTAAAATTGGACATACTGCTGCAACTTGTAGAATTTCCTGGGAGAAAATTAATGAAAGAAGAGAACAATTTCTTGAAAAGAAAGATCATAAATTCCAGACAAAGGACAATCTTCTGATAATGCACATTATGTTGTTTCTCATTGTAATTTCCACATGGAAGATGTTTTTAGTACTTCTTTTTCTTCATGGTATGACAGTTGGGTTCTAGACACAGGTGCCACTTGTCATACGACTTTTCGAAGAGATTTGTTTGATCAATTCAGTGATAATATTGACGAAGTAGTGTGTTTTTGAGCCTCCAATTCGTCATAATTTTGTTGATGAAACCATCCATTTCCGCATCATTCCATTCACCCATTGTCATCATTTTTAACCATATTTCTTCACAAAAGCACCAAATTATCGCATACATGTTTACATGGTTTATTATTATTATTTCTATTATTTTTAATGAATTAAAAATAAATATGCATGGTTTTACTAATGATAGTTTGAAATTTCAAGTTTCTACAGTTTCCACAACTGTCTCCATGGTTGAGGTTGTAGCATCACTCTTAAATGAAATACAACACATGGAAATTGTTTCTAGAAGCTGCAATATGGATTTTTGTTGGTCAAATTCCACCCAGCTCACACATGTGGACCTCCAGGCAAAGATCAAGGGAAAATCGTAGTTGTTTTGAATAGCTAACTTCAAACACATTTTCTGAGCAAACCAAAGTGAATCTCGCAAAACAAAAACATGGTTTTGGTTTAGAACGGGATCAATAAAGTTCTTGGTGAGACGTTTTCCCAAATTCGTTACCATTTGGGAGATATTTCAGGTTCTTTGGAGCCATATTTTGCAGTTGTGTGAGAAAATATTGCACCCATGTGTCAATAAACACCCAGTCAAGGAAACAATGGTTGGAATGGACTGTGTTTCATCAAATTCATGGAAAATAGGTGTCCATTCATTTCTGATATTTAGCCATATGAATCTCCATGAAGTTACATTGTAACCCCTATATAACCACTCCATTAAAACAAAGAGGAGAGGTTAATTTTCTGAAGCATATTGTGAAGTTTTAAAACTCTGTTTTTCATTCCTTTTTAATGAAGAAGTACCTTAAAGACTTTATGCGCAGCTAACTGTTGGAGTAAAGATTTGAATGCCTATTTGTGGAGGGCTTGTACAAATAGTGAAGGTTCTGCATTTTATGCTTTTAGTGTAGTTTTTATCATGTTTTCATTTTATCATTTGATGTAGTTATTTTCAAAATTCCAATTTGTCATTTTCCATAGTATTTTTTCAGAATTCCAATTTGTCATTTGTCGTAGTTGTTTTTAGAATTCCAATTTGTCATTTGTTGTAGTTATTTCCAGAATTTCATTTTGTTATTTGATGTAGATGCTTTCATAAGTCTTCTTTTATCATTTGATGTAGATTCATCAATGTTTCCTTTTGAATTGTCAAATTGCAAAGGATTCATAGTTTTACTTCTAGAGCAACAATGATTTATTTTAGAGTAGTTTTGCAAGTTCATGAGTGGTTTATTTCAAGAGCATGAGTTATTTCTTTTCAAAAGAGTAGTGATTGAGTGATTTCCTTTCAACATATGAGTGTGTTCTTTTCCTTTCATGAGTGATTTATTTTCAAGAGCTATAGTAATTTCTTCACAAGTTTCATTGCCATAATATTTCATTTCAAAATCATAAAAATGTATAAATTCCCTTTTCTAGAATTCGATTTTTAAGACTGTTAGAGAATAAAAAAATTTAGAGACTAACAAATATATTATATAAGATTTCTTCATAAGATAGAGAAAGTTTGTTTCAATTTACGAAGTAGAAAGCATGTTAATTTTTAGAGCTTAGTTGTTATTTAAATTTATCAATTTCATTAGGAACATAAGAATAAAAACATCCTTAGAAGTAATATCTACAAATCCAATCATCACACCATAAAACTAAATGAATAAAAGAGACTTCTAGCATATATTGTGCACTTGCACTTCACAATTTTACCGACTCCAGTCGATAATTTATGTAATCAATTTAAGACAATTAAATTAACTAAAAATTTGGCGTCGTTACTGGGGAAGTGTAAATAGGAGCCTTTTTCTTTTCATTAAATAAATAAATAAAATCACCTAACACACCCACTATATCACGTGGTGGAGTAAGAGCAACACATCCACAACATGAATTCTTATTTTTGCAGGTAGAAGAATATGTGACAAAGTAGGTTGAAGAAATGGGCGGAGCTGATGAAAATGTGGAATATCCTTTTAGATTTCCCATTCAAGAAATTGATGTAAATGTTCATATGAAGAGAATCCCTCCATTTGTACTTCCTAACTTCAAAGGTATGAGATCAGAAGACCTGGAAACCTTTCTTTTTGAATTTGAAATAATTTGTAGATCTTATGGATACTCATTACACATTCAAAAATTAAATTTTTTTCTAGCAACATTGAAGGATAGAGCTCTTAGATGGTTCATGAATTTAGGAACAAATTATACAATGACATGGGATGATATGAAAAGAGTATTCTTGGAAAATTATAAATATTATTTCATACACCATGACCTTAGAAATGAAGTCTTTAAGATGAACCAAAAAGATGATGAAAGCCTAGAAGATGGAGAGATTTACTTATAATATCAAAAGATATAAATTGCATAATTTAGGATTAGATACATTAAAAACTCTCCTACTGAATGCTATAAAGGATGAATGGATTGATCTTCTCAATCAGGTGGGAAAAGGATATGTCTATCAATTTCCATTTCAAGAGATTTGTGAACTGTGCAAGAACATATCAAGAGGAAAAGAAAAATATGTAAGATCCTCTCAAGATCCATTTATGGCAAGAGTAAGTAAGTCGGCATTAGGATTGGTAAGTAAAATTGAACGTAACAATTTTCTAAAAATTCTTGGTAATTTAAATGAAAAAACTGACATGCTAAGAACGCAAAACAAACAAAAAGTTGAAAATGTTGCTTTATTTTTCCCTAAATGTACAAAGAAACATTTTTTGCATGAATTTCCACTTGATAACATTAAAATTTGTAAAATTTGTGCAGGATCACATACTACTGAATATTTCCCATCATTACCAGGGTTGAAGGTAGTTTACCAGAAAGATAATGGAGTGAATCAAGCAAAAGAGAAACTTTGTTATGTAGCTCCAAGAGGACTATGGTAGCCTCATCAACCGAATATGATGCAATATCCTTATGCACAGTTTCAAGGTTATGCACAACAATATTAAAGTAATTGGCAAACACCCTTGCCTTGTAAACCTTGGACATCTCAATCCCAACCTCAAAACCAACCTTGGAAACCTTGGACATCTCAACCCCAACCTCAAAACCAATCTTGGCAACAAAGTTGGAAAATTCCCTACAAAGGAAATTCACCATATCCTCAATCTTTCCCTCTCTATCCTCAATACCAATATCAATGTTATAAAACCATTAATCTCCACCACAACATCAATTCCACCATCAATCAACCTCAATTCAACCTTTCCTATTATCAACCACACAAGCACCCCAAAGATCCATTCCCACTCCACTACCTGCACAACCATTTCAAATCCCCAACAATAAAACACCTCAATCCACTTACAATTTTGGGGTATTTCAAAATGATTCACGAGCTGCCATTGAAGAAAAACAACCAGAAGAAGAAGAGTCAGATAAGGTCCAAGAATCATGGATGCCTGTTGATAAAGAGAAAGTGTTGGAACCTAAGATTGAAAAGTTTCTTGCATGCCTATCACCAGATTCTATGAATGAAGATCACATCTCTGAAGACTTGAATTGCATGATAGCAAGAAGCCAAGGAATACAAGATTACATTGAATCTTGGTTCAGGGCAGTCATCAGATCCCAATGCTCAATTCTTCAGTATCTTCTAACATCATCTCAATCAAGGCAATTGGTCTCTCATATACTGGTACATATCAAAGAGTATATTTCAAACCTGCATATGATTTTATCTATCATATTGTTACAAACATGGTTCCATTGGAAGTATTCATATACTTGAACAAGATTTCTTTTTCAAGTAGAGTAGGACGTATAAAAAATAAAAGTAAAAAGTAAAGAGAAAAATAAGTCATATTGTGAAAACCAACTTGTTGGCACAATTGGACATGAGCTTTGCTTGAAAAACAAGAAACTAGCAAGCAAATTGCACAATAAGTTCTGCAATTTCATGATGGTTTCAATGTTTTATTATGGTTCTTCAAAGTTCTATGCTCGAGTTGGATGATGTGGAATTCCTTAAGGTCCACCTTCCAACAGATCTTGTCCCATCAACCTCAACACATTATCTAGGATCAGGATCAGAGATTATGGGAGTGCCTTGGAACTTGCATACATCAATGGCAAGCCTCCTCGTTGACAACAATGGGAATACAACAATGTCTCTTGATTTTCAAATCTTGCAGGTGACTCGACTTCAACACTTTCATTTACTCGGGTACCTTGACACTCATTTACATTATAGGTTAGTTATCTTGCATTGGTTAACGATTTTCATCATTGATCGGTAATCCAATGATTTCTTCCCATGTTCGACTTCGAAACATTCATTCACATGGTAAGAATTGTACCATGAATTTTGGCTTTGATGAAGGCTAATGGTTTTATGTAATCAACGACAACTTGCAGCAGTAAATTTTATTGGTTTCTTGTAGCAGCATGTTCATCTTTCTTTTCATTCAACAGCAACATGATGGCACCATTACAATACTTTTTCATTCATTTTCATTTTCAAGCAAAACAATAAATTTGGGCCTATTTTAGTCAATATGCAATATGTTTCATGGTTTCTACTTCAAAATGGAGTACACAATCCAAATCATCAGTTCAAACTCGGAGAAAATAATTTTATGTAAAAATTGACATTTTTTTGCAACAGCTGCGGAGAGTTTCTACAGCCATTGCTGTATCGGCCTATTTTTGCTGTAGCAGCTTATACTAAAGGCGGTTTTTTCACAAATATTACAAGAGATTGGAGCAGAAATAAAAAATTTGAGCTTCTGGTTTTTCTCAGAATATAGTAAATTGAGTAACACACAGGAAAAAAATTTAAAAAGTGCAATTTTCCAGGAATTTTCAGCGGATTTTAAAGGCGGATTTTCTTTTTTCACCATTTTGGACAGATTATGACAAATTTCGGTATTTTTTCACAACAATACATTTTCTTCATAAAAATGGGATTATGAAGGTATGTGGCAGTATAAAAGGTAAAAATACATGGTTTCCCTTTTGAATCACTCATTTTGTCCTTAAAATGAGTTCGTGGCATAAGTTTTTGTTGCAACATTGGGCAGCGCGAAAGGTGAAACAGGGTAGAAATTGATTTGATCATAAATTGCAAACCGTGTATCCGTTGGGCATGAAATTTTTATGATAAATGCATGGAGGTAGGGTAAATGAACACAGAAAATTTCAGTTTGTATTTTTAAAGAAATTGGCCACTTTCACCTACAACCATTTCTCATTTTTCTTGATATTCATGGACCCATTGGCTGAGATTTGTTGTGGGAAGATGCATAATATTAATAGTAACAACCTCAGGAAAATTCAAGAGAATCTGATTTACCAATTGAGATAAACTGGAAAAATAAATTTTCTACATGAAAAAGATACATTTTGTGGAGTAAGGTCAATGCATCATGGAGCAGAGTACCTAAGCCAAATCAAAACCAAATCAACCATCAGATCGTGTTCTCTTCTCCAATTCCAAAAGGTAAACTTGAGGTAAACCTAACCTTAAACTTTTTAATTTGTTAAAAATTCTAGAAATTTTGATGAAAAGCTATTGTAAACTTGTAGTTCCATTTTTTCTCCCATTATGTTTTTTCATACCTTTTATCAACCAATCCCACAAGTTATGATTGATTCTTTATCAACAAAGTCCTGCCACCCATGAAATCATCTCATTGTTTTCCATTGTCATAATGATGTTCTTTTATGCTTTCATGACTCTCTTGTTTAAACTTTCTCTTCGTGTTAATCCATGCTTTCCTTAATGGTACATCAACATGATGTTCTTGAGAAAAATAATTATCTTACAAATAAAAAAACTTGAATTCATGGTACATGTTTGTATCACATGATCAAAAATTACATGGAGCACTTAAATTATGCATCATATTGCTCATATTCAGATTTTTAATCGAAGCCAGGAAATGATGAGTACAAAGCCACAAGAAGAAGATTGCAACAAGGTTGGTATAGGAGGTAGATTTCAGCAGCATGGGAAACCTAGATTGATATTGAGTATAAAATCCAGCTAGGGTCCTCACCACGACTACGATCACCTGCTTTCTCTGGGACATGCAGCTACCCACATGTTCTCTTTAATTTCCATCTGGTGACTATGTATCACATATGTGACTACCCCCGTGTTCTCTTTAATTTCCATTTGGCTTGTGGCTTTGTTATTCACTTCAATTTCAGTATGGTTTGGCTCCTTGAGCTCTTTGATACACACGACTCTAAGTTCTCAATGCATTAATTCTCTTAGCCCGCAGAGAAAACAAGTTTCTTAACCTTCCATCCAAAACCTACTGAAGACATATAAACAGACATACATATATTTGTAATTTGGTGTTATGGAATTTGGTTTTCTCTGTTACTGGATATTGATCCAGATTATCTATGATCGTATCTGCGAGGAGGGATAAGTTTTGTTGTAGTCGGGATTGGACAATGGTGCATCCAAATAATTGAAATTTTTGGTGTAAGTCTTTTTTTTTTCTTATTGGTGTTTCTCAACATTTGGGAAAATTTTCTTGTGTCTGGTAGTGAGGAAACTGTGAGGAAACAATGTTTTTTTTATTTTAGATTGCAAATGGTAATAATCCTCATAGAAATAGTTTTAGGTGAAGGTAAAACTAACAGGATTAGGGTAGAATTGGAATTCAACATCTGTGTTATTGGTATAATTTGATGTGAGAGGAATGAAGGCAAATAGTGAAGGAAATCGGGGATATAATATTTGGAAGTTGCAGCGAAAAAGGAAAAAAGAAATATAGTGTCATGCAAAATTTCAACAAATGGCTAACCTATAATTCGACAAATGGCTAACAATTAGTTTACTGTGGAAGACTCACCAAATTATTTGTGTTAAAAATTGACAATGTCTCGAGCAAAAACAATGGGAGCATATGTTGGCCCCTGGATCCACAAGTCCCACTAGTTCATGATTCAAGTATTTGTTCTTTGCAAACATGGAAATCATGATTTAGGTATTCATTCTTTGCAAATCTAGAAATACTATACTCCTTGCTACTATCTTGAAATTTCTTTCATGCAAATCTAGAAATATTGTTCTGGAAATACCGTACTCCTTGATGCTTTCTTGAAATTGATTGTTAAAGTTGTCAATCACGATTCAAATCTGGGAGAATGTAAGGAGAAGATATTGCAAGGGGTCGGAGGCAGGGAGAAGAGTAGAGAAGAGCTTGCAAGGTGTTGGAATATGTGGTGAAGTTGTGTCAGGGTACATGCAGATACGACGGATGTGGTTGATGTACTAACATGTCATGGAAGTCATGTTAAAAAAACGATGCAGAAATAATGTAGAGTCAAAACTCAAGTTATTGCATAACATTTATTTCCTTAAACTAATGCTAATATTAGTTTGCAATTTCAAAATGTGAAGGGAAAAAGATGAATATAGCATAGGTTTATAGCCTCCCTTCCTCGTGAAGAGGCCAATAAGACGAAAAAAAATTCATACACTTGAGCCTAAAAACATTGGTTATCCTGGAATTTAGAATAATGAATCATTGAAACTAATGCTATATGCACCATTTTTATTACAATAGTCCCATCCGTGTCTGCAGAAGGGACTAATAATGCGTTGGATTTTTCATCTTACAAGCTCAATTTTCTTGATTTCATGCACCTGGTGTTTCCTATTTTGATTTCATGCAAATGTGCACCATTGAAGCAAAATATTCTACCACACAAATGATTAGAAGAATATTGCCTGGTACTACGCAGGACCTTAAAACGAGAATGATTTCATGCGTAGCAACTCAAAAATAAAATTGAAAATAAATGGTCGAAATTCAAATTGAAGACCAGATGAATAATAGTAAAATGGAAAATGAAAATATGATAAAGTAGGAGCCTAAAATCAGTCGAAAACATGAAAAAATGTGAAAGTGAGTCACCTCCCATAGGCCTTTGGATCGAAGTTTAAGCTCTGTAGTATGGATCAAATATTAACTTCTTTGTTGGATACCGATGTGATAAATTAGTGTTGGAGTTATATTTTTTATAATAATTATCAAAATTAAACATTATGTGGAAGTGCGAAGATGTGAGATTGCAAAGGTTTGTGTTCCTTGTTTTGCACACTTTTTCTCTCACACACATATTTAAATGTAGGGTTTTTTTTTTTTTTTCTACACGCATTATTTTGTACATATTTTTCTTCCGCACACACATCCTCATGCATGATATTTTTCCTGTATACACATATTTCTATATGATTTTTCTCCCATAAGATGTTTTTATCAATTAATTAATTCAACGTGTTTGAGTGAAATGGGACCAATTCCCATCTAATCAATTGTAAGCAATTACTGTGGTGCATCTCATAAGGTACCTAAAAATAATTGAGCAAATGGGAGTAGGTAGATGGCCTAAAGTTATCTTCAATCAAGGCATGAGTGAAAAAAAGAAATCATGGATGAGACAAAACAACAAATGGATGCAAATCTGGAATATTAGTTAAATTTTGATAGTGCACACTGTATTACAATGGACACACATGGGAAACTATCTTGGAAACACAATCAGTTGGTTGAGAGAATATCTCAACCACACACAAATCTAGGAATCTACTAGATCTAAACAACTCCTAAAGAATATAAATAAACTCGTTTATATAGAAAGAATCAAAACTGAGACAAGTAGAAATAACATTTTTCAAGTCACCCCCTTAATGACTATTTGTCTCGATCTCAATATGAAATTCTAGTTGTGGTCGTGGTTTTTACAATCATGATGTCGACGTCCATATAAAGAATCAACCATCTACCGAAATGCATGAGTACCAACCACTGCAACCACTGGACTACTAGGATGTCCTTCGTGTACATGGTTCAATCAACCATTATCTGCATACCGATACGTGTAAAATCAAATCCCCCTCTAACATCATCATCATGGGTTTTATCAGATTACCCATAACCATGCTCTGATTTTTATCGGATTACCCTAAACCATGCCCACAAGGGCTCTCAGCCATCAAGGCTCAACTCAACCATGTACATGGTATTCTCTCCTGACCCTAAACCATGCCTACAAGAAACCCTGTCCACTTCACTCTCACACGTGGTTACAAACCAACACTACAAATACAAAGTGGTTTTAAGATTACCACAAACTTTATGGGGGTACCCATGCCTCATCAGGCTTACATTACACACTCCAAATTTTGGAGTTACCAAGTAGATACTTTACAAATGCCATTACGAAACATCCTAGACTTTCTTACTAATATATGTATGTGGCACATAATGCACCATCATCATGAGTTTATTCTACAAACTCACACAAACTTTAACTTAGGTGTCCATCATCCACTAATCTCTGATGTTGCTCCAACGTGTACTCTTTAATATCATCTTCGTTGTTTTTCTTTGTTTTTTTGTCCCTGTCATGAAAATAAACTTGTCTATTGTTGAAATGGTCAATTCCAACACAGACTGATGACAATAGTTGGATGATTTATTTATCATTTCAAGAATGGGGTTAAGGAATAATTAACAAATAATGATTTGTTTAATTATTTCTAGGTGATTTAGTCAAATTTAACAAGGAATAATAACTAAATAATGATTTATCTAATTATTCCTAGTGAAAGATAAGACAAATAATGATTTATCTAATTATTTCTCATAATTGGGTTAAATATGACCAGTAATATTATTTAAACAATGGTTTACTTAATTATTCCTAGAAGAAAATCAAATAAATAAGGATTTCTTTAATTATTCCTCATGGGGTTTCCTGTTTGAACCAGAAATAACTTAATAAAATATGGTTTATTAAATTATTTCTTATAGTGAAAGCAATTTTACTATGGTAAAATTGGTCTTACATGGTGTACTTCGATCCATCTAATTGTAAATGGTTAAATGACCAAAAATTGGTGTAACACGAGCTCCCATGTTTGAACACAAGTGGAGAAGATGTGGGGGATGGGCCTCCCAATCCCTTCACAATTATGCATGCAATGGAAGTGGTAATGCCATAATGTTAATCGTTCATGTGGGAATTTACTCTACATTGGAGTTTGGGTGTGGCAGAGAGTTAAGGTGAGGTCTGATGAGCGAACCTAGAATTCGTCTCTACATTCAGATATGGTGTTGGGCTCTATGGTGGCCTCCGGGGAGGAAGAGAAAGCATTGACTGAAGGCTTTAATTTCATTTGGTGTGTGGGAGCTTACCGCGGAAATTTGCAAGGGTAGTGTATTTATTCGGTCCCTTTCGTTGGGGCTCCTTGTTATTGTTGGTGATAATTAGGACTAGACAAGTGAGGAAAGATCCTCGTGGTCTGAAGGAATATTGTTCTGTCACACTCACCAAGGATGGAGGTTCTCACCATCTAGGAAATCCTAGAGAAGGCGCCCAAATCTTAGGTGTCCCTATTATACCAGTGATTTCTAGCATGAATGGGCTTGGTGTATTAGTCTATGTTTTATGTCTATCGAATTTGATGTGTGATCGCCAGCTTGGGGGTCGTCTCGAATAGGAAATGAATACTCTATTAGTGTTTGGTGTTCCATTACCTTCATAGGGTTGTAGGGTGGAGGTGTCCATTTTATTTGGTGGAATTGGTCCCTCACAGGTAGAGGGAAGAGTCATTGGGAATTCTAGATATTCTGGGTGGTGTTGTGTGGCTTCTTCACCTGCAGGGAAGGCCTTCTTTGGTGGGCAGACTAGTTTTTGTGTTTTTTTTGTGGTGTGCCTCTTCTATGGTCAATTATTAAGTCACAGGCATGACGGGGATTTTCTACCTCCCTAGTCATGCATGATGCAGCAGGGGTGGCAAATACAACATTGGTTACGGTGACGCCCCGTCGCGGTGGCAAAGCTATTGGGCATGCGTAGAAGGACAGTGTGGGTGTGTGTGGTGTGTGTGGTGGTGGAAAGTGTGTGGTTAGTATAGGTGGAGGGTTGCAAGGTCGAGGGCAGACTCGAAGGGGAATTGATGCCTGTGGCGGCAAGGGAAAGCGTGGGTCAACTTACTCCGAGGTTTAGAAGGGGCCAAGTCTCCAGCACTGTTTCCTAGAGGACAGTCATTCTCTCATTACCAGTTTGATGGATAGGGTGGATGCCCCAAAGCATGTCTAGCGCAAGGATAATATTGTGCATATGGCTTCTTTGGAATGTCTACATTACTTTCAGAGTCAACTTCAGGAAAGACTAGTTGTGGTATGGTGGGGTCAAAACCAACTCATGGAGAAAGTAGAAAATTTGGAGACATCGATGGCGCACTACGAAGGGCATGTTCAGTATGACTTATGCCCTTCATCGCCTCCAAGAACTGCCCTAGACAACCCTTCATCCATCACATCAGATGATTAGTATGCTTTCTGGTGTTTTTTATGTTTTAGTTGTGTTTTAGTGCCTCTGGTCCAACCGTTTATGGATGTTTTCCTTAGCTACTCTTCTGTATTTTTATAATCTGGTGCACTTTTTGGTCAAAAAACCCGGTCGGGATGAGACCACCTATTTTGAGAAAGACTCTATTTACTCCATTTTCCTAAATGAATAGAATATTTACTTACAAAAAAAAGTGAACCCCAATAATGAAATGTTGTACCTATGCTCACAATTTTACAGTGCACAAGCACCTCACATAATAAGTTCAAAAAAATATGTTTTCAGAAAATAAGTTAATGAGTTTTATGACTCCCAGTAGCTCTTAAAATTCTCTTGAAGGAAATAATTTTCTTGACTTTCTCTCAATGAAGGAAATATTAGAGTTACCTTAAAGACTTGATAAGGCCTCTTTATTGGATCGCTTAGCTTCCCCTACCCTGAACGGCTCCTAGAAGAACAAAGTAATTTGCCCAATTATTTTGGTATTATTTAGTTCAATTTAGTGGATTTTGGTAATTATATTTGAATTTTTTTAACTAATCGTGTGAGTAGTGTAATAGAACACTCTTGGATTCACTTGGGGATGGTAGTGTTTTAGATCTACCTACTTACCAAATTTTTACTTATAATAATAATTATCTGGAGGAATTGGTAATTGGGAAAGTCTAGCCTGCTAACATTCAGGTGAATCCTCTGGATGATAATAATAATGTTGAGTGATATCAGATTGTGTGGTGGGTTTAGAAGCTTTGGTTTTTTTTTTTTAACTGAAGAAATCATGCTTGGAGTAGTTTACAAGCATACATACATAGTCTTGCTTAGGATTGGACCACAAGGCCTATAGAGACCAAACCTCCTCATCTAACCATTAGACCACATCTTTCAGACTGGTTATAAGCTTTGGCTTGTAATATGATTATCTACCTGTTGACGGTTGAAAATGTATCGCCAACAGTAAGGGGATACCCCCGGTGTAGAATCCCAATTAGAATCTACACCATTTGGTTTGGGGATCCCATTCGATATGTAGGCCTGATTGCCATTAAATTGGTGAAGATGTTGTTTGAATAGAGAGGGGACTCGCTGAGATGGAGAATGCACGGATGTTGAACGAATACAAGTCATTAATTGACAAATGCCCTATGAAACATAATACCATGAATAGCAAAGTGAAATTTAAAGCATGAAACTTATAAAAAGTATTGCTAGCAAAACTTTACCAAGATCATACTTATTGCAAGATTCACTTAAAAAATGAGAAAAGGTTCAAAATGGTTAAGTGTTTCATTTATCTACTATGCACATCTCAATAAATATTTAAAGAAAATATTGAAAAATAAGTTCATCAACATTTCTTTAAGTTAGAACATCATATATCATCCACGTGCTGCAAGGAAGCTCATAACACAAGGGAATACATGAGTAGAAATGTGCACCAATATTTGAAAGAAGCGTTCATTCATTCGAAGAGACCATATTCATAGCATAACCACATAGAAGACTTCCATTGGATTCAATAGTGGGATCCAATAACACTTCTTTGTATTCATCTAGAGGCATTCATTCAATAAAAAACAATTTCTCTCTCTCAAAAGTTCACAACCCAAAAAGTCCTTTACAAAATCGCTAGAAGATGTACATATAGGCCAAGGTGACTCTTGGGTTTCCCATGACCTTTGGTCTCCCCTGACTCTTGTGATTACTTGCGACTTTGCAACTTTGCAACTATGCGACCTTGCAACTTTGCGACCTTATGACCTTGCGACCTATGACTTTGCAACCTTGCGGCCTATGTGACTTTGCGACCTATGCGAATTTGCGACCTTGCGACCTATGCAACTTTGCGACCTAAGCGACTTTGTGACCTTGCGACTTTGCGACCTTGCGACTTTGTGACCTTGCGACCTATGCGACTTTGCGACCTTGCGACCTATGTTTGGAAACCGGCTTAAAACTTATATAACATAGCAAAGTTGAGAGTTAGCAAGACAAGTGGGTGAGGTGACAGGGCTGGGCAGAAATAGGTCATGGGGATATTACTAACTGAAGGCCGAGTCAAAAAATTAATGGGTTGAGCGAGTAGAGGGGGACCCGAAATTTTGAATATGCCCAAAATTTTGGGTGGTGTTGTAGTGGCTATAACAAATGGCGAACCACTGGTAGAATCCAGCATCTTTATCAAAATCCCAGTAATAATCTGAGTCTGGATATTGATGCAAGGTAATATTGAACAGGTTTTGCAGGTACCCTTTGTATTACTTTGACCTTTACAAATATGCCCAATCCTTATGCCTCAGCTAATTCTTGTTAATCAGAAAATGTCAAAGCGGGAGTTCACGGATGCCAGTAGTTTGATGATGATGTAGAGAGCAAGGCAATGAGCTTATTATATTCAGAATTTTAAAATAAGTTTTCGGTGTTGCTCCGCTGCCAGCAAGCCTGGACAGTACCCCAGCGGAGTCACTTCAAGAAATCATAAACGTTGCTCCGCTGCTAGCGAGCCTGGCCAGTACCCTGGCGGAGTCGTTGCGTTACCTCTCTGCGCAGGAAGCCTTTCTCAATCCTTTACCCTTATTTGTTTCATGTGCTTGTAGCACTTATTTTCATGTGCTCGTGGCACTTATTTTGCATGGGCGGATGAGGGATCTCAACTTATTTTACAGGCAAGAGAGGTTGTTTCTTGTTTGACAGAAACTGAAAGATATTCTAATTTAGGTTTTCCTTCATGCCAAGCCTTCACATCCTGTCTACCACCCACAAGAAAAACGTGTAAAACAAATCATTAAGATGTTCGAGACTATGCTGGGCACAAGGCTCAGGTTACGGGTATAGGCCATTCAAACTCGTTAGGGTTCCCCACAAGAAACCAACTTGTATCTCCCTGGCTAATGAATTTAAACTCATAGGCATTATGTCAAGAACGTGACTTTGATGACCTATTCTGAGAGAAGTTTCCTCTTGACGTAACCACCGCAACCTCACACAAACAATGGAGTTAGGGTTTCAGCAATTAGGGAAAAACAAGTAAGAAATATCATTAGGATTTTGATGCGTGCAAAGAGGTAAAAGAAATCCATCTAGCTTTAAACCCATGTAAGGGGGAGTAAGAAGGCTAGTCTGGGCACCGAGGGTTTCAAGGCCTTGGTTTCAATGAGGGCTCGTGCAGTGGTATGCAATGTATAGAAACTTTCACAGTTATCTCAACAACCAGTGCAGATGATGTGAGGAATAAAGCATACAACGTGATGCAAAAGATGAAGATTATAACACAATGCAATGCCATGTGCAAGAAAGATCAAATAGTTGCAGGTGGAAAAACAAGGTGAAGCACATGCAGTGATTATCTGAACATTACGCAGCAATAAGCAAATTGAAAGAGAAATGAATGCAAAATAAATGGAAAATGATAATGCATAAAGCTACTAACTGTAAGAGAAGACAACGAACATAATTTTAAACCATAAAGAAAAACTTTCGCATGTAAACCTAATTAACAACTTGAACTAACAAACTTTTAATAACAGATCCTAGCTAGCCTAAACCTAAAACCCTAGTTTATACAAAGAGGCAGTCGATTTAGCTTTCCAGTGCAGCCACCGCATTAGTTCTCGTCCTATAAGAACAACAATGTTCGCAATCAAAGTGAGCAAACAAAATTGTGCACCAACAACAATACTTACCGGAAGAGCATGTGCAACAAAAATAAGGTCATGGCTACTTACCAAAGAACGTGCCAGAATGGATTGTTCAAGTTGAATTTCACTTTCATCCTGATGCACAAAAATATGTAATCAAAATCTAAAATCATTTAAAAATGACACACATCCACCCACACACAACCTTAGGTCTGACAGAAGCGGGGGAAGACATTGCCTATTTGCAGGTATATTCATTGGATAGGGCCCGTAAAACCAACCGGGAATCTCATCATGGTTTTGAGGAGGATCAATTTGATGGAATGGAAAAAATAGGTATATGCCAGGAAAATTTGAGGTGTTTGCGAATCCAAGTGCATAAACCCTAGTTCGGAGTTGTTTCCAGGTTTCTCTGAGGATGTAAGAATCCTAAGTGACTGTCAGTGGAGGCTGAACTGCCTCAACATCCTGGACCAACTCTGGACCTTCGAGCAGGGGGCTTCCAAACTTTGATGGTTTCATGATATTAATTGGAAAATGGATGTGATCACTAATTGTTGTGATTGGAAAAATGTCAGTGGGCTTTATATCAATTTGGCCAAATGTTTGCGCACTGACAGATTGACAATCCAATGTATCAGATTCTTTAGATTTCCTAGGATGAGGTGAATTGACCAAAATATTTTCAGGCAGTAGAGAGGTTTTCTAAACATCACATGCTTGCGCCTAAGTGTAACTGGTACTGGCAGGGCAATAACTGGGAAGATTAGAGACAATGGCTGGTGTTTCCCTTCCAGTGAATAAATTAGTGTATATTGGTTGTTGCATATCGGTCGTAAGGTAATAGAGATTTATGCTCAGGGAAAGATCACTCGAATGGAAGACCTGCTTGGATGAGCTGACATATGACGTGGCTATGGTGAGAGGAGTGTGATACGTGGGAACCGTCATTTCAAAAACCCTAATTCGAGGAACCCTAGTTGGACTTGTTTGAGGGGTCTCGTCAGGATCGTAAGAACTTGTGGTAACAGCCAGCAGAAGCTGAATTGCTTCGATTTCCTAATGGGTCCGTGAATCTTTACAAAGCGAATCATCAAATTTTGGCAGCTTCATATGGTCGACAAAAAGATATGAGTGACAATTCACAGAGGCATGAGTGAAAATATTTTTAGATAAGTGGTGATTAGTGGAGTCATCACTTTGATCAGGTTGCATACCTGGAACGTTAGTCTTGCCAGGAGTTAATAATTGGTATGAATAAATAAAAGAAACATCTTGAGGTTGCTGAGACAGGGAGTAACTCCTTTGGCTGTTTAAAAATTTCAGATGAAAAATATTAGACATAAGGGATTCATCAATTTTGTAGTGTGATTGTGAAACACCACCAGTGTGCTCATGATTTCTGCCAATACTGGTATAAGAAAATTTTGAATTACTTGAAGAAATTACTGGTGTGGCAGACTCATGAAATAATTTAGGGAATAATGGATGAAATGATTCAAATGTGGGGGTATCAACCATACACGGACTTTCATCTCGCACATCAATGTCATCTGGAGAGGTCAGTGATTTCATATGCCCATCGTGGTCCAATGATTTGGTAGGGAAATCAACTTTTCCCGGGACAAGACTCAATTTATTATCAGTATGAGAATGAGATTTAGAATCGTACCTAGGCAAAAACTCGGTGGACTCGAGATAGGTTTCATTGACAGGGAGAGATGTTAGGCCAATATGATTTTCAAGCTCTGATTTGACAAAGTGTGTGAAAGATTTCGGGACAAAATCTGAACAACTGGCAACTTGAAGATCATCATAATAGTCACTAGGGTCAGGCTTGGTTGTCGATTGAAATTGTTCTAGGGAAACGAAAACCACGTGTTGAAACTGTTCAATTAAATATGTCCAATTGACATCCCTTTCTGGGAACTCAAGACAAAAATTAACAAACCTAATAGAAAACTCCTCTATAGATTCTTGAGGTTCCATTCTGATCTCATTTAATTTCATTAATACATTTTGAAAATCGTACTTGTGAAAAGCTTGTTGTAATTCACTGGCGAGCTTCTCGAACGAATGGATGGAAGTTGTCGGCAATGTGCGGCACCATTTCTCAGCGCGACCTTCAAGAGTGAGGGAGAAAAGCACGCAAGCCAACTCCTCGTCATCAACTTCATAAAATTCACAAGACTCACAGAAATCCGAAAGGTGCTCGGTTATGGAAACTCCATTTTCACCATCGAATTTTAACTGGGACAAGTGATACATAGGTTCATTGGGGATTGAGCATCGAGAACCAGATAATTCTGAAAAAAACCTCGAGAGAATGATTTGGGGATGAGCCATTATAGATATGAGACTAACTACAAGCTCTGAGGGCTCAGCTTGTCATCTGGCCCTCCTTCCAGCACCAAATCTGTTGACGATTGAAAATTTCTCGCCAACAGTAAGGGGATACCCCCAGTGCAGAATCCAAATTAGACTCTACACCATTTGGTTTGGGGATCCCATCCGGTATGTAGGCCCGATTGCCATTAAATTGGTGAAGATGTTTTTCGGATAGGGAGGGGACTCGCTGAGATGGAGAATGCATGGATGTTGAACAGATACAAGTCAGTGATTAACGAATTCCCTATGAAACATAATACCATGAATAGCAAAGCGAAATTTAAAGCATGAAACTTAGAAAAGCATTGTTAGCAAAACTTTACCAAGATCATACGTATTGCAAGATTCACTTAACAAATGAGAAAATTTTCACAATGGTTAAGTGTTTCATTTATCTACTATGCACATCCCAATAAAGATTTAAAGCAAATATTGACAAAGCGGTTCATCAACATTTCTTTAAGTTAGAACATCATATATCATCCACGTGTTGCAAGGAAGCTCATAACACAAGGGAATACATGAGTAGAAATGTGCACCAATATTTGAAAGAAGCATTCATTCATTCAAAGAGACCATATTCATAGCATAACCACACAGGAGACTTCCATCGGATTCAATAGTGGGATCCAATAACACTTCTTTGTATTCATCTAGAGGAATTCATTCAATAAAAAACAATGTCTCTCTCTCAAAAGTTCACAACCCAAAAAGTCCTTTACAAAATCGCTAGAAGATGTACATATAGGCTGAGGTGACTCTTGGGTTTCCCGTGACCTTTGGTCTTCCCCGACTCTTGGGATTACTTGTGACTTTGCGACCAAGCGACCAAGCGACCTTGCGACTTTGCGACCTTGCGACATTGCGGCCTATGTGACTTTGCGACCTATGCGACTTTGCAACCTACGTGACCTTGCAAACCATGCGACTTTGTTACCTACGCGACTTTGTGACCTTGCGACTTTGCGACCTTGCGACCTTACGACCTTGTGACCTATGCGACCTTGCGACCTCGCGACCTTGCGACCTCGCGACCTATGCGACTTTGCGAACTATACGACTTTGTGACCTTACGACCTTGTGACCTCATGACCTTGCGACCTATGCGACTTTGCAAACTATGTGACTTTGCGACCTTGCGACTTATGCAACTTTGTGACTTTGCGACTTTGTGACCTTGCGACCTTGTGACCTATGCGACTTTGCGACCTTGTGACCTTGCGACCTTTGCGACTTTTTGCGACCTTGAAATTTTGCGACCTTGCGACCTATGTGGCTTTGCGATCTTGCGACCTCGCAACCTAGCGACCTATGTGACTTGCAACCTTGCGACTTTGCGACTTTGCGACCTTGCGACCTATGTGACTTTGCAACCTACGCGACTTTGCGACCTATGCGACTTTGCGACTTTGCGACCTATGCAACTTTGTGACTTTGCAACCTTGCGACCTATGCGACCTTGCAACCTTGCGACCTTTGCAACCTTGCGACCTTTGCGACCTTGTGACCTCGTGACTTTGCGACCTTGCAACCTTTGCAACTTTGAAACCTTGCGACCTTGCGACCTATGCGACTTTGCGACCTTGCGACCTATGCGACCTTGCGACCTTGCGACCTATGCAACTTTGCGACTTTGCGACCTTGCGACCTATGCGACCTTGTGACCTTGCGACCTATACGACTTTGCGAACTATGCGACTTTGCGACCTTGCGATTTATGCAACTTTGCGACTTTGCGACCTTGTGACCTTGCGACCTATACAACTTTGCGACCTTGCAACCTTGCGACCTATAAGACTTTGCGACCTTGCAACCTATGCGACTTTGCGACCTTACGACCTATGCGACTTTGCAACCTATGCGAGTATGCAACCTATGTGAATTTGCGACTTTGTGACCTATGCAACTTTGTGACTTTGCGACCTTGAGACCTATGCGACCTTGCGACCTTGCGACCTTGTGACCTTGCGACCTTGCGACCTATGCGACTTTGCGAACTATGTGACTTTGCAACCTTGCGACTTATGCAACTTTGCGAACTTGCGACCTTGCGACCTATGCAACTTTGCGACCTATGCGACTTTGCGACCTTGCAACCTTACGACCTATGCGACTTTGCGACCTTCCGACCTATGTGACTTTGCGACCTATGTGAATTTTCAACTTTGCGACCTATGCATCTTTTGCGAGCTGCAACCTGGAGTCATCTGTGACCTGCGACCTTGGGATCATCTGCGACCTGCAACCTAGGTTTATTTGCGACCTGCGACCTTGAGTCATTTGCGACCTGTGACCTTGAGTTTTCTCCCTTCTACATTCCTCTTTCGGTGGTCTCCAGTTTTCACAGCAAGATGCCTTTTCATGCACATCAGTCTTGTGCAAGTGACCAGGTGCCTTTGAGCTTAAAGTGAGGCTCTTGGGGATTCTTGAGGATCCACCTCGCTTTGAAAGGGTCCCTTTTCTTGCTGGGAAAACCCTGGATCTTCCTACAAACCAATAGCTTCCACATGGATGGTTGGAACCTCATCTTATAGAGTATTTTAATGGTTTCATGCCAATGGACTCTTAATGAAACCGATATGTTGTTCGATGTATACTGATAGAACCTTTGACCAATTTCCTGAAAGGAATAATATGATAATGAGTTATCTCTCGGTAATAATGAGAAAAACAAGTTACTGGGAAAAATAGCTCATTCGAGGAGTAGCAACATTGAAATATCCAACCTAAGATATTGTAACTTATTTCAATTTCTTGTGCATCTCTAAGTTTGGAAACCGGCTTAAAAATTATATACCCTAGCACAGTCGAGAGTCAGCAAGACAAGTGGGTGAGGTGACAGGGTTGGGTAGAAATAGTTCATGGGGATATTACTAACTAAAGGCCGAGTCAAAAAATTAATGGGTTGAGCGAGCAGAGGGGGACCCAAAATTTCGAGTATACCCAAAATTTTGGGTGGTGTTGTAGTGGCTACAACACTACCTTAAGTTTTTTAGAATCTAATTATCTATCTTAAGAAAAAAAATTGGAATACGTAAATTTTTATTTTAATTATAATAGGGATGAGTTTTTTCAACTAGGTAAATGTTTTTCTTAATAATAATAGGGATGAGGTTTTGATCTGTGTTATGAATTGAATATAGTCTACCTGAGTTGAAACGGATGTCATTTCACGCAATTTAGCTTAGCTTGTTTCAGTATATGAACACAGATTCAAAAAAAATCTCGCTACATGTATCCCATGAATCTCGTCTTCCAACACATAATTGAATTTTGAGAATATCAGTCATTTATAGTAGTGGATTCATACTGCTTCTGAATAGCCAATAAAGGGTCAAAGAAATTTACCAATATGTTGTAAACTTTTTTCTTATCCACCTTAGCCACATGCATGTATGTTTCACACTTTTGAAACCTAAAATGTGCAAGAGAGGGATTATTTCTATTTTGACTTCCTCTACTGTCATGTCGCCCAAAATTGAACTTGGTGATATATTAATCAAATAATTAGTTGCAACAATTACTTCAGCTCAAAGTGAATGTGTTGTAGCACCTGATCCTACATCAACGGATCAACATATTCTCAATTCAACTTCTCAATTTTCAAATAAAAGATTCTAACATGTGTTGGAATATTGTTTGCATATTAATAGAGGTAGTTATTGCATATTACTAGATGAAGTTGGCAACAACTTCTATTATTCTTGAATGATATTGTTCGATGCAAGTATCAATGCTCAAAAAATTATTTGATGATTATGTTTATTAAAACTAACTTTGTTTTATTACGCTTTTAAGATGACATTGGTCAGAAATTAATGGACTCATCTTAAATTTTATTTGTCTGTTTGACACAAAACGAAGAACAACTTCCTTAAATCTTCATGGTTTTCATTAGGAAGGTTGGTTTGTTACAAATATTTTGAAATTAAAAATGTAATGTGTCTGTACATATCAAATTATAAAAGAAAGTGGTTTTCATCATCTAACCTTTCAGATTGAAAAAATGAATGATTCTTTCATCTCATGCGATTTTAGGAATTGTCCAATGCCTTGCTTCATTATGGAGGTCATGAGTGATGTTGAATTTCTTCCTTATGCTATACTAACAGGGAGCTACCAATGTGAAGCTATTTTACTAGAATTAAAAATAAAACCATATCTTCCCTGGGATGTTTTACCTACTTTTACTTATATTCAAATAGAAATGCAATACTCTAACACCGCCTTTCTACAGATAATTCATTGCATTTTACAAAGATTAAAATTAAATCCAGGCCTTGGGAATATTGGTTTCATCATTTTACTTTCCATATTTAAATAATACTTACCTAACATATGTGTTAACCTCACAAGATATACTTTTTTGTTCCATGTCGAGAGGTACGAATCTCAAATTGTTTATCTTTTCCAGTTTTTGTTTTACATGTTGAGAGGTATGCATCTACACTTTTCCTATCCTTAGGAAATTATTTTAACATTTCTTTATTCGTTACTTCTTTTCTAAACTATTTTAAAACACGTTTCCCTTTCAGCAAAACAAAAAAACACTTTCTACTTACTTCCAATCTGAAATTGTTCACCATACACTTTTGTATACACATTAAAAAAAAACAAAAAATACAACTTCTCCCATGCAACTTTAGATGCATCTGAAATTATTTATGGGCCAATTTATTCATACATGTTTGTTTCGGAGAATTTCAAGTACTTTCCAAGATACATTTCCAATATCTTTAACATACTTCTCTCATTGAACCTCACTTTGCCTTATGCACCTTGTCAAAACCTCTTGTCTGCACTTCTAACTCTTCTTTTTCCTATAAGTTGTCTTCGATAGTGCTTCTTGCCTTTGTAATACTTTTTTGTAACTATATGGTCCCTCTCTTATTTGTAATGTTCTCATGAACATATGGCACCCACTCGTTTCTTTTTTTCCTTGTGTATATATGTCCATTCACTTCGTTGTAATGTCTCTTGTTAATATATTAACATTCGCTAACTTGTATTTCGCTTGCCTTTTTCATCGTTTTAGCTTCTTTGCAACACAAAAACATTAATTGAATGCACATATGAATATTATATTCTTAGTATGGAAAAAAATACACAAATAATGTTTCTAATTATGGTCAAATGCACAAATGGGTTCCTTTTAGTCTAGGCCAAACATGTGTAATGTTATTTCTTCCAAAATTAATAGTAGTCATTTCAACATTCCAACACTCAATTTTTTCATTCAAACAAATGCAGCACAAAAATTAGTAGCATTCACACCTAAACTCATAGTGCACCTGCAATCCATTTTCGTTGTGTCCCGTAGTGAATACAATTTTTCTTCAAAAAACAATCGCACCATATATATTCTCCTATGCTTTGTAATGAAAAACATACCACATACAAATATTTATAAATAATAATAAAAACTTCACACAAGCAAACATAAAATGCTTCATATTAATGCTTGACTCTCCTTTCCTCCTAATTCACTAACACCTCTAATTTTGACAAAAGTTTCCTTCTTTTCAGTCACTATGAAAACTACCCCATAGAACAGTGTGCAAAAGGAACACCGATGACACCACTACACGCTTAACAAGGATAGTATAAATCCACTTCATCGTCTCGTCTACATCAGTCTCAAGATAACCTTCACTCTCAATCCAACCTAAACCAAAATCCCATTCCTTCTAAAATTCATCTCCATCCCCTACCACCCACCGAGGCTCTCCCATTTTCCCTCAATTTTAAGAAAAAAGTCTCCCTCGATGTTAAGAAAAAAAAAAATTCATACGTGTTTCACAAGACCTGGATGGTCGTCTTCCAACAACACCCTTCATCACCTCATACATGCAAGACCTCATTCACTTATTTCATTTCCTCTTATTGAAGTCGCACGATCCTGGTCATTCTCCTCTCGTCGTAAGACGTCACCATGGAAACATATCTTCCCTCACATGGTTGTGCGTGTCATTCCTCGTCACACCTTCATTCCAGCCAAAGATTCAAAATTCTATGTATAATTCTAGTGTGAAATAATTGTTATGTCATTTGCACCAATGACGTCATCGAGCATGGCATGTTCACCAGGTGCCTTCAAAACCAAACCTCTCAAACTCTGACAATTCCTCACCTGATTAAATTCACCCCCCCTCCCCACCATATACATGGATGAATGGAAATTTCTCTCTCAACTCCACCTAGGTAACAGCATCCTCCTTGATGAGCTTGACATTCTTGGCCATCATTAATTTGATGAAAACCATAATTGTGACTACTCTCTAATCCCTTCGCACTTGCAAGAAACGACCATTCGCTTCATAGAATTCAACCGCTCCTCCACAACACTCCGCCAAATTCAAATCCAAGTCCACATTCCCTTTCCTCATTGTCCCCAATCCAAACCATGAAATTCAATATCATTTTATCCCACTTCTGCAAAAATTCCTCCACCACACTATTAAGAATGATCATCCAAGGCACTTTTGGCACCATAAAGTATTTCCTAACTGAATTCCTCAAAAATCCTTCCTATCCAACTCAACCAATGGAGAAAACTTGCTCCTCTTATCGGTGTTGCAGCATTCCACATAAATTCCCTAACGATACACTCTTCGCTTTGCATCCCTCTCTCCTCTGTGAAACCTTTAGAAGGCCAATCCCTACTAAACGTTCAAGAAAAACTTCGGCATTTCAAATACATTCTCATTGATGAAATGAGCTTCATTGGTCCTAAATTTCTTACTCAAATTGATGATCGTTTGCAAGATGCATTCCCATCCAATAGAAACAACCCATTTGGTGGTCGTTCCATAATCCTTGTGGGGGACCTCAGGAAATTTCCACATGTAAAATATACACCAATGTATGTAGGCACTTCTCATGGCAATGCTCTTTGGCGGAGCTTTGATACTATTGTGATGCTTTTGACAGTATTCCTCCTACAAGGAACAAGTCCCGAGCATATTTCATTTCGCCAACTCCTCTCCAACCTTCGCAATGCAACCCCCATATTGGATGATTGGAAACTTCTTATGATGCGTTCAAAATCCAACCTTCCAAAATACGAGAAACATACATTCTCCAATTCTATGCACCTTTATACAAAAAATGAGGTTGTTGCACTACACAATAAATCCATGCTAAAAAAATGAACGTGCCAATTGCACATTGCTATGCTGAGAAACATAAAAAAATCCCCTCCACCACCTTGGAAGATGAGCAACTAGCTGCAAAATTACTCATATGCATTGGTCAACGTGTCATTCTTACAAGAAACATGTGGGTTGAAGCAGGGATTTTTAATGGTTCACTTGTGAATGTTGTTGCTCTTGTATATGCACCTAGTTTTAAACCCCCGGAACTCCTATCATTTGTTGTTGTTGATTTCATTCACTACAAAAGTCCACCATGGGATGCCTAAAATCCAAAATATATGTCAACCCCCCCCCCCCCCAATAACAAGGGGTTCTTGAACACAAGTTCCGCTTTGCATGGCACAGGGCCTAACAATCCATAAATCACAAGGCATGACACTAGATAAGGAAATAATTGACATCGGCAACATTGATAGCCAAGGTCTAAATCTCACAGTTGTATCAAGATTTAGATCATTGAAAGATATTTTCATCTCTCCATATTTCTCGTTCACATGCTATGCGTGCATGCAATAAAATCCTTGTGTGCTTCGCAGGAAAAAAGAAGAAACATACCTTGCCTCCAAATCTGTGAATCAAACTCCTTGAAGACCTTCTCCTACTGGTACCTTTCCTTATTTTGCATTTCACTTGTACATATTTCATATTATGTCTCATGTTAACACCTTACAACTTTCTTGTTTCTTTTACCTATTCTATTTATAATATACTTTCACTTCCAAATGGTTGCTACTATTTTTTCTTTTGTGCTTTGCCTTTCAATTAATGAATTTATACATGTTCACTTACATGCTTTCCCTTTGCTTTCACAAACATATGGATGAACAATATGTTTCCCAAATCTACTCATTTTTTCATCAAATACATGAACAAGACGCTTCTCTTTTGAATATACAGGCACAGTTCCTACACTATCGTACTTTTCCTCTATACCGGATGCATCCAAATCTCCAACTACTTAAAAGGATTAAAGCTTGCATGCATTTGCTCATCCATGTACATGAAATAGACGCAAACAGGAAAATTCAGTAATATTATCTCGATCACGTCCCAAATCTAGATGTGAATTGGTGTTGTAGATGCCACACAACATATTGTATTTACAACTAGGAATTTCCCCTGCTAGGAAAACAAGAGCATAGACTTTGGTTGAAAGACTTCAAACATTTTTTTAGCCAATCCACTACATGTTTCTGGTTTTAAAGCAAACAATACATCTTGTTTTGTCAATTTTTACTCACTTTAAAGTAATGTATATAAAAAACTTCCATAGTTACATGTACATTCGCACTACCTTGTTGTCCCTGGTTCCTTGTCTATTTGGAAAATGTCTTTTTGCAGTATTGAATAGGTATGTCTGTATGCTTTTTCATGTGTTAGATAGCCAACAAGTTATTGTGCAATTTGATATGGAGACCCTGGTCCTTGTCCGTTTTCCAAATGTCTTTTCAGTATTGAACAAAATATATCTTTATGATTTTTCATCTTAAATATTGCCAACAATTATAGTGTGGAAGTTGATATGGAACAGAGCATACTGCCAAACAATTTTCTTATCCAGCAATTAATATGAATGCATGTCCAATGAGCATCTTGTATTGAAAATTTCACTTTAAATGGTAATTAAAACAGTTATCTGCACATGCGTACTCTTTCTCTTATCCAGCCATTAATCTGAATGCATGTCCACTAAGCATCTTCTATTGTACATTACATTTGAATTGGTATTTCAAAGAGTTTTGTACACGTGTATTATTTTTTATAATTTATTGTTGCATGCATTTCCTGCATATTGTTTCATTGATATGTTGCAAATATTGTTGTCAATACTAATTTTGCAGTCTTTCAAAACACTCTAATTTCCAAAATATACTTTTGTAATTTTCCTTAATATATCTATGATTTCTTTCAAAACACCAGTTTTATATAACAATATATCTCGGATTTATTTGAAAACAACAGTTTTATAAAATAGTACAAATAATCTCGAACTCGGTGTTGGCCTTTTGATAGATGCATCAAGGTAGTCTATATTTTCAGCCATACACATAGAAGGTGACTTTTCCAGTTATGTTTTTTTTAGATTAATATGTATAACTTCCGACTTTCCAAAATTGTATGGTAGCGTTGTTCTAGCTTTGTTCAGGTTTCAAGAACATGAAGGTAGAGAGGTTGTTCATAAAATTTTCACTGAATATCACATACATTAAGCATAATAGTAAGTGCCTTGTCATTCTCAACTATGGTGGGATTTTTTTTGTGCTTTTGTGTTTTTATAGAAAGAAGTGCATTGAAGTTGCTATTTGACTCATTTCAGGAAGTTTATAGAAATTCTTTTGGCAAATTCAAGAACTCTAATGAAGGAAACAATCAAGAGAAATTGTTGTCCTCAACTGAAACAAGGAACTTTTTTAGTGTATTACCATGGTTTTAAAGAACAATTTCCTTAAAAATTTTATAGAAACAGTGTAACCATGAGAGAAATATGTAAACTTAACATGCTTTGCAAATTATTTCATTGTATAAGTTTTTATTTTTATTTTTTGTCAAAGGAAACTCTTCTAGGGATCCATCCAACAATAACTTTGGGGTATTGTTCTTGCTCTTCCAAGGGACTAGTTGTAATCTACTTTGCCATTAAACTATATTTCTTGAAATTAGCTATTATGAGGAATTTTCTTCTTTAAGTATCAATGAAATATCGTCAAGAAGACCCTACATGCTTGTTATTCCCTTCGCTATCCATTTAAGTAGTATGTGCATTCTTGCAACATTAGACAATGTCTTCGAGGACATGGGCATGTTCGAATTTGATGGTACCTGTTTGAGAAAACCTATATCAGAAAAAAACAGTGACCATAAAGGTAGATTGAGCACAAAAAATACAATAAATTTCTGCAGAGGAGGTGATCGAAATAATGTGATATGTACAGGCATTGACAAAGTGCTTGATGTAATTGACACGAGCTAAATTCAACATTGTTGTGTTGAAAATATTAAAGTCACCTGCTAGCCTTTGAGCAGGAAGAAAAGAGTACAGAGGCAGTAGCAGTAGAGATTGAGTGCACAGCACTATGTATTAAAGAAGAATGGGAAGAACCGTAAGGATTAAATCAATGTTGATGGGCTGCAGCCACAATTGCAGAGGAGAATTAATTTTTGTTATGGGCGTAGCCATTTTTGCAGAGGAATGAAGACTTTCGTGATTCTGAACTACGGAAGAACAGAGTTTATTTAAAATCAGTCCTTTCGGGCTTTAAAGCCCTCAACAACCAAAATGAAGAGAACTACTTAAGTGTCTTGTTGATGTGAAGATTCGCGATGCGATGTGATCACAATCGCAATCGCAAATCGCAACAAATATATATTTCAAAATCTGGGTGTCTTGTTGATATGGCAGAGTTCCGCAAGTGGAACATTTTCATATAATATACAACCAAACCTTATATTATAATCGCCCTCCACCACAGCCGAGGCCCATGGGTCCACAGACCACGCAACAGTTCAATATACAATCGTAAAGTTTCAATCGGCGGCCTTTTTTGTTTATGCCTCGATCACATTAACCAAAGGGCGGACCCGATGGAGTTATGCGACAGAGCTTATTTGCCAATCGCATCCGCTTCTGAATCACAATCGGAAGCTCTTTTGTTTTGGGCCTGATTGCACTATCAAATTGCGGACCCGATTTATTATATATATGGCGGAGTTAAAACTCTCATCGCGTCCGGATTATCAATCGCAATCAGAACTTTAGGTCGATTGTTTGTTTTATTGAAGTTCCGGACTCGACGCACAACTATATGGCGGATTTAATTTTGGTCCATCGCATCCGACTTGCAATCGCAATCGGAACTTTTGTTTGGTGCATTTGTTTTGTTTAGTCGCGGACCCGATGATTGTTATACAATGGATTTAAGTTGTTTGATCGCGCGTTCAAAGCACAATTGTTAAGTGGGCCCGCATGTTTTCTGTTTTAAAAATAGACTTTATTTTTATTTATAATATAGTTTGTAATGCTCTTTTAATGAGCGCAGCATATAAAAGCCAAAAAGGTCTCAGAGCCTGTGTATTGAAATGTTTTGTTTTTGTTTTGCATAGCAGTGCGGAATAGTAAAAACACAACAGTGTTGTTTTACAGAGATAGAGTGTTGTTTGTATGAGACAGTGAAGTCGCTTTAGGCACTGTGTTTTGCAGCAGTCCTACTTTTGTTATCCCTCTGTTAGAGGAAGAATTTGTAACAGTTTTTTGAAGAAATAGAAGTTTTTTTTCAGAGTTGAAACTCTGTCTCCTGTCAAGAAATTTTAATATTTTTTCTGTGTTGAAGAGGGGAGTTTTATTCTCCATTTGTTGTTTTGGAATTCTCAAAAATTCCAACATGGTATCAGAGCCAGTTCAGGATCTTTGAAGGTTTCAAAGAAGCTGAAATAAGAAGAAGACTTGTTGCAGCATTTCTCCAGCAGAGTGAAAGCTCAACAGAAGACAAAGTTCAGGTATTTCTCAAAAGAAAACAGAGTTGTTATTTTGTTTAAAAGAGTTTGTTCTTTCAAAGAAGGAAAGACAGTTTGTTTAAGTTCGGAGTTTAGTTTAAAAGCAATGGCTGGACCAAGTACAGGAATGAGTATTGGAAATGCTCAGCTTCCATAATTTAATGGAAAGAATTATGATTATTGGGCCATTACCATGAGAGCCTTGTTTGTCTCACAAGACTTATGGGAATTTGTAGAAGATGGTTTTGTTGAACCAGCTGATGAGCATGCTTTTAATGCCTTAACTCAAGCAGAGAAGGATATATTGAAGAGCAATAGAAAGAAGGACTCTAAAGCCCTCTACTATTTGTATCAAGTAGTAAATGAGAGTGTTTCTAAGGATAGCAGCAGCTAAGAAATCCAAGGATGCATGGGAAACTCTGAAAGTAGCCTATCAAGGTATGGAAAAAGTGAAGACAGCAAAATTGCAGTTGCTGAGGAGAGACTTTGAAACTCTCTGCATGAAAGAGTCAGATACTATTGACTCATTCTTCACTCATGTGATTGGGATTGTAAATCAGATAAGGTCCCATGGATAAACTCTTGAAGAAAGAAGGATTGTGGAGAAAATTTTGAGGATCTTACCCTCAAAGTTTGATGTTACAGTTACCACCATAGAAGAGACCAAAGATCTCTCAAAGTTCACGGTAGATGAACTTCATGCCTCACTGATAACTCATGAATAGAGATTGAGCAGAGACGAAAAATCATCTCTAGAGCACGCCTTCAAGACCCAGATGCCTTCAGGAAGAGGAAAAGGTCAAGGCAAAGGAAGAGGAAGAGGCAGAAGCCAAAACAGAGGTGGAAGGAACAGCCCTTCACATTCACATGGAAGGAGAAACAGTCAGAATCAAAGCCACGGCCAATGCAAGAGCCAACAAGGTGGACACCAACACCAACATGCACATGGAAAAAGTATGAAAAATCCAATGTCCAATGTCATTATTGCAAGAAATATGGGCACTATGCCAATGAATGTAGAAAGAAGCAAAATGACATGAAAAATAGGCAGAATGCTAATGTAGAAAAAGAAGAAAAGAACCCAAGTAATGTGTTGTTAACATGTAATGTAGCACAGGATAGAGAAGATGATGTTTGGTTCTTAGATTCAGGATGTAGTAATTACATGACTGGAAACAGAGCAATGTTTTCCAATCTAGATGAAGAGGTTAAATCAGAAGTAACCACAGGGACTGATACTAAGATCTCTGTAAAAGGAAAAGGCAGAGTGAGTATTCGAGCAAGAAATGGTGAGCAAAAATTTGTTCCAGATGTGTATTATGTTCCTGGTTTGAAGTGTAATATTTTGAGCGTTGGGAAGCTCATAAACAAATGTTACAATGTAATTTTCAAGGATGATGTGTGCACAATAAAAGATATACCTCCAAGAAAGAAAATCATTGCTGAAATACAAATGACCAGCAATAGAATGTTTTCGCTCAAGCTCAACACTGACTTGAAGGGAAAAGGAAAGAGCATAGCAGCTGTAACACAAGAAGCCTTTCAGAAGGAAGCAAAAGATGAAAATTGGTTATGGCACCTGAGATTTGGACATCTCAATTTCGGAGGATCAAATTTGTTGCACAGAAAAGGAATGGTAAGAGGTTTTCCATTGATTGAGAAGCCTGACAGCCTATGTGAAGGCTGCATCTTGGGAAAGCAACACAGAGAAAATTTTCCATCAGGGAAAAGCATAATGGCGAAAGCACCCTTAGAGATCATTCACTCAGATTTATGTGGGCCGATGCAGACAGCATCAGTTTCAGGCAGCAATTACATGCTGACCTTCATAGATGATTTCACAAGAAAAGTGTGGGTTTATTTTCTGAAATATAAGAGCGAAGTTTTTCAGAATTTTTTTCATTTTAAAGCTCTTGTAGAGAAACAGAGCGGGATGTATATTAAAGTTCTCAGAACTGATAGAGGAGGAGAATATATCTCAAAGGAATTTCTGTGTTTTTGCAGAGAGAACGGCATACACAAGGAGTTTACCACAAGGTACACACCGCAACAGAATGGAGTTGTTGAAAGAAAGAATCGAACCATAATGGAAATGGTGAGAAGTATGTTGAAGGAAAAACACTTGCCGAATGAGTATTGGGCAGAAGCAGCAAACTGTGCTGTGTATAATTTAAATAGATGCCCTACAAAAGTTGTGATGAACAAAGTTCCAGAAGAAGCGTGGAGTGGAAGAAAATAGGGAGTCACCCACATGAGAGTTTTTGGATGTGTGGCATATGCACACATTCCTGACAAGTTGAGGAATAAGTTGGATAGTAAGGGGGAGAAGTGCATCTTCCTTGGATATTGTGAAGATTCCAAAGGATACAGATTGTATAACCCATCCACAGAGAAGTTTGTAATAAGAAGAGATGTGCAGTTTATTGAAGAGGAAGCATGGGATGGAAGCATTGAGAAAACAGTCAATGTTAAAAGCTATTTATCTCATGATGAAGATGAGGAAGATATGATTGAAATTAACAACTCATCGGCAGCACAACCTCCACCAACGCAAGGAAAGCAAGGGACACCTCAAACAACAGCAAGAACACCCTTGAGAAGAAGCGGGAATGCATCACCAAGAACACCACATGGAGCAAATTCAAGTGCTTCTTCAAGCACGACTACGCCAGATGAAAGAGGAACAAAGTTCAGAAGTATTAATGAAATTTATGCACAGGAAGCGGCAAATGAAGGTATGAATTCCTTATTTGCTTTGTATTGTCAAGTTGATGATCCTATTCATTTTGAAGATGCTATTAAATATAGAAAATGGATAGAAGTTATGGATGATGAAATAAATGCCATAGAAAAGAAAAAAACATGGGATTTGGTTGATCTCCCAGAAGGTAAAGAAGTCATTGGAGTTAAATGGGTCTATAAGACCAAAAGTAATGCTGAAGGTAAAAAAGAAAGACACAAGGCCATACTTGTTGTCAAGGGATATAAGCAGAAGCATGGGATAGATTATGAGGAAACTTTCGCACCAGTTGCTAGAATGGAAACCATGAGAGCAGTGTTGTCCATAGCAGCACAAAACAAGTGGAAAGTTTACCAAATAGACGTGAAGTCAGCATTCCTAAATGGAGTGCTAATGGAAGAGGTTTACATTGAAAAACCTCTCGGATATGAAAAGGAAGGCCAAGAGCACAAAGTCTGCAGATTGAAGAAAGCTCTTTATGAGCTGAAGCAAGCGCCAAGAGCGTGGTACAATAAGATAGACTCCTATCTACTGGAAAATGGATTTGAAAAGTGTGAGGGAGAACCCACCCTCTACATCAAAGAAAAGGATGGTAAAATGTTGATTATAGTGTTATATGTTGATGATGTTATTTTCACAGGTAATGATGACTACCTTATTGAAAATTTTAAAACAGTCATGAAAGAAGAATTTGAAATGACTGACATGGGTTTGTTGAGATACTTCTTAGGAATAGAAGTAGAACAAGATGAAAATGGGATTTTTATTTCACAGGCAAAGTATGTGAATGAAGTTTTATAAAGATTTAATATGCAGGAGTGCAAAGCTGCAATTACTCCCATAGTAATGGGATTGAAGTTGAGTAAAGATGACAACAGCAAGGATTTTGATCCAAGTTTGTATAAAAGCATAGTTGGTAGCCTCATGTATTTGACTGCAACTAGGCCGGATATTATGCATGTTGTTAGTTTGATTTCCAGATTCATGGAGAAGCCAAAGGATGCACATTGGCAGGCAGCAAAGAGAATTTTGAGGTATGTTAAAGGAACTAAAAGATTTGGTATTTTATATACTGCTTCAGAAAATTCAGAGTTAGTTGTATACACTGACATTGATTGGGCTGGAAGTGTAGATGATCGAAAGAGAACTTCCAGTTATGTTTTTCATATGGGTTCAGGAGCCATTTCATGGGCTTCTAAGAAACAACCGATTGTAGCATTATCTACAGCAGAGGTAGAGTATGTGGTAGCTACAGCAGTAGCGTGTCAAGCAATTTGGATGAGAAGGATGTTGAGAAGTTTATGCCAAGAATAGGTATAAGGGATAGTGATTTATTGTGACAATAGCTCAGCTATTGCATTGTCAAAGAATTCAGTGTTTCATAAGAGAACAAAACACAAAGATACAAAGTTTCACTATATCAGAGAATTGGTGAACAATGGATAAATTGTTTTACAGCATTGTAAAACAGAGGAGCAATATGCAGATATTTTGACAAAACCATTGGGGCAGAAGACATTTGAATTTTTAAGAAAATTCTTGGGTATGATTGATAACCCAGCAGCTGACTTTAAGGGGGAGTGTTGAAAATATTAAAGTCACCTGCTAGCCTTTGAGTAGGAAGAAAAGAGTACAGAGGCAGCAGCAGCAGATATTGAGTGCACAGCACTATGTATTAAAGAAGAATGGGAAGAACCGTAAGGATGAAATCAATGTTGATGGGCCGTAGCCACAATTGCAGAGGAGAATTAATTTTTGTTATGGGCGTAGCCTTTTTTGCATAGGAATGAAAACTTTCGTGATTCTGAACTACGGAAGAACAGAGTTTATTTAAAATCGGTCCTTTCGGGCTTTAAAGCCCTCAACAACCAAAATGAAGAGAATTACTTAAGTGTCTTGTTGATGTGAAGATTCGCAATGCGATGCGATCACAATCGCAATCGCAAATCGTAGCAAATATATATTTTAAAATCTGAGTGTCTTGTTGATATGGCAGAGTTCCGCAAGCGGAACTTTTTCATATAACATACAACCAAACCTTATATTATAATCGCCCTCCACCACAACCGAGGCTCGTGGGTCCACAGACCACGCAGTCGTTCAATATACAATCGCAAAGTTTCAATCGGCGGCATTTTTTGTTTATGCCCCGATCGCATTAACCAAAGGGTGAACCCGATGGAGTTATGCGACGGAGCTTATTTTCCAATCGCATCCACTTCTGAATCGCAATCGGAAGCTCTTTTGTTTTGGGCCCGATTGCACTATCAAATCGCAGACCCGATTTATTATATATATGGCGGAGTTAAAACTCTCATCGCGTCCGGACTATCAATCGCAACTGGAAATTTAGGTCGATTGTTTGTTTTATTGAAGTTCCGGACTCGACGCACAACTATATGGCGGATTTAATTTTGGTCCATCGCATTCGACTTGCAATTGCAATCAGAACTTTTGTTTGGTGCATTTGTCTGTTTAGTCGCAGACCTGATGATTGTTATACAGTGGATTTAAGTTGTTTGATCACGCGTTCAAAGCGCAATTGTTAAGTGGGCCCACATGTTTTCTATTTTAAAAATAGACTTTAGTTTTATTTATAATATAATTTGTAATGCTCTTTTAATGAGCGCAGCATATAAAAGCCAAAAAGGTCTCAGAGCCTGTGTATTGAAATGTTTTGTTTTTGTTTTGCACAGCAGTGCGGAATAGTAAAAACACAGCAGTGTTGTTTTACAGAGATAGAGTGTTGTTTGTATGAGAAAGTGAAGTCACTTTAGGCACTGTGTTTTGCAGCAGTTCTACTTTTGTTATCCCTCTGTTAGAGGAAGAATTTGTAACAGTTTTTTGAAGAAATACAAGTTTGTTTTCAGAGTTGAAACTCTGTCTCCTGTCAAGAAATTTTAATATTTTCTCTGTGTTGAAGAGGGGAGTTTTATTCTCCATTTGTTGTTCTGGAATTCTCAGAAATTCCAACATGTTGCCCAATTCTCACGGTAACAATGATTTCTAGACCTTATGATGGATTTTGACTAGCGATAGCAATAAATTGGGGATGCTTTCCAGAAATGTTTTTTTGGTGTTATTTTATTCTATCTTCACCCTATATCATGAAGATTGTATATGCTTGGTAGGGTATGAGATATATTCTTTTTGTAGCCAGTGAAGGACAAAAAATTCGTCCAGGATGTCCACAATCATATTGTGGCACTTTGATCCAGGTGGATATTGGTGGCCACCTGCCTATTCCACTTGGGCCCCCACCATTGTCTCTTTCAGTTTTTCAGTTTCGGCATAACTTACTATTTTTAGCAGCTTTTCTGGTCCTGAACTTCCGGAGCCGTTTTGAGTCCCTAAACGATTTTTTTTGGGCATCGCGCCTCTAGTGAATATCATTCCGTTCCAGAATGATATTCATGGTGAAAGTTGTAGTCCTCGGATAGAGCTTTCTAATGATGTATCATGAGTGTCAAACGGAGATAGTATGCCAAAGTTACGTCCCTGGGAAGTTGAAACAACAATTTACCCAAACGGGGCCCATAGTTTTGGTGCTTCATCTCCTAGGGTTAGGTTTTTGGATGTTTAGGGTTCTCCATTGTTTCTCAATAATAAATAGGCCCTCGAGCCTCATTGTAACTCAGTTCAGAGGCATGTAGCCGCCACATCTCTCCTCAGAGATAGCTACCAGCGCCCTAGCTAGTTTTATTTCCATTCTGTCTGTAAGCAAATTTCAGTTCTTTGATATTAATGAAATGAAGTGTTATTTCCGCTGCATCTCTGTATTTATGGTTATATGTTTATTCTGTTGCGTTCCTGCATAAATCTGGATCAGTGGTATCAGAGCGGTCTGCTTTTTCTCGATCCTTCTTTGCATTTCCCCAACGAGGTCGGGGTATAAGGAGCTAGGGCTTGATCTGGTGGAACCTTTGCAAGATCAGCCTCGCAAACCTCGACGGACGCCCATGGGGGACGAAAAGAAAGATGAGGGAGCAGGAGATCCTATCAAAATATTGCTCGAGGAGGCCCTCGAAAAACAAAGGAACGCGATGATGGACAACTTTGCTCAGATCCTTCAACGGCTACCCACCGGCGGCGCATCTGCATCCAGCAGCCACTCTGGAGGTGCGACTCCTTTTAAGGTACAAGTAAATTTCGACATTCCCATATTTGAGGGTCAAATAGACGCAGATGCCGTAGATAGATGGTTGAATCTATTGGAAGGATATTTCTCTGTTCATGACTTTTCAGACCGGGAGAAGATTATTTTTGCACTCCTCAAAGCTACCCCCCATGTTAAGGACTGGTGGGAAACCTACTGTGAGAACAAGGACTAGACAAAACCCTCTCTGTTCTCGGTTGTACCAACTTGGAATTCTTTCCGAGACGCCGTCAAGGAACAGTACTATCCCGTGGGGAGCTATGAGGACAAGTACATACAATGGACCACGCTGCGACAACAAAGTGATCAAGATGTGCACGAGCTGACGAATCTGTTCCATACCCTACGCACAAAGTTGAGTATCAAAGATTCAGAGAAACATTTGGTGCTAAAGTATCGCAGCTGTCTGCACAGATACATTCAGGAGGAAATGGAGTTCCTCGACATCTCCTCGCTTGGTACGGCATACCGGTGTGCTGCCAAGATTGAGCAGAAATTCAAACAGAAGAAGCGAGACTTTGGATCTGTGAATCAAAAGCAAGGAAAAGGTGCTTCCAAACCGCAGAACAAAGGACAGAGCATGGCGGCTAAAGAAAACCCGTCAAAGCCACAAGAAAAGAACAACACCGTAAAGCCAAAGAAGGACACGGGAAAGTGTTGTGAGTTCCATAAGAGCTCCACTCACAACACAAGTGAGTGTCGGGCCAAGCAGTCGCTAGTGGCCGAGATGAGGGCTTCTGAGTCAGATGCATGCTCCGACTCCGAATCAGAACCCGAAAAGGGGAATGAAAAAGGGAAACAGATTATTGATGCGGAGCCCAACGCCACTGTTGCCACTACAAAGGTCCAGAAGGAGGAACCGGAAGATCCAGAGGAGGAGGAACGTCTCTTCCACTCCCAGATGTGGGTAAAGGGCTCCCCTGTACAGTTCATCGTCGACAATGGGAGCCAAAAGAACCTCATTTCAGCAGACGCCGTGAAGCGGTTGGGCTTGCCGACCACAGCTCACCCACATCCATACACCATCGGGTGGCTTCACTAAGGACGAGATCTCCGCGTCAGCCAGCAGTGCCGCCTTCCCTATAGCATCAAGCCCTTCACGGATGAGGTATTATGTGACGTTGCTCCTATTGATGTTTCTGATGTATTATTAGGACAACCATACTTGTGGAAGCGTCATGCTTTGTATGAGTCTCGGCCTCGTGCTGTTATTGTTACTTTGGGAAATAAGTTGTACAGGATACCAGAGGTACCACCTCCTGCTGCTATCTCTTTGGTTACTGCAAAACAATGCAGTAAGCTCATTTCCCAAACCAGGAAATTTTTTTTCCTGATGATCCGCCCCCAGGGCAAGAAGAAGACTGTGGCCACGACCTCCAGACAGGGCCCCTCTGCACGACAACAACAAATGGATAAGGTCGTGGAGGAGTACTTGGACATCTTCACCTCACCCACAGGGGTTCCTCTGCACTGCCAGGTCAAGCACCCGATTGATCTGACCCCAGGTGCGCCACTACCCAATGGACCGATCTATCGACGCTCTGTTCTAGAAAATGATGAAATCAAGAGGCAGATTCAGGAGCTATTGCAGAAAGGTCACATCAGACCAAGTTCATCGCCCTGTGGGAGCCCGATCGTGTTGGTACATAAGAAGGATGGGACGTGGAGACTCTGTATTGACTATCGGGCGCTGAACAAGATCACTGTCCGGAATAGGTACCCAATCCCACGGATTGATGACCTTCTAGACCAACTCAAAGGTGCAAAATATTTCAACAAGATTGACCTGAAGTCTGGGTATCACCAGGTACCAATTGAACCCTCTGATGTGTGGAAGACTGCCTTCAAAGCCAAGGAAGGCCTTTTTGAATGGCTAGTCATGCCTTTCGGGTTGACGAATGCTCCCGCAACCTTCATGAGGATGATGGACGATATATTGCGGCCATTCACCAACTCATTTGTAGTGGTGTACTTGGATGACATTCTGATCTTCAGCAAGACTTGGTAAGAGCACCTTCAGCACATCCGACAGGTCCTCCAAACACTGCGGCAACACAAGTTGTGTGCCAATTTGGAAAGTGCACGTTTGGCATGACCCAGGTTCAATATCTAGGATACATTATTGATGAAAGGGGGGTGCATGTGGATCCAGCCAAGATTTAAGTCATTCGAAATTGGCCAGCTCCAACCACTATAACAGAGCTTCGCAGCTTTCTGGGTCTTGCTAATTTCTATCGTAGATTTGTGTTGGGATTCTCTCATATCACTTGGCCCTTGAGTCAAGTCACCAAGGGAGGAGCGAGAGAAAAATTCTTTTGGTCAGAACCTCAACAGAAGGCATTCACAGAATTGAAAAATCGCCTCTGTTTTGCCCCAGTTCTCACATTACCAGACTTGCAACATCCATTTGAGATCGAGACAGATGCCTCCGACTATGCTATTGGGGAAGTTCTTACTCAACAAGGACATCCAATGGCATATCACAGTGAGACATTGTCTGAGATAGTTCGCAAGTATCCCACCTATGACAAAGAAATGTATTCCATTGTGCAAGCCTGTCGACAATGGAAGCATTACATTTTGGGGAAGGAAACAATCATCCACACAGACCACTGGCCCCTGCAGTTCATACAGACACAAGGGAAGTTGCAGAATGACCGCCATCAGAAGTGGTCCACATATCTGCAACAATTTAATTTGAACATCAAGTACAAGAAGGGTAGCACCAATAATGTTGCAGACTGCCTCAGCCGACCACCGATCGTGGCGCTCACCACCGTGCTCAACTCTTGTGGGCACGAGACTTCTGATTGGCCGCTTCTCTATGAGAGTGACCTAGAATTTGGCCACACTTACAAGGCACTCTTGGGGGGTACGCAAGTTCCAAATTTTCACCTCCAAGATGCACTTTTATGTCACATGGGACACCTTTGTGTTCCTTCAAGCGAGCGTGCCAAGATGATATGGGAAGCACACTACAGTCGAGTCGCCGGGCATTTCGGGGTCGAGAAAACAGTAGCAATCCTGCAGAAGTATTTCTATTGGCCGAACCTTCGAAAGGATGTCGAGAAGCACATCAGATCCTGCACTGCTTGTGCCATTGCCAAACCGACCATCAAGAAGCAAGGCCTATATACTCGTCTACCTACCCCTAGTCGACCTTGGGAATCCATCTCCATGGATTACATGTCGGGCCTGCCTTCTACTAAGCAGGGAAATGACTGTGTTTTTGTGGTCGTCGACAGATTCTCGAAGATGGCCATTATGGCGCCCTGCAAGAAGAATATCACAGCAGAAGCCACTGCTAAACTCTTCTTTGAACGAGTGTGGGTGCACTTTGGGATCCCACAGTCTATCATATCAGATCGAGATAGCAGGTTCCTCAGCACATTTTGGTCCAGCCTCCGGTCAATGTTGGACACAAAGCTCACCAAGTCCACAGCTTTCCATCCCCAAACAGATGGCCAGACAGAGGTCGTCAACAGAATGATTGTACACATTCTGCGCATGTACAACTCAAAGCATCCACGCACATGGGACAAGAGCCTCCCCTATGTACAACACAATTATAACCGGGCTCTCCACAGTTCAATTGGCCATAGCCCCTTTCAGGTGGGCTTGGGATTCCAACCACTATGTCCCATTGACATAGCCATGCCGTTTGCAGCTGCTCAGGCCGATTCAGCTCATGTCCAGTCTGAGGTTGACAAAGCAAGTAGCTTCATCGAGCGCATTCAACACATCCGCCAACAGGTTCATGATATATTGGACAGAGCCAATGCGAAGTACAAGCAGCGCCATGATCAACACCGGGTGCCACACCACTTCCATGTGGGCGACAAAGTATGGCTACATTTGCAGAAGGAGCGCCTCACTGGACCTCACCGCAAGCTTCGCCCGCTCCGATACGGGCCATACACCATCACCAAGGCTGTAGGTAACAATGCCTTCGAGCTTAGTATTCCACCATTCCTTGGTCTGCACCCAATCTTCAATGTGGATCGCCTTCGTCCTTACTTTCCACCTCTACTGGACACCTCGGACATTGCAGAACAACTCACACCAACAGAGTTAAACCCAGACTGCATGGAACAGGCCACCACAGATTGTATCATGGACATGCAAATCAAGAACACTCGTCAACAGCAGATCCAACTGTATCGGATTGTCAAAGCTGGCCAACTCCTGCACCAAGGAAAGTGGTTCACCAGGGACCAAGTTCAGCAGAAATTTCCTCATCTCATGGAGGAACTTAACGCAATGGGGACCATTGCTTCCTAAGGGGGAGGAATGATCCAGGTGGATATTGGTGGCCACCCGCCTATTCCACTTGGGCCCCCACCATTGTCTCTTTCAGTTTTTCAGTTTCGGCATAACTTACTATTTTTAACAGTTTTTCGGGTCCTGAACTTCCGGAGCCGTTTTGAGGCCCTAAACGACGTTTTTTGGGCATCGCGCCTCCAGTGAATATGATTCTTTTCTGGAATGATATTCGTGGAGAAAGTTGTATTCTTTGGATAGAGATTTCTAATGATGTATCATGAGCGTCAAACGGAGATAGTATGCCAAAGTTACGTCCCTGGGAAGTTGAAACACCAATTTACCCAAACGGGGCCCATAGTTTTGGCGCTTCATCTCCTAGGGTTAGGTTTTTGGATGTTTAAGGTTCTCCATTGTTTCTCAATAATAAATAGGCCCTCGAGCCTCATTGTAACTCAGTTCAGAGGCCCGTAGCCGCCACATCTCTTCTCAGAGATAGCTACCAGCGCCCTAGCTAGTTTTATTTCCATTCTGTCTGTAAGCAAATTTCAGTTCTTTGATATTAATGAAATGAAGTGTTATTTCCGCTGCATCTCTGTATTTATGGTTATATGTTTATTATGTTGCGTTCCTGCATAAATCCGGATCACACTTATGTTCATATAATTACACCAATTCAAAATAGAAGGCAGGGGCAGTCGGCCACTATGTCTAACAACACACTTCAACCTACTATCATAAAAAATACAATGGATATTGATAAGGATCAACTTAAGTTGAAGCTTTAGGTTTTTCTATCATGATGGATTCATGTTTTCGAAAATTCTATAGGCAGTGATTTCTAATTCTATCTTGCTTACTGTCAATGATGCAACATAGATTTTATTATTTAAATAAATTAGAATAATATGGTATCTTATAGCACATATTTCTTGATCAAAGGCCACATATTCAGAGGTTGGTAGACTTTATAGTAGAAACAGTTGCAGTTAATGCAGCTTCCCTGAAGTGTCTTCCAAAATTTATAGAAGATGCACTTAATAAATTGGAAATTTTCATTATGGATAGGCTCCCCAGCCTCTGTGATCTACAAAGCTTTGAAGACTTTGAAACTAGACTCAGTGCAAGCATTTTTGAGGCAATAATTGAACATGTAAGACTTTGATTTTTTCTAATGGAGGGGAACTAAGGTCGCATTTTCATAAATTTAACATTATCACTTATCTTAGTAATTAATTTCACAAAATTAGTACTACTATTCAAAGGATTCTATCGGCTGTTGTTGACTATGAGAAAAAACACTCTACTGACAGAACAGTTGAGCAACATTTGCTAATATTTCCAATGAGATAAGAAAGCAGATTACTAGAGCAGTTGATAATTGGCAAAGGAAAATACAAAAGAAAATTATCAACGAGCCTAAGGAGCGAAATGTGTCGGAAAGGGTAAAGCAGCAGATAGCCAATCAAATATCATTTGTTTCAAGTGTCGATGTTTTGACTTCCTGATGCATTAATATTGTAGCCTGCTTAAGAGACAAGGAGGCAACTCTAGGTTCCTCAAGTAGCATCCTTTCTGCAGAAAAATATTGTGAAAATGCAAAGGGGCAGAAGGTTCTTTGTCCAGTACAAACAGAGATGGGTGCTAAGCGTCAACTTCATTTTCCAACTTGTAGGATGGAAGGCAATACATGAATAAGCATTGATGATCAGTCTCCAAAGGATCAGAAGATTACGGGTTTTTTCCATCAAGTGTCAGATAAATGCTTACATTACACCCTTTCGAATGAAACAAGGAATTTGTTGCGGCTTCACTTGGCATCTATATGTCTTCTAATTGAAAGCACCTTGACCAAACTATACAAGGAAGTGCCTATAGGAGGTTTTGATGCAGTTGTATTTACACCTGAAGAAACATAAAGTAGTTGCATCTTGATGGATGAGACACAATTTGACCAACTCAAGATTGAAATTGGCTTAGTCCGCTGTTATGTAGCTCTTGATGTTTATTGGTGCCTTTTATCTCCATGGACATCATTTGGTTTTACATGTGAAAGTCTAGCAGAATGATCATATGCCGCATCACAAAACATTTATCAGTGCGAGAGTCCAACTACATTGTTGGATTTTAACATTTTCATATCTGGAGATACCAATTCTGAATGTCAAACAAAGAAATGCATACCTACGGAAAATGCACCAACTTGTAACAACTCACTAGAGCATGGACATTTTGAATTTGACTGGAAAGTTGATTCACTTTTTCGAGGAGGATGTCATTGTCCTTAGTTGATCGAAACTTTGTTTTTCAACAGAAAATAAGGACTGTCTAGTGAAAAGCCTATTACTCATGTGGAAAACTTTAGTTAAAATTATATTATGCAAAACGGAGACAAACATTTTAGAGTTTATATCTCCTTGCAGATGGAAATTACCTTTGAGCATAAATCCATGGGATTGCTCACCTTCAAGGTTTAGAGTTGCAGCACATGGCATTTCAAATACCATGGTAGATATGATTGAAATTTCTATAGAGAAAAGAAGTGCAGTGAAGTTTCTATTTGACTTATTTCGGGAGGTTTATAGAAATGCTTTTGCCAAAGCCGGGAACTCTAATGAAGGCAACAGTCAAGAGAAAATTTTCATCTCAACTGAAGCAAGGAAACTTCTGCAGTGAAGATAGCCCAAACCAAAGCAAGAAAATTGCAGCCATGCTGATAGGACAGATTTCTAAAAACAATGTAAACATTGTCATATACATGGACAAACAAATGAAAGTATTGAATTCTTCATCCATAATTGTGTCAAAAATGGCTATGATAAGTGTTGAATACTTCATCCACATTTCTGTCAAAAAGGTTATGATAAGTATTGAATACTTCCTCCACACTTGTGTCAAAAATGGTTGAAGTTTAATAACTCACAAACAACGAGAGCTCATATAGAGATTATAAAGATATGAGAGAGCTTTCATGTAAATGAAGTACTTATTTATATTGCAGTGCAAGTTCCAAGTGGAAGTGGACAAAGACATGCACTCTTCTAGATGAAGATTCAAGTGAATAATAAAAAGTTAATGTTTTTTTTCATAGCAGTTCTCAATGCAATCTAATTTTTACATATTTAGTTGATGGAATTGGATTTGAAACATATGAACGTCCACATCCATGTTCATTGGGTTCTTTACAGAACATTTGAGGGTTGTTTAGAGAGTATTTGCATTCGGAGATTCATAATGCAATATAAAATTTACTTTCACATCAATCTTAATTTTGCTAATATAATTTGACATAGATATTATTTTTCTTAATAAGGTCGAATGTCATCTAACAACACTAATTGTCATCAACGCGAAGACTAACATTTCAAATAAGATCTAAACATGGTCTTCAAATTAAGGTTAAGAGTTATGACTTCCCACCTTTTCTCACCACTGACCTATTGTAGGACCTAAAAGTTTCCCAAATGGGGGTGTTGTGATCCAAAACGAATAAATAAGAACTAAGACTCATCTTTACGGGGTAAAAACTTCAAATTGGCTAAGTGGGAATGACACAAAAAATTATGTTTCATATCAATAATCCATGTAATTAATAACATGTCCATTTCATACGTTTTTCTCTTCAATGTGAAATTCTGCACCTCATAAGTTAACATTGATTATATACCATTACATGTAGCACAACAAGAATTTTTACTTTCTTATTCACGGCTCCTCTTTTTGTCATTCCTTTGTACTTCAAAATACAATTGCTAATAATAATAATAATAACAACAAAGCCATGCCACGTACTTTTCTGATGATGTGGCAGATATGGCGTGGATATGAAGTGATTTCAAGTGCGTACTTGTGATGTGTTGGATCACGCATTACTTGTGATTTCGTTCGATCATGCATTACTGGTTTCCACCCACTTTCGCAACTACCGTTGTTGAAGAATTATTTAGTATTATTCAAATATCAAATATTATTTAAATGAATCATGAGAATCGTGATGGATCCTTTTTGTTATTGATGGCATCATATGACCTAGTGGTAGGTATGTAGTCCATGGGTTTCACGGGAAAGAAAGTAGAAGACTTCTAATGGTGAGATATATTTTATTTTTTAATAAATTATTGAAGTTCAAATTTTTAATATCAAATATTATAATAACAATATTATTATACAATTTAATTTAATTTTTTAGAAAATTAATTTAATAATTATTACTTTAAATTAAGGTTTATGTATATTATATTATTATAATTAAAATCTAATATTTTCAACACAAATCTCTCATATCCTAGATTATTTCAAGCCAAAAAAAAAGACACAATTCAAAATTTGCATTTGTGATTATCTTATCAGTTCATTCTATTAAAAAAATTTATTGAAATATTTCTTTATTCAAATGGTCATAGTAATAACTTGTAATTAGTTTGTTAAATTAAATGTTTGATTTTTAAGTAATTTGTAAAATTTTCAAAACAATTTATAAAATTTATTAAAAAAATTATAAAAGTTGAAGATTTTGAAAATAAAAAAAAAAAAAACAAAACAAAACAAAACTTATATAATCAACAATTATTTTTCTATGTAGGTAACCTTTTTCTGTAAGGTACTGTGAGTCTTGAGATGACTAGGATGGCTATTCTATAACTTGAGTAACTACGATGTAGGGGCTTTTGAGCCCTTTTTTCAAAACCGCCCAGGATCACAACTAGACTGGGCCACACCAACCCTTAACATGGTTGGATTTGTACCCATGGGATTTAGAACCAATAATCTTTTCACCATGGAGTGCCTTAATAAAACACCTTGTCACTATGTTTTCTATGCCCATGAGTATGTAGGTGACCATTTTAATTAATTGAATGTTCCACACATTTTTATTGAGTAAGTCAATATTATAATACCCTAAAATTATTCTCAGTGGGATTATTTTGTTATCAAATAAGTAAGTCCATAATATAGTAAGTCTATATTATGTTACCCTATAAGTATTCTCACTCGGATTATTTTGTTATCAAATAATTTATGCATAAGAGGCAGTACTCAGCAGTAACGTTGCATATTACACTTGTTAATTTTTTTTTTAATATGGCTTTTCTTGTTTTAACAAATTAAAAATATTTATTTGCATGCCTTTATTAGAATCGTCATCTTAGTCCTGATACTAAAATTTAGGGGAGACAAAATATGGAGTAAATGAGCATCTCTCGAGTGAGCCAAGCTCAACCTAAAGAGTGCCCACATAGGACAATTCTATCATTCACTAAATCATTCGTACATAAATAAGATTGGAAATTTGTTGAGGAATTGAACGGATTCCTTAAGAATAGGATCCAATCTAATGGGTCATAACAAATCTCTAATAATATAATTCTACATTTCTCCATGATTCCAAGTTCACCTCTTAATTGAGGAATGTATCAAAGCATAACATGAATAACATACACCTATTGGTCTCAGTCTCAGCTAGGCTTACAATAGTACATTAAAAAAACTTGATAACTGAGCTTTCATTTTTTTCCTTCTTTCTAAAGGGTCCATGCTTGTTCATTTGTTGATGCAATTTCATCTTCACCTTTCTTTCCACAAGATAGTGGTGAAGCTTCTCCTTTTTGTGTTTTATGCACCAAAAGTGGAACACTTGAACTCTTAATCTCCTCATTTTTTATCTCGATTGCAGGCTAACATTCTTTGTACTCAACATTGATGCAATTTCTTGGGAATTATACTTGTCCTTAATGTTTGAAATTTCTTCAAGTTTTATTGCTTCTTGTTGGTTTCCAATATATGCACACTTAAAAGCAATGTTAGATTCATAAAGAGAACCATATTGGTTCTTGTCATCCTACTCTTTTAAGAGAGATTTACTTTCTTCATCTTTCTCTATTGACATAGTTGGTTGTTTCATGCCTTCACCTCTTTAGCCAATTCAATTGTTGCAAACATGTTTTCCTACATTCGATTTGTGTATGGAGGTAGGCATCTCTTCTCACCAAAAAACAATTCATCAATAATTTGATTATCAGGTCTTCAATCTGACAATGATGAAGCTCTCCTTATGTCGCAATCTCCTCTGATTAATGGGAAGCGATTACAGACTAGCGAGGGGACTCTTCAGGTGCTCACCCAACAATGTGACTTCTGTACTCTTTGTGTAACGGCTCTCTCTAATCGTTCACTTGCTTCCGAAGTTTCCCTCTACCTTAGAACAAAGGCCCTATGATCTCAACAATAATCTAATTTGCAGGAACGATGGTGATCTTTCAACAATCATGATGGCCCCTCATAAAGATCATAAAGATATTCTCTCGCACAGCAGTGATTTATTCAACAGATAGAAATCTCTACATAACATTATGCCAATCAAAATTGCAATAAATTGATTTACTTTTCCACAGTTGTGGTTTCCCTCAATCAACCTTCTCTTTGCAATGCACCAATTAATTATTAGGTAGTGAACCAAAGGTCGACACTCTTCCCTCTAGCGATCGATTTCCAACTTACTACGATCCTTAACGTTTCTTACTTCAACTATGCTTCACCGCAACCTTACGATGCCTCTCACATTGTGACTTGGTCTCACAATGACCTCACACAAGAAACTCGATTCTTTGTGTAACAAATTCGACTACACCAATCGGCCAAGCAAAGTGACCTCCTTCCACATAGTCAACACAGCTTTCACATAGCGGAATTGACCTGACCTTACCACACAGCAATTATCTGTTCAAATCTGTAGAGTCAATCTACCACATACATAGTTACACTCTCCATTGTCGACACTCCACAACATCTCTCCACCACCGTCGGTGTATGTCAGCCACAAGAAATGCATCACACATTCATACCTCTATCATAAACCTAGCACGAGCCTTAGGCTTTGATACCAACCAAAATTGAGGGGAGACAGAATATGGAGGAAATGAGGATCTCTCAAGTGAGCCAAGCTCAATTTGAAGAGTGTCTGCAAAGGACATTTATATCATTCAGCAAATCATTCGTACCTAAATAAGATTGGAAATTTGTTGAGGAATTGAACCTATTCCTTAAGAATAGGATCCAATCTAACAATCACAACATATCACAACAAATCTCTAATAATAGAATAATCTAGAGAATTCTACATTTCTCCTTTATTCCAAGTCTGATGATGAACCACAATTGAGAGTTCAAAATCTCTTTCAAATGTAGTTTTGTTGAAAATATTTCTTGAGAAATTATATCTAAATTGAGGCTACCTAATATCATCTTTAAACTAAATGATACTTATTCTCAATAAATATATGTATCAAAATTAATTACTTTGAACTAGAAATTTAATATCTTCTTCTAAAAAATAAAATAATTTTTTGCTTAATAATTTTATTTTAATAAAATTATAAATTTATTTGTTAATCGAGGTTATCTCAGGTGGTTGAGTGAGATGGTTGTTATCTTCCCACCTAAGTTCAAATATTTGATAAATATTATTGTAATGGTTTCGTGCCTATAAATATTGTTGTATTGACTTAGTGTATTGTGTACACTTAAGTGAGTATACTAGTTGGTTGGAATGGTACCAACAACCTTAATCTACCCCTCGAGCTGCGAAGGAGACTGATTTCTTTCCTCAATATATGTGTGTGTGTATATTTATTTATTTATTAAATATAAATATTTAATTTAAAACATATATTTATTAATTTATTATTTAAATATGATGATGATGATGATGGTGATGGTCATCATCCGTTAAGAAGCACTTATGTATTGTATAATAGATATCGGGAAAGTTTGATCGAGGGATGTTTTATCGTAACTTTCTTATAAGGAATGTTACGATATTGAAGTGGTCTAATAAAACTCTTCTGATAATGCGTTTTTTAAATAAAAAAATCATATCGAGTTTTTATGAATTGTAACACTTGTATAGTTAATCTCTAATATGTAAGTTCCGATAAGGGAAGTCCTCATGTGAGAAGGTATTTTATTTACAAAAAAAATAAAAATTGCCTTATTTTTATTAGAACTAGAGAATTTTATTACAAGTTAAAAGGGTCCCCATTATTTATTAGTTAACTAACATAAAAATAAATGGGCGATTGTTGAGTACTACACAATTGGCGACATACTAGGTGAAACAATTATCTCTGTAAAAGTGAGTGAAATTTTAATCAACTAAGGAAAAAGATTTTAGAAATATTTGAAATCTATATTGATTAAAATAACTCTCAATAAAAGAACTCACTATTTTGCAAATATTCAAAACTTGTTATTGATAAAAATATTGATTATCTATGTCAATCATTTAATCATTTATAAAGATAAAAATATAGAACTATAGAGGTTTAGCATTTAAGATAGACTTATTTGTTATTGGTAGAGCCACTGCTGCCAGCAGGCATCCATAGCCTCAACACGGTTACCATTTAACCAAATAATACCAGTATCCAATCCACTTATAGTGATATCTTAGAGACAATAACCTTTCCTCACTTTAACATTTTCTTCTTATGCTTGAAAGCCATTATTAGGTTAGGTAACTAGATGCTGATAATGTCATTCACAGGTTATAATGAAATTGAACAATTCGGCTCGCAATGAGACCTCTTGTCTTACAGATATAAAGTTATAAGACATTATCTTGGTTTGGTGACCAATTATGATAATGTTAATACCATTAGTTTCCTATGATCATGGTAAGTTGGCTCATGATGAGGCCCCTTATCTTTCAAGTTTTTTAGATATTTTTGAATTACACTATAAAAATGCAATATTAGTGGATGGAGAGGTAATATTTCTCCTTAAGAGTTTTGGATGACAATCAAAGTCAAAAGATATTAAAACTTCAAAATAGCCTTTACTTTTGAAAAGATATCTTCCATAACTGATCAAAGGATAATGAGATCTTTTAGTATTTCAAGCAATGAAATATTTACAAACTACTAGATAAAAAGGTTTTCAGATATTATAATAAATCAATAACAAACTTCAATGTTATAATTTCCTTTTAATAAATTTTTCTTTAATTGATCAAACTTCATGTTATTGATAAGAGATGCCAATATGAAGTCAACCAGAGTATTACTCAAAACTTAAACTAAAAATCTAGATATGTATATATGATTATTTACATATTTACTACACGACAGTTTTTTTTCAAGAAAAATATTTTTTAAGGACTAGCCCATTAACACGAAGAGTATCACTCTTTCCTTATAAATATTGTAGAATAAAAGTTGATGGGCCTAGTTTCTCAATTATCTAAAATGGGTCAAGCCACAGTATTTAGAACTTTGTGTGTTTACCTTTTTCTTCGTGGCATTTATCCCATTTCAGAACTAAATCGCCAATTTCAAAATTTTATTGTTTACTGAACTCGCATCAAACCAAGATTTGACCATTTTTTAATGTTGAATTGAGTTTGTTTGGCTTTATCTTTCTCTTCTTCTAGCTTTAAAACTTGAGACATTCTTAGTTGTAAAGCAGAGGAAGGTTTTTCTTCTATGGAATGAACTAGGGAAAATGAGAGGAAATCTAAATTAGGAGATAAAAATGATTCTTTTCCATATACTAATTGGTAAGGGGAAGTTCCTAGTGAAGCCTTATGAGTGATTATCTCAGCCCATAGAGAAAAAATTACATATTTGTGTCAATTCTTTTGTTTGTCATCATGGTTCTTTTGATTATTGTCAATCCATTCCCTTGTGGATAGTAATTAGCAGAATGATTGAGTTTAAAACCTCTCTTGAGGGAAAATTCAGTAATAGTACTTCCAAAAAAATAAGATGCATTGTCAAAAATAATAGCATTAGGTAAGCCAAAACTGGTAATTATATGTTGATCATTGAATTCCATAACATTTTCAAAGTTGACTACCTTCAAAGGAATTGCTTCCACCCACCTAGTAAAATAATTTGTAACAGTTAATATGTACCTATGTTGTTCAATAATGTTAGTGTCAGTATTTACATACTTCCACCAGGGATCAAAACACATTTTGCATGTGCATCTTAGGTGTCCCACTAAAGAATTTCCAATCATTCCATTAGGTCATGATGTAAAATTGTTCCACTGGTGGTTGTCCTTGTCAAGTGTCCCATTTTCCTTCACAAGTATATGCTTGTTGACCCTCTTCCATGTCTTCATCATTCTGAAAACAATTCTACTCTCATTCCACTTTTAGCCAAAGTTACTCATTGATTGAGTTTATTTTATTTCTCATTAGCTCACTAGGGTTTCATTAGGTCAAATCATTGCATTGTCTCATTTTCAATAAAGGGCAGCAAAAGGAGTGAAGGTGACCCAGAATAAACTCATGATTTGATTCAGTCAGTTCAAATGTAATAATTATTCAGTCTCCCAAAGGTTTCCAACTCAGAAATCCACATGCCAACACATCAAATGTCAAAGGGAGTTGTCTTTTCCCAAGGGTGCCTAAGTCATCATTGTTCACAAGCACTAAACCCTAATTTCCTCTCCCACTAAGCTAGGGTTTCCTATGAAAAAGAGGCATATGAGCAGAGGAGCCATAAGGTAGGTCATATCAGTAAGTATGAGGCCATTCTAACTCATAAACATCATGTCTCCATCATTTTTTAAGAAATCATTCCAAGGGTCAAGTCATTTGCCACTCTTAGGGTCGGTTTTTCTTCAAACTGTGTTTCTGAAAAAACAAAGAAGAATTTAATAAAAGAGAGAGAGGATTTTTTCCATCATAGGTCAAGTAAGAAAAACCTCCTTCATATTTTACACATGTATCATGGTTTTATAGAAATGTCAAAAATACAGGTGCCACAAGAGAGTTGTTTCACTTCTGGAGTGACCTGGGGAAAATAATGTTTTCTCATAGCTGGAGTCTCCAAATGACTTTCTTGATGACTCAAATGATAACTAGACATAGAGAGATTTCTAATGAGCTATCATGAGCTCAATTTGGAGTTGAGGAATGCCTTCAAAAGTTTCCTTCACCAGCACTTTTCATTTCTGCACCCTCACTCAGCACTTTTTTACCAGTCTTGGGAAAATCAAATTTGACAAGGTAAATAAACTCCAATCAGACATCCAAAGGTATATTTTGAAATTATACTTCAAGGGCTTTCCAACGATATTTCCTGGGCCCAATTTGGACACCGAGAAGGCCTCTAAATGTAGTCTTCAAAAAGGTGTTGCACTGGTGTTGCGCGTTTGCCAGTGGCACTGCGCGTTTGACTGATTTTTCCAAAGGCGCAGCGCCTTGGGCGCTGCGCTCTTTTTTGGGGCATCCAATTGAAAAATGGACACCACCATCATGTTGAGAATGATGAATACATCAACCCTAGCAAGTTTCAGAAAATTTGGAGGAGAACTGCTCCCTCAAAAGTGCAAAAAACCACCAAATTTTCATGTTTTTGCCTCCTTTTTTACCTAGGCATTGCATGTTTACCAATCTTGGGAGATTCACTTTTTTATAGGGAAAATGAGCACCATTTTGGATCCTAGAGGCATTTTTGGAAACTAGACTCATAGAGATTTCCAATGAGTTATCTTGGAGCTGATTTGGACTCTAGGAAGGCACTCAAAATTTGCTTGCAAAAGACGTCATTTTTTCTTCTTGGGCACTGCGTGTTTGCCAGGAAAATGCATTTTTCACAATCTTCAGCAAATTTTGAAGTTTCACTCCAGTTTGACTTTTTAATTGGGCAAATGAAGGAATTACTCATGTAAATGGTCATGGTCAATTTAAATGTCTTTTTTTTACCTTTATCTAAGGTAGATACATTAGGTGAGTCCTCTCGAGGTCAAATGAATCAGTTTCCTCTCTTTTAGAGGCAAATTGTTGGGTCTTCCTAGTCTTCATTTTCTTGTTTAGCATTAGGTGAAACTAATTCCTATCTCATGGATTCGACTCCTTGAGGATAGATAGAATGGTTTTGAGGTCTATATGATATATTTTCTTAGTCATTGTAATAGTTGGACTCATTTGGAGGTTTGGCTTCTCAAGAGACATATCTTTGTATCAGTTTTGGCCTGGACATTAATCAAATTTGCAGCTATTTTTATGGGATCCATGTGGTATTGTGTTTATTTTTTAGTTTCTTCTCATGTTTTCATATGTTAGAATGTTTTGTGTATTTAATTCATCATTTCATCGCTATTGAATGATTGTTTTCAAGTTAGATGAACAAAATCCATAATTTTTATGTTCTATTTTGGGTAAACATTCATAATTTGTAATTTATTCAGTTTAGAAAGAAACCATGAATTCACCATGCTCTTTCTATCTCCTCACCTGTCTTTATAATCCCACCATCGAAATCCTAAAGTGTTAAACATTGTACCTACCTTGCCCCATAGAACACCCTGCAAATTTTGACCTAATTTCCTTGCCCTAGCTGCTTTGACTCCTCCTGATCCAGCAAAACCCTACACAATCAAAATCAAAACCATGAGCTACTATACCTAGCCTAAAATCTTCTTTCCTCAGTTATTTTGACTGTGATCTATACAGAGAGAGCCCTCTACTTGCCTAGTAGGGCTAGCTACTTGGCTAAGCGTGGTTTGAGGTTACCTCAGAATTGCCTTTCTTAACCTGAGGTTCAATCCTAGTGATAAAAAATAACATCCAATCCCCATTGTTCAAATTTTTGATCATTATTGAATGGTTGTAAGGGTAAGGTTGGTATTTTCTCTCTTCCTAAAGTTTTTGTGAAAACTTTTCATTTTCGTACATAAGAATGAGTATATTTGAACAAATTAGGCCAGTAATATCCAGCATGATTTATTTTGTGAGCAGTAGTATCCCCACTGTAATGTCCTCCAATTGGTTCATCATGCAATTCCTGCGAGACCTTTTTGACTTCAAGTTTCTCAAGACATATTAGTAAAACATAGTCAAAATTTCTTCTGAATAAGACATTATCAATAAGATGATATTGACTAGCCTTAAGCCTCGAAGCTATTTTACTTTTTTAATTGAGTTCTACTAGATAATGACCATTTTTTAGATAATAAGTTAAATCATCATATTGAGATTCAGTGTCAATAGGACATAACTCTGAAATTTGGACATTGTTACCTGAATCTTCTTTAGCCAGATTGTCAAGAGCTCTAGTTATTAACTTGCAAAAACCTTGACCATTGACTATTTCAATTGGCTTTATTTCCAAATCATATTCTTGAAAAGTAGTAACCCAATTAGCCCTTTTCTCTCCTAATTCTTTTTGAATCGGTAATTTCGTAAATTTTGGAAAGGAACAATTACTTCCGTATGTGATTTTAGGAGAAAAGACCTAAAATTATTTATTGACTTAAAAACTGAAAAAGTTTGTTTATCCACATCAGAATAATTTAACTCATCCCCTTGTAAATTATAACTAAAGAAGGAATTAGGGGCTTCAATTTTCTCTTCCTTTATTTGAGTCAAAGCTATTGGATAAGTATTTTCAGAAGAAAAGGTATATAAAACAAATTGTGTAGAAAAATCAGGAGTTGATAACGATGAAGCATCTAAAATGGCTTAATTTATTGATTCGAAATACTTTTCTCAATTTTCCCCCATTTATAGATTTATTTCTTCTTTATCATAGCCTCTAAAGGCAAAACAATTTGTGAAAAATCAGGAACAAATATTTTGACAAAATTTATCTTACCAAGAAAAGATTGCATGGATTTTTTGTTGTGAGGTAAGGGGATTTCTGATATTGCTTTGATTCTTTCAAGATCAATACAAATTCCTTCTTTAGAAACAATAAAGCCTGGAATCTTACCTACATTAAGAGCAAAGAATGACTTTTTCATATTCAAAGAGATTCTAAACTTTATACATCTTTCAAATATTTGTTTTAGATCATGAAGATGATTAGTCCTCTTTCTTGAATTAATTGTAATGTCATATAAGTACACTGCAACAAATTTATTGATCAAACCTTTGAAAGCAATGTCCATTTCTCTCTGACATGTATCTCATGCATTGATTAATCGAAAAGGCATCTTTTGGTATGCATATGTTCCCCATTTGGTCCTAGATGTAGTTTTCATCCTATCCTCAGGATGCACAAGGATTTGGTTATAGCCTGAAAAACCATCTAAAACTGGCATTAGTTCTGAACCTGCAACATATTGTAAAAAAAAATCCATTAGAGGAAAAGGGAATTTATCCTTTTCACATTATTTATTTAAATTCATAAAATCTATGCAAATTCTAATGTCTCCATTCTTTTTTCTGACTGGCACAAGATTAGAAACCCACTTGGAATGTCTGACCGGGAAAATGATTTTGGCTTTGAGTAGCTTATTTATCTCGGCCTTAATTTGAGATTCTAGGTTGGGGTGAATTTTCCTGATTTTTTTTGGATTCGTTTAAAATTTGGTAGCATAGTTATGGTGTGTTGAATGATAGATGTATCATAATTTTCAAGATGATTGTAACTCCAAGCAAATACATCCTTGTATCTTTTTAACAGATTGATGAAAGAAGATCTTTCATATGGTGTAACACCAAGGCCCAAATTGATGTTTTGAGCTTTATTATAAGATCATAGGTTAACCAATTCAAATCTTAGTGTAGATATTTGAATTTTTCCATTAGCTACCTTTTTGAACCTATCTTTCAGATCATACAAGTCTTCCAATTTTACTACAGGTTTAGGAAAATTGTTCTCTTCAGAAGACTTATTTTGTTGTTTTTCATGCTCATCCTCAGCAATGATTTGATCATAATAATATCCTTCAGAGGTTAAAAAACTTACGATGTCATTATCATCATTAAATACACACTAGTTGGTTATGTTATCTGGAATTGAGGGGCGAAAAATTAAGTCAATACAAAATCTATCAGGACTAAAATCTTCAGGTGGGATGAGACTTGAAGCAACATTGGCTAGGAGATCGGCACTAGCATTATGTAATCTTGGTATTGGAACTATATTGAATGCAATGAAATGAGAAGTTAAATCTTGGATCAAGGATTGATAATGCTTAAGGTGATTAGAAACACAATGGATAATGTTTATGACTTGTTTTATGACCATCTCTGAATCACCAAAAAAATTTAAGATATTTGACATCAAGACTAATAGCCTTATATAAACCTTGTACCAATGCTTCATATTCAGCAATATTATTAGTGCATTCAAATTCCAATCTACATGCAAGCATAATTTTTTTTCTCCATCGAGATTTATCAGAATGCAACCAGCTCCTGCACCATCACTAGATATTGATCCACCAAAGTAAAGAGTCCAAAATAAATTAGCACACTTATTTACATGGTTTTATATAATATTGATACATCTAGTTGAATACGTTTGAGAAAAATGTTCAATCTGAGAAGAAATAGAATCAGCAATAAAAGGATATTTTTGTGCTAGAAAGTTACCAAAGAAGGATTCAAGAGAATAAGTTCCAAGGATATTATTTGTGAATACTATTGGTTCATTTTCTTCATCAAAATCAATCATAGAGTACTTCATATGATTTTCCTTACTAACACGAATTTGATTAGGTTTTCCATTATAGGGAAGCCAAAGATGTGACCAATCAGTTGTAAAGTAACCATGTAGTTTTTCTTACCAGTATCTACTTAAAATAAGACCATAGAATTCAGGGATGTCTGCAACCAAAATATCAATAATTTGACAAAATTTTGAATTCGAAGATAATCTAATCAAAATAGAATTCATCTCTCCTAAAACTTTAACTTTTGACCTGTCTAATTTAACAATATGAACAACATATTTCTGTGGTGAAATATTCAGTTTAAGACCAATTGAATAATGTGTGATATTTGATGATGTAGCAGAATCTACTAAACAGTTATGAAAGTTATTATTAAAGATTTAAAAAGCTAAAATAAAAGGAGGAGTATGAGCATTTGAGATATCTCCAATTAAAATAGAATCATAAGGGTCAATTTTATCTGTAGGGGCATTCAGAGGCTTTCGTTTTCCTTTTGAGGCTTTTGCAGTAACAGCAGTAGAAGGTAGTGAAGATGAAACAACTACATTTAACTCATTGAGTAACAATTTTTGTTGTTGTTTTAATTTACTAAACTCATATAAAGAAATGTTGGCTTTAATCTTCTTCATGTCTTCTACAAATTTATATTCAATTCTATCTGAAACTATTAAAGTTTTAGATGATGAGGAAGACTTGGAAGTAGTTGGAGCAAAGTTGGAAGGTTGAGAAGCAGTCTTTTTAATTGTACCTTTTTCCTTGGAAGAAGGAATTGGGGAATTTTTATTTGATTTATAAGTGTCAACATGTCCCTTGCTTCTAGTACTTACTCGTAATGCTTCCTCTTCCTCTTCATTTTTAGAAGTGGTGAGAATGAAGTCCTATAAACCATGTGCTTCAACTATTTCATCTTCTTGATACTCATCAACAGATAAGGCAATTTATTCTTCCTCGTTATATTCATAATATTCTGCATTTTTTGTATCAGTTGTAGGTTTTGATTATGATGATCGATTCCTTTTGAAAGGCCGAAAGGACTTTCTTAAAGACTCAGCAACTTGTTTCTTAATTTCAACCATTTCATTAGACATTGTCTTTTAAAAAATCTGCAAACCATCCAAATCATAAGGATTTTTGGGAGCCTTTTTCTTTAATTCATCCTTGAAAGTTACCTTTTTAGTTTGCTTTCTTTCACTGGTAGCAAATTTCTTATCAAGGGCCATAAATATCTTTTCTACAAACAGACTTCTTTCATAATATCAAGTAATGTTTTTTTATTAGTTTTATCTGCAAACACAGCAAGATTTTAAGGAAGAGCACTAACGTATGATTCAATTTGAACATTAGCACCAGGTCTGGAATTTTCGAGGATTTTATTTAACAATTTGTTAAATATTTATTTGAAATATTTTATTTTCTCATTTTCATTGGTCTTAAGACTTGAAAAAATCATTAAGGTTGCAGTTGTTCGATCATCTCCAAATTTCATTAAGAATTGCTCCTCAAAACATATCCCAACTATTAATCGATCCAGCAGGTAATGAGAAATACCAAGACCATGTAGATCCTTCAAATGTGTAAGGAAAAAAAAATTCAAACACAATCTTCTTTTGAAACCCCATTAAGATTAATGGCTAACATAAAATTATGGAGGTGTCCTTCTCTAGGTAGCTCATCATCTGGATTAAATTTAGGTAACCATCTCTCTTGATTCTTAGGAAGAGGATGTAATGGTGCTCCCATTTGAACTACCCAGGGGTTATTCCATGGTCGATTATCCATTCTTTGAGGAGTGGGTCCAATAGGGGTTGTCCTTGAGCTAGGGGTTGTAGAAGGATTTAATATTGAAGAGGATGTCCCTATATTACTATTTTATTGTGAAGGAGAGGATTGAGTGGAAATGAGAGAAAGAGGATGATATGAAGAAGGTAAAGTATTTTGTGAAGAAACGAGGTTGAGAGAAGGATTTTGAGGTGGAGAAGTTGAAGTAATATCACTAGCCAAAAATTCTTCTTCTGAAGGGTCCTTTCTTCTTCGATGAGTGGGTAATGGAAATTAAAATGGTTGGATTCCAAGTTTCTCAGTCTAGGATATTTTCAAACCACTAGAACATTTAAAGGATGAGGAAATACTTCATTTAGAAAAATCAGATTGGACAACCATTTATCCATATATGGCAATACCTTCCAATCTCTGAATCAAAGTTTGTAACTTAGGTGTCTTTGAAATTGGATGTATCTGAGTGGAAGTGTGTCCTTTTTGTTTTGGAACTAAGCTAGGAGATTGAGTGGTTGAGTGAACAACTTCAGATCTAGAATCTGGAGATTTAGAAAGTGATCTTGAAAGTTGTGGGGAATTTGAGGGAGAATGAATCTTTGGATGGCCTTTAGATTCAAGATAATAATTTGTTTCCATTCGTAGTCTGATGGCCCTCCTTCTAGCGCCAAAAATTTTTATGGCTCATAATTTATGCCTCAACATCGGGGAAAACCACCTGGTCGGGACCTTAGAGTAGATCTTCTTCTATTTGGATTAATGGCTACGACTAGGATTTTGGGGCTAGTTTTCCTTTTAAACAAAATTTTAAAAGGATGATATGTAAATATAATGGTTTTAATGTGACTAAGACTTGAAAAACAATGAATAATTAAAATTAATATTTATCTCAGGAAATCTTATATATACATATGTGATCTAAAAAGGATTTCATAAACAATATTACAATGTAGATTATCAAATGATTATGAAGTTAAAATAACAGATGATAGCTAAATTTAATTAAATAGTTAATTAAATTTTTTGATAAAACTCATCACATGTATACGATTTCGTTGTTTATACATAGAATTTATAATTCCAATCACACATATCACTAGTGAAAATGTACGATTGCTGTACACATATATGATAAATGAAAATGAAAATACCATAAAAATTTTAAACAAAGAAATAACGCATGGATAGTTATACTTGATATATTGTTACTCTGCTCATAAGAAAAATAGTAGTGGTTCGACTTTCTATTAAGAGAAACTTGACTTACAATCTGTTGTGAAGCCATCTCCAAAAATAGAAGAAAAGAGATATCAACGCCTTAGAAATAAGCCACTTCGAGGGGACAACCTCCAATACATTACATGAATGAACAATTCTTGGATGATAAAAATGAAAAAACCTCCTTTCTATATATAGGAGTCCATGGGGCCACAATGTAATCCTAGCCGACCTAACAATAATAATGTAAGGGCACAATAATAAAAATATGGGGGTTACAGGGGTACAAAAATAACAATAAGGGGGGATACACTAACATAATAAGGGACTACAATATAGGGACTTAACATGCCCCTCTCCTTCAAACAAGTTTTGTCCTCAATGCTTGATTATTTCTTGATGCTTCTGTATAAAATTCTCTTTCTCCCATGTGGAATATTCTACGGGAAAGTTCTTCCACTTGTTGAGATACTCTGAAATTGGTCGTACTTTTCGAGTTCTTGTTTCTGTGACTACTTCAGAACTTCTTTCGATGTGATGTTGATCTTCCTATTGTTTCATTAGATTCTACACCAGAGTTAGGTTATCCTTTGAGAGTTGGAGAACTTGTTGTTGATGCTCGATGTGATCTTCCACTAATTTATCATCCATATTAGATATTATTTGATCCTTCAAACCATCCAAATTAGCCTCCATTTCTGCTTTTAAACCATCTATGTTATCTTCGGTTGCTCTTCGTAATATCAAAATTTGTTGCACTTGGTACCGTAATTTTGATATCTCATACTGCAATTTTTCCTCTAGTATAGATTTTTGAGGGATTAATGGGTATGGAATTATTTTTTGGAGGCATTATAGAACCGAATATTGATAAAAATTCTAAAATATTCCCTTGGAATCACTTCAAATTTCTTTTTCAAACAAACGTTATGAAATTTTCAAAACCAAATACACACCTTTTTCTTGCTTTTGAAACGCTCGATGTTGAAACTGAATTATCTATGTGCTTTCAAATCTTCAATAGCCGAAATTTGGCCCTGAAGTAGCCCTCTGGATCTTCTTTCAAATTCCATAGGTCTGACTTGATTTGGATTCTTCAAGGAAAATTTATGTCCAATCTCCCACAATGACCTAATTATGGACTGGTTCAGTATAGATAACTTGTATAACTTGCCACGTGTCATTGTTTGCTCCTTTGGCTCTAAAATTGATAGACAGGAAACTAATGTCCATGTAATTCCAGTCACTTTTTACAGAATTCCAATCCGATGCTCAGAGAGAGAGTTATGAAGCTTTTCCCACGATCACCTCTTTGAGATGAAATTCGGGAGCCTGAAAAAGACCCAACTTCCACAGATCATATCTCCAAAAATTTTGCAAACCAAGATCTGAAATTTTTTGAAGATGTTCCTTAGGCTTTTGGCTTTGTGCTCTAAAACTTTCAGCTTCTGAACCTTCATAGAAACAATTTTATAGTGAAAATTCTGTCATTACCTTTTTAAGTGAAATTCAGGAGCCTGCAAAAATCCATAACTTCCATAGATCATATCTCCGAAAATATTACAAACCAAGCTCTAAAATATTTTGACAATGTTCCTCATGATTTCGGCTTCGCACTCTAAAAATTTCAACTTCTGAACCTTTGTACAAAAAACGTTATAGCGAAAATTCCACGATGACCTGTTTGGAGCAGCGAAACCCTATAATCCAAAGCTCTGATACCAAATGTTGTGAAACCAACTCCAAAAATAGAAGAAAAGAGATATCAACACCTTATAAATAAGCCACTTCGAGGGGGCAACCTCCAATACATTACATGAATGAACAATTCTTGGATGAGTAAATGGCAAACCTCTTTAAGTGCATGGGGCCTGATATGAATCTAAGCAGGCCTAACGATAATAATGTAAGGGCACAATAATAAAAATATGGGGGTTACAGGGGTACAACAATAAAAATAAGGGGGGATACACTAACATAATAAGGGACTACACTATTAATATAGGGACTTAACACAATCATTCAAACAAAAGTCTTCTTTCCAAAATTCATAACCCCTTCTCCATTCTAATGAAGGGGATTTATATTTTTTTAATCAAAAACTAGTGGAGAATAGCCTGCTAAGTTGTTGAGAATAGCTTTGTACCTTCCTCACCTGATTGGATCCCTACCCCTATATAAGTTTCCTTACCCCTTATAATCTAGGTAGAGCATATAATTCTAAGGTGGAGAGGAGAAAAATTATTTTAACAAACAATGCTTAAAATAAAACAATAAGAAAATTTTATAATTTGGCTAAGACTGTTGTAATTCAACAAGAAAATGCACCACATACTAGTGTGGGATTCCAGGTCACACATGAGTGAGAAATTCAAGTGACACATTGATGCTAATGTGGGCAACCAATTTTTAAATAAATTTGAAAATGAATTGTAATCTTATCTCATAACAACTTGTAATAGTTAACTAAGTGTGATAGATTTAGTTAGATCAAGAATTTCGAGTTGAGGTTCAAAGGATAGGCATGTAGAGTGATTATGTTATTTACATGGTCCAGTTGTAGTGGTAGCACTAGTGTGGAGTGAGTGCAATCAGCTAACTCAAATTAATTGAGTTAAAATCAGTTTAAGTAGATCTAATTGAATGATGAGCTAGTGGAAGGTCAAGTGAATTAAAATAGATTTAATTCACAAGCAGTGGTCTACCAAGTAACTGATGATTCACTATTAATAGTTGCATGCATGTCAATTCTGATGACGACCCAGTTGAGAAAAAGGTTAAAGGCAAGTAAACTATCATTTGTATTATTAGCGAACTTCCCAGGTGCAGTTATAAAGCCACACGAAGCCCATGATGGATTGCGTAGTCAAGGAAGGTTGGAATTCCTATTTAATAGGAATTATTTTTCCTAGGCATTGTGTGAGCAAGGCAAGTTGAAGGTAGGTAGGAAATTGGCTATGTATTGGTCCAATTTTTCCTAGATCAGTGTGAGACAATTGGTAGATTGTATGAGGTTGTGGTGAGCACACATGCATTGTATTGTTTAATGATTTCTTGGTTGATTATACAATAAATATGGAGGGGTTTTATGCAGTAGATTTCCCTACAAAAATCTTGTGTTGTGCGATTGATTTACTTCTTTCTCTTATTTGTGTGTGATTAAGCGATCGTGATTTATATTCCGCAAATATTGTAGAAGGATTCAGTATCTTGTTTTAGTACATTGAATGATTGGATTGAATCCATTGGTGTAGTTTCTACATGTAATCAAAGATGTGTTAGAGATTTTCTACAAAGACTGTGAAGAAGATAACCCTCTTATACGTTGTCATAGTTCGTAAATATCTGTCATGGGCTTCAATTCAAGTGGAGACCATGATTGTATCTGCATTAGAACAGTAAATATAACATACCTGAGTGTTGGAAGCATATGAGCGGTTGTGTTAGATAAGCATCTAAGCATTAACCATTTCCTATGAGGCTTAACTAATAAATGCCAATGACATTCTAATTCAATCTTTGATAGATTTTCAATCTTTTTGGCCTCTTTCTTGGACAATTCTTGCCATGTTTTGGTCAAAATTTTGATATCAGGAAGAGTTTCCTTGGGGAAGTCTGAAATAAGATTTTACTGCAGAATATTATCACCGATGGCATCAATGCAATCATTGGAGATGTCCCTTACATTGAATATTGTTTTTTTTTGTATGTTTGAGGTGGATTTCCCATTCCCTAAAGACTATTTCCTTTTGTGATTCCTCTATCCATGGGAGATCAGTTAATTTCCCTTCAACATTGTCTTTCCATGTTATGTGGAATGCGATTTTCTCCTCAATATCATCAAACTATGTCCTTAGTTCGGACAATTGATCTACCAATGCATTAGTTGTTTGAAAAAAATCATTAATGGTGGCTAATTTCTTACATAAAGTGACTTGTTATTGAGCAAGGAGAGTATTTAATTCTCCTGCTTCCCTTTTAAACTCACCTAATTCAGGATTAACTTTCAGTTGTTCAATCTTGTGTTTTAATTACTAAACTTGAGCATCTTGGATCTGCAAATCAGAGTCATGTTGAATTTTAAGGGTGTCGAAACTTTCTTGGTGTTCTACAAGTTGTCCTTGCCATCGTTGAACAATCATTTTCTTCTCAATCTCAAGGCCTTGTTCCAACTGCATAATCCTATCATATTTTTCCTTCAAAAATTGTTGTATATCGGTGGATTTTTCCATAGTGGCAGAAGCATAAGCTCATGTGAGCTCTGTGAGTCTTCTGAGTTCCTTTGTAGGGGTAGACTTTGAACCTTTCCATACAACTTCAAATAATTGTTTCCACGGAATAAGGCATGGGATTGATCAATATTTATTTTCTTTCTTTGTCTCTTGACTATGAATTTGTGTTGAGTATTGTGGAATATGTCAAGGGGAGTAATCTCTTTGACCCTTAAAACGACCTCAGAGGTCGGGAATTTTGGTATGATCTATATTTCATCAATCTCTAAAGGCTTGTCAGAAGCCCAAATGGTAAGCGGGGTCTTCTCTACAATTTCAGAAGTGTCTAAGACCTTCTCCTATGATGGATTCTTAAGATATTGAGGCCTTGTATCTTTAATAACCCGATTGAATTTCTCCCATATTTCATCAAGCTTATTATCAGGAAAAATTTCTTCAACCTGAGAATAGGAGGAAGTACATGTCCCTTTCATCTGGGGTATATCAATAGTCTGTGTGGACCTAAAAATTATAACATCATCTTGCTTTGTGCTTTCTTGAGGAAGCCTCAATGAATCCATAGGCAGCTTAGAAACCCTTTTATCCATGTATTGGTTGAATTGAGTTATCTCCTCTGGAGTCAACTATGATGTTGCTAGTTTCAAAACGAGTGAATAGGGAGAGGTTTTTCAAATAGGTCATCAAACTTGTCTGGCTCATGAAAAAATTTCTTGATACTTGATTATGTAGTGACTCTTTTTGCAGTTTGATTGGGATCATATTTTCTATTAGGAATAGTCGTGAACTCTAAATTTTGAATAACATCAATTTCAAGACAAACATGCTTGTAATTATCTAGAGCATATACACCACACTTAATAGGAAAAGAAAGCCACATTTTCTTCTTGGACTCTTTTAATACTTTTGAAAGACCATTCCCTACGGTCTGTTATGTTATTTCTCGGGCAAGAAATTTTTCAGGAACATATAGGGGCAAGACATGGGGGGTTTCAAGACTAACAAAGATTCAGACATAAGTAAATGACTCTTCACTAAACCAGTTTCCAATTGGTAGTAAGTCATTTTCAGCTTCTGGCGAAGCCCTAGGAGATTTATTTTCAAAGACACTTTGGTGAATGGGCAACATTACTCCAAGACATATTCTATAGAAATGTGGCTAATACTTTGAGTCCCAAATTATATCACGATAAATGTGGATAGTGGTTGAGTCTTATCAAGTCCATTTCCATCCCATAGAGGTGAAATCAGAGGTAAAACACAAAGCATCTATTATGTAGGCACTCGTATAAAAAGGAGGAATTATATTTTGTGAAACCTTACATTTACTCCTATAATTCAAGATGTGAGTGGCTATGATGTCAGATAATATATTTTCCCAATCCATGATATAACCTTCAGAGGCAGCATCAATGAGTGGTGCCCATTGGTCGTAAATTTTTTGTGTATTAGGGTAAGCATAGATTCTACATAACATAACAGCTATTTGAAAATATGTACCAACAAGGGAATCGACCAAATACATACCCTTGTCTTCTGGCTTATGCTTGTTGGGATTTCTTCTCCATTCCCTGATGGGATCTTATGCATGGTCGTGTTCTCTCACGAACTTCTCCATAAAATGTTTGTCATATTTTTGTTGGGTTTGTGTCAAATGGTACATTGTGCTCAAGTCATTACTGGTGAATTAATCAATTGTTGTTTGCCTCGGTGTCGGGAAATTCCTTTTTGAAATGTTCACATTGTCGACAACCCATATAATCATGTTTGTATAAGGAAGGATTTTGGGTCGGGTTGCAATCCTATGTAAGAATGAATTGGCTACATCATTTTAAGTAGTATTAGAGACCGGGGTAAAATCATCGGCCGTAATTGTTCATTTTGTATCCCTGGGTCCTTCATTCTCAAAAATTGTATAGATAGCTTCCCAAGAGGCGCTTCCAGCATCTAAATAATAGACTGTGTGGGAAAATAAACTAGGCATTCAACATTTTTAGTTGGACGAGCATACGGTCGTTGTTGAGCTATAGGTTTCTTCTTTGTTATAGTTGCCTTAGACATATCTACTGAACTTGGCTTATTGGGGTTGGCCTACAATGGAAAACACAAAACTAAGTGATAATTCCTTCACTAGAAATTCCTTAGTGAAAATAACTATTTTTTATAACGATTTATGTCTAAAAGAGCAGATAATCATAATATCAAGTTTTAATGAACAAGCCATTTAGAACTTCGAAAACCATAAATTTTCCACTTATGGAAATAAAATGATAAACGTGAATTCACATGGGCCCTGTACACGTTAGTGTATCGGAAGATTTTTATCGGAGAAATTTTGTGGTCACACCTTAAAACTTACGATATTTTGGGATTTCGATGTATATTATTCAAAGTTATAACAGTTATAAGTGTAGGCGGGAAGATACATCGATGGTTTTATATCGTGGAATGAAGTATTGGGTATTCTAAAGAGTTCCATCTGATATGAAAAGCCTCGATATGAGTAGAGACATCAATACCGAAGGATTAAGATATCGGAGGAGAGGAACATTGGAGATATTGGATATCATAGGTTTTAAGATTATTCTCTTTAACAATTACAATATATGGGAGTTCTGATATGCGATGTGGAAATATTGTGGGGCCAGCGGCTCTTAAAAATATTCATTTATAAAGGGAAATGCTTATGTACTTTATATTACATATCCGGAAAGTTTTATCGGAGGACATTTTATCGTAACTTTCCTATAAGGAATGTTACGATATTGAAGTGATCTGATAAAACTCTTCCGATAAACCTGATAAAAAAAAAATTTCTATCAGGTTTTTATGAATTGTAGCACTTGTGTAGTTAATCTCTGATTTGTAATTTTCTATAAGGGAATTCATCATCTGAGAAGGTATTTTATTTACAAAAATTAAAAAATGCCTTATTTTATTAGAACTAAAGAATTTTATTAGAATTTAAAAGGGCTCCCATTATTTATTACTTAAATAACATAAAATAAATGGGGGGTTGTTGAGTACTAAAACATGTTAGTACCTCTTTATTTTTTGACAAGCTTGAGGAGGATAACATATCCTTGATCTGTAAGACCATCCTTCTGATGAATCCCTTTGAGTATTTTTAATGAACCCTGATAAGTAGAGGTTTGGTCTCATCATGTTCGATGAGTCCATCAATGTTTGATACTTTTATGAGTCTAGAGAAGGCATATGTTTAGAAAGTTTGAAAAAGAGGCGAAAAAAAATCCAAAGGTTCATTTTTGTAAATAGTCCCTTGAGTTTGAAAAGGTAAAAAATGATACGCAGGAGAACCTCTTAGCCATGTTCGACTAAGGTATTCCTTTTTGTAAGTAGTTTATCTTAGTCCGGAAAAGGGCTAAACTTATACTGAGTATACATCTTTTCATTTACTTTAATGAATTCAAAAAGACAAGTGCTTGATAATATTTTTATGTTTAGGGAGTCTGAAAAGAGCTAAAAGAGAACTCCTCCTGGAGGAACGAGTGGTATAAAGGGTAGAAATTGGTTCCGGTCACCATGGAACTACTTAAAACATGTAAAGGTAAAGAGGCTGGATAATAATAGCACTGATCACAATTGCTTCCTAGGAAAGGGTAAAAAAACCAAGTGAAAGCATATGATTGGCTAAGCATATGGTGACGATGGAATGAGAAAACCAAGGCTCATTTTGCAGAAATAGGCTGATAAAAATGGAAATCACGAGGGATAGGTTGAAAATGGTTTCATTTTTACACAAGCTTGAAACATGGGAAACTATGCTTGAAATAAGTTTTCATTCCCCTAGCATAATGACGCAAATTTAGGCACATGCCCCCCAAGATTCCTTTCATAACCTAAGTAGACTAATGGTTATTAATAGGTGGATTTAATGAAGGTTCATTTACGAGATCAAGTGAACGGCTCGACTGGGAATTTGCAAGTGTTAAATTTCCACGACCTTGGGTCTAGCATATAATCTTAAAATCTCTGACGCTACCAAACCAAGAATATCAACATAAGTACTTTGTACAGTGGAATATAAACAACATTAAATCGCACATGCACAAAATATAGACAACTTTTTACATTTTTCAACCAAACTTCGCTATATTAAACAACATATAATACAAAAATATAAGGCTACTGTACCATGGATAATGGCCCTCATACATCCACTAGTACAAGATACAAACTAAGGCTTGGTTTGAGTACATCGACAACAAATATGCGCTCAACAAGATACTCTAACCATCTGGCTGATGTAGCACACTCTCTCAGCTCCTCTTGGTTGTACCATGTACCTTCCAGTTCCTTTGGCTCCTGATCTGCAACTCCTGCCTCTATCAATGCTCCAATTTCATCTAACCACTGAACCTTGACTCTCAATCTTCTCACTAGTTGTGCCTTAGTCCATAAAGGGCACAACACAACAAGACTCATGTCGAGTTGTTTATAGCTCCACTTGTGAACAACTCTCAATCTACCCACTATTGCTCCTCAGCTACTCAGGGACTTCAACCTACTATGGTCTTCCTGTGCTACTCTAATGAAGACCAACATAGGGCACATAGGGTTGCCACATATCACTGCAAGATGCCATATCCCACAATGAACATCGGCTAGGAGGATTTCCCATAATCTACTATAGAATTCCTTCTCCACACACAATTCTAGGGCTGCTCAACTACTCCTATGGTTCATCAACCCTTGAGCTCAACAACTGCCACTCTGGCAACTAATTTTTTCCATCAAAGTGTTGAACACTAGGCTCCAACTTGGGTACTATCACAGTTTCCTCCAGTAGACCATCAATTCCCAATCACGTCCACACTTGGTCAGCTCTCACGCTTCCCTCCAACATTCCATGAGTAACCAATCCTCGTTGTAGCATCTACTTCTAGTTAGCACATCCAGCACCTAGGAAACCCCTCCTCATGGTTGCTAACAAAATTCACCAACGGTCCTCTCCTAGGACACCTATTACTCCACTACGCGATCTTCTCCTATTTGGGGTTTCTTAACACCCAAGACAACCCCAACACATGGCTTCCACAGGCTGCAACATAACCCATACAAAACTTATACAAAACACAGATCATACACAAGGAAAACTTCACTCCAAGTTTGTTATCACGCTATTGTCATTTACTATTCCTGGTTATGGAACTTGCACATTGCAACATCCCTTATAACACCACCCAAACAACCCTAAAACAACTGTGACTTCCCTTCATTTGTTGCAGCCTTCCCTTTGAGGACTCCTCACCTTCTTTGTTTTTGTTCTAGGCATAGAAAAACCCTCAACCTTCCATATGCACCTTTTTTATAAGCTAGTAAGGGTTACGGCCTATCCACGGTAGCCTTCTCAAGGTTGTGGCTACCTCTTCCAAGGGTTATCCACCCACAAACGCCTTCAATACAGACCTATGTCTCTCCTCCTCATACTCGGCTCTCCTGAAAGCATAAAAAAGTCCCTCAATTGTCATAAAATCCTCCTATATATGCAGCTTCTTCTCCTTGCCATGATACCCTTCTACTTGCAACCCAAAAATAGAGGTCTCTCTCTTCCTTGAACGAGCTAATCCACTCCTTATTTTTTGCCTTTGTTGCACCAATGGATGTGTCTTAAATGATAATAATCACCTCCTATTTATACACAATAGAAGGACTTCTTTTGATGTCTTCAATGGGCTTGTCCAGCTATCAAGGAGGTGTATTTAACTCAAGCCAACCTTAACTCATATGGTGCAAACCCACTCCATAACTTCAAAAATCCATATCTCCATTTATACAACTAAGAATTGGGTGATCTTCATTGTGTCGAAATCATCTTGACGAGAGCTATCATCCTCATCCAGCACAAGTCGAAATGTTTTCATGGTTTTGGCCCAAATCATGATGGGTGAAAAACCCCAACCTTGGGTTCCAAGCCCACAAGTGACTCTTGTGGCGAATTTTCCCTTGAAACCTTAAACCCTAGGGATTGTAGTACCTCCCATGCTACTCAAAAATCAACAATGAGATCTAATCAAAGACTCAAATTAGAAGGGGATTTGTTCATTTTTTAATGATATTGACACAAGAAAAGAACTATGTTCAAAGGACCTTGTTTCATTTTTTAACACGCTTGACACAAGAAAAAGAACTTTGCTCATGGAACCTTGTTTCATTTTTTAACAACCTTGACACAAGATAAGGAACTCTACTCATGAAACCTTGTTTCATTTTTTAACGAGCTTGACACAAGAAAAGGAACTCTACTCCAGGAAACTTGTTTCAGTTTTTAATGAGCTAGACACAAGAAAAATAACTCTACTCAAGGACCTTGATCATGGCCTCCAAGATGCATGTTGGGTGCAGGAATTACGCTTAAGCAAACTCCTCAACACTTAATTGTCAACCCAGGGGATTCGTAAACTTAGAGACGAGGCACAAGCAATGCCAGAGATGGTATGAATCTCTCTTATATAAATCCCTACTTTCTTTGAAGGAAATATTGCAGAATCAAATCAAGACGAGAAAAATATAACTTGAGTCATCAAAATAATCTAAGACCGAAACAAGAAAGAATGCATTTGCGAAAAGGAGATCAAAGATAAAAAGGCAATCACTCTAGCTGATTATGCTTAACTATTAAGAATGTGTTTCTCTTCAGCAGAGGCACTTTAGCAGTCTCATTAGATGGGCCCTTAAATCTGCTTCCTTAGAGATTTCCTTCTTACATTAATCTATCCTGCACTAGTGCAGGATCAAAGTTTTATGTAGAAGGTATAAACTGTGTCTTTACTGAAGGTTTTTCTTCTTCATGCAGGGGCTCGAACTGTTCAAGGTTTAGAGCACTCAAATCCTGTGACAAGAAACTAGTTCTTACACCAAATCAGAGTTTCCTGCACTTAGCTTTTGATTCCTAAAATGATTGTTTAATTGTCACAAGTCTTACTTTGCTGTAAAACCAAATTGCATATATGAAAAGTAAATGTTTATGAATTTAACAAAATGCAGAAATAAAGAAACATAAACATCTATCTTGTCATAATCATTCAATGAAAGAAAGTTGCAGAAAGTAAATAAAGACTTGATGTAACACACCAACGTGCGCTGGTGCAGGTGTATGTTTCCTGCTTCAACCAGGCGGGAAATCCAATCAACCAAAACTGCAGAAAAGAAATTTCACACCAATGTGCACTAGTGCGGGATGATTTCTCCTGCTTGGACTAGGCAGAGAAAGCCAATCTGAAATCAGTGCAGGAAAGTAAATTGCAGGAAGATAAATTGCAGGAAAATAACTTGCAAGAAAATAATTTGCAGGAAAATAAATTCTATTTGCTCCACACAATGGATATGTTTCACACAGACAAGAATTTATGCGCTAAAAGCTAAATCACACTTTGAAAATAAAACGTGAATTACTGAAAGAAGAGGATGGGGAAAACGTGTTGGGTTGGTTGGGCCCTAGCCAACCAACGTGTTTCCCTATTAAGCAAAAACGCTACTCAGCACTTAATTTAATTAATCAACCAAACCATAAACATGATTCATGAAGCCGAGGCGAAATTCCTTTTTATTAGATCATTGAGGCAAATACATGCATGAATACACATTCAACCCAGATTTGGGCGATAACAAAATAACTTGCTATCGCCTCTCTATTTTTCTCTATTCTCTTAAAACTTTCACTCCCCAAGTCCTATTTACACATTACATTATATAGATCTATTGGCCGAAGGCTAAAACAGATCGTTCAACTGATTTATAACAAAATGGAGAATTTAGATTGTTCGGTCTTCAAACTAAAACGGTTTTGCAAAACTGGCCTTCAGATTCCACACTTCATGGATCTAATATTTGGCTGCCTTCGGATTACGTGTTGTCATGGAGGAAACTACTTGAGTCAAGGCGGTGATCGAGAGGGTCGGATCCGCCGTGAAGGTCTGTTGTGCTAGTCACGGTACAAGATCTAACCTTGCACTAGGATCAACAATCACAATAAGCATTCTAACCACCAAACAACATTGGAGATATCGATAAATTACAAAGAATAATTTAAAATTAATAAATCATATAATAAATATTTAATAAATGCTAAATCAAATTAAAATATAAAGAATAAAGGTTTGTGCAAAATATGTCACCATGCTTGGACTGGTGCAGGATGAGGGTGCATAAAGGAGGTGAAACAGGGGTAAATGTTTATGGTTTAGGAAGGGAAAAGTAGTAAAAAGAGAACAAATTAGGGGGCTAACATCCTCCCATCCCTAAGTTGTTGTGTGTCCTCACACAACTCTTTACCTCTGCAAAAAACTTCAAAATTTTGAGCGTTCCAGCTCACTCCCACTCCGGCATACTATCATTAGTCTGCAGTGTTTCCGACTTCCTCTTTTTGCTGCTCTTCAATTTCTTCATCACCTTTTTAAGCCATCTGAAACATTGTGAAGCACGGTACTTCCATACCCTGAATTCTCCTTTCTTCTTTTGGATCTCCGCCATGAACTCTTCCTAATTTTGTTCTTTTTCTTCCTATGTTTTCGCTACGAGCTGCTCTAGATTCTATACTTGAAGCTTGAGCTCAAGTATCCAAGTAGCAAAAGCTATTGAATCTTCTTCCTTCTCTATCTCAACAGGGGATATATTTTCTTCAGGGACCTCAGTATCCCTCGGAGTTTCAGTCAACACTTCTTCTTTTTCCGGTTCTTTTTATTCTTCTAACTCTTCTAGTTCTTCTTCTTCTTCTAACTCTTGAGGCTCTTCTTCTTCCTGTGCCAGTTCTTTTTCTTCTTGTGCCGGTTCTTCCTTTTCCTGTGCCGACTCTTCCTTATTATATGCCGACTCTTCTGGTTCCTGGTCCATCTTGCACTGGTGCAGGAGGGGACTTAATGTCTTGTGGAGACTGTGGTTCTACACCCGCATCAGTTTCATCATCCTTTTTCCAGCTCTGTTTAAGGAAATCGGCCAACAATATATCATCTTCGACTTCTACATATTTTGCTGCATCTGCAAGGACTGACAGCAAATCATCTTCATCAGGGGTTTGTTCATGTACTGGTGGAGATTCTTTGACAGGTGTACCCATTGTCTTCTGTTTCTTTGGAGATGGGACCATTTTTTCTGCTGATTTCATGGTTCGTTTCCTTCCTACACTGGTCTAGGAAGGACTTTTATTTACACTCTTACTTAGTCCTTTTCTCATGCTGGTGGGGTTCTCCGTTTCCTTTAGCTATTCCAACAGCATCTCCTAGGTCATGTTTTTAGTCTTCAACTGTTTCTGGACCAAGGTCTTGATTAGGCCGTGATGATACAATTTCTTATCGATCTGGTCCACCCATGCTCCCTGTACACCCTTGGCCATATTTTCTAAACTCTTAAGAAAAAAGAAAGTGAAATCCATCCTCCATCGGACGTGCCAATCGGGCTCAAAATTTTGCAACATCCTGAAATGATACACAAAGGTGAGGGAGTACCTCCCCTCACAATTCACGAATTTCTGAAGAATAAAAAGGAGGTCCTGCCATTGCCCCAGCAGGGCGCTGCGCGGAACTCCTTTCTTCCAATTTACGTTCATGTCTTTATCAACAACGAAATGCTGCCAGCGCTTCCTCTCGAGCTTCTAATTTTTAAAGTACTGCACACTAGTGTTCTGTAAGCCCGTCGCTGCTGCGATCGATTTCTCCGTGACTTTAAATCTCAGGGGCCCAATCTTTACACGGAAGTTCTTAAAACTCTATGTGAACTGTAGGGCCACATCCCTGTTGTGCCCGTTAAATTTCTGTAGGAATGGAAGAAATCTTGAGTCTCGCAATAGTGCAAGACTATTGCGAAACTTGACAGTCTGATCTACCTCACTGACGGACGATGGTTCACAATGAACAGGCAGCATTACTGCTAACAGTTATGAACATTCCAACTAAAGCTGCATGCAACACCGGAAAACTAATCTTTTTATAAATATGGATCCAATCGTCTTCTCATACCTTCTGTCTCATCACTAATTCCTTCCACCAAAATAGCCGTAGCTACATGGCATTCTTTGAATCGTGCCGAATTGGTACTGGTGGCGGTGGTTTTAACGGCTAGGTAAGGGAATGACATGAGTGAAAGGACATTAAGGTTATGGCAGAATAAGGAGTAATTATGCCTAAGCAACGGTTAAATATTCGCACATTCCTTCGTAATTCAAAAAATCTTTAGCGTTCATTAACAATAATTATGACTCTTAACTCTTAAAAAAACTTTGTACTTTGAAAATATTTCTCCTAGTTGATATGAAAGCATAGGTATTGTTGGAAATACTGAGAGGGGGGGATGAATCAGTATTCCTTTCAATTAGAGCATTATTTAATCTTCAATTATTATCAGTGTTTGTACAATGATAGCAAAAAACAAGAGGAACACAAATGCACACAGTTTTTAAGGTGGAAACCCACTCGGGGAAAAAAACCACCTAATGCTTTTCTAATAATTATTTAATATTCAATTCCAATTGAAAATAAAGCTCCAACTTCCTAGAATCTATAAAAGAATTCTTCTCTAGCTCCCACTAGATGGATGCTCCAACGCCCGAGATTCTTCAATAGTCAACTGAACAGATGCCCCAACACCCAATGAGCTACAACTCACCCTAGCACCACCCTACCACTTTATAGAAGAATAAAAGAAGAATGGACTCCCGTACCAGGGAAATTGGTCCACTTTACAATGATATAGAATGATGTAGAAGAAGAAGATATACTAGACCATAACCCAAAATTTGACACAGCCACCTAATGATGATCCTAGACCTCCCAACACTGCCTCTTCAACCCTTGGCAGATAGATACTAGTACAATTTGTACAATAATGTATTTACAATGACTAAGTACAATGATTGTATGCAGTGTTGCCCACTTGAAGACTTCATATGATGAAATTCTTGCTGCTGTTATGCACCTTGGTTGTTGCTCTTGTCATGCTACCCTCTGCTACACCTTGCTTCGCTTTGTTTCCATAGAAATTTTGGTCCTTTGCAACCCTTGACAACACATGATCTAGCTTTTTCTTGCCTTCTAGGAGCTCGATATTGAATCTAGTGTATCTCTGTTATATCAAATCCTCAATATCTGATTTTTGGTCCTGTATTAGTCCTCTGAGTCTTCTTTCCAATGCCATAGGTCTGACCCAATTTGGATTCTTCAAGAGAGAGTTATACCCAATCTCTCACAATGCCCTAATTATGGACTGTTTCAGCATAGCGCACTTGTACGGCGTTCCACGTGTCACTATTTCTTCATTTGGCTCTGAAATTGATAGAGGAAAAATTAAATACTATGCACTATCTGCCAATTTTTATGAAATTCCAATCCAACACTCAGAGAGAGAGTTATGACGATTTTACCAAGGTCACTTCTTTGAGATGAATTTCAGGAGCCTGCAAAAACCGCGACTTCCACAGATCATATCTCCAAAAATATTGCGCACCTTGATCTGAAATTTTTACTGCAGCTTCCTCAAGATATCGACTTCACCTTATAAAAATTTCAGCTTCTAAACCTTCGTAGAAAAAAAATTTAGAGCGAAAATTCCACGATGACCTGTTTCAGATGGCCGAATCCCTTGCATAAGGAGGAAATGAGGATCACAATTTATATAAATGCTTAAGTCGAGAGGGGCTTCAACAAGTGAACATGGGAGGGATTTTAGAAGCTTAAAAAATATTAATTATGACTTTTCAATGACCCATGCCCCAACCTCATGGGGTTTTAGCCCACTAACTGTGGGTACAAACTTCAAACATGAATATCTCTCAAACCGTGAAGAATCACATGGTGTACCATATATCAACAGAAACATCTCGACAAGTAGAAACCATCAAAAGCATTATTAACCCAGAATATATTAATTTTGTAGGTAAAAAATCCCATTCAATATTGGGTTAGCCCCTGGTGCTGCTTGGGTTGACATCAATGACAACCGTTGATCAACAAGTACTTATTACTAAATGAAAGAATTTTGTATAACTTCTATGATGACCACTTTCCTATGGCATACAATTCTGAAAAGAAAAAAAATATTATGCTTCAGATGAGGTGCATGCTTGCACTGTTATACTTACACTGCTTGACTAAGTTGTTCTGCTAGTATTTGTTTACATTGTTATATAGGACAACATGCTTGCACCAGTGCAAGCATAATATCTATAAAAAATAGAGAATTTAAATAAAATATAGGTTGAACTTCTGACAGTTTCCTCAATTCTGGAATTTTTCTTTGCCCTTTCTTGATGCTTCAGAGCATATCATTTTGCTTTGTGTATAACATTCTGCAATAAATTCATGAGGGAAAAAAGAAGTGGGAAAGAGGAATTTTTAGAATGGGAAGGAATTTCATTACAGGGATTCCAGGAATAGTGCCATAGAGGGAATAATCAAAAGTGGGATAGGGAAAAAAATTCAGGGGTAAGTGGGATTTTTTCGAAGCAGATAGGGTAAATTTAGAAGAATATGGGAAGGTAAAGTATACTAGGATTTCAAGGATCATTACAAAATGGGATATGAAGAAAGGCAGAAAATTTTTTGGAAGGTATGCCTACACTGGTGCAAGAAAAAATAACTGCAGCGAGAATTAAGCGTTACTTGAAAATAAAAATATCCATGCTAATTACCCCAATTGTATAAAGGTTGGCTCTGATGAACCTACTTTTACTTCGGTGGTTACTAGCATATCTAAAGATCAAGCAACATTCTCTTTTTATTAGAAATTTTTTATCTTCCAGCCAGCAAGCTGGTTTTCAGGTTGACCCTTCTGCAATCATGTCAGCGAACTGATTTTCACAATTACATGAAATTATTTGTTCTTTAATTTTCTTTTCTTTTTATTAAATTTATTTTTTTCTTTGAGAAGAAGAAGAGTTCATGTTTTCAAAAGGTTGGCTTTACTATTTACCACTATCGTCCCAAATTGTTGTTGGACTTGCTGTGTAAAATCTTTCTTGGCAAGCGGCTGAAAATACTTCTTTAATCTATGCCCATTTACCAAGAATACTGAATCTTTTCCATCAATAGTTTTGACTTCTACTACTCCATTCTCGAATACTCGGATCACTTCATAAGGTCCCATCCAACGTGTATGGAACTTCCCTTTAAAAATTTTAAATCTAGAATCATAGAGGAGTACCCAATCACCTGATTGGAATTGCTTTTTCTGAATAATCTTGTCATGCCACCTTTTCCGTTGCTGCTGAATTAGGATGTTATGTTGAACAGCATCTCTATGAAATTCATCTAACTCATTTAATTGAAGAATACGTTGTTGTTGTGCCTTAGAGAGATCTAATCCTAACTAAACTGTAGTTCTGAAAGTTTTGATCTGGAACTCAATTGGTAATAGAACCTGTTTTCCATATACCATCTCATATGGTGTATGTCTCGTGCTATTTCTCCAAGTGGTTCTGTATGCCCACAAAGCTTCTGGTAATCTTTCAGCCCAGTCTTTCTGATGCATATTGACTATCTTTGTAAGAATGGACTCGATCACTTGTTTGTAGATTCCACCTGGCCATTTTCTTGCGGGTGATACGACGTGGATTTCCTGTGCTGGATCTTGTATTGTTCCATCACACCCTGTACCAGATTAGAAATAAACTGCGGACCATTTTCAGAAACAATTTCTCTAAGCACACCAAATCTAGTAAATATTTCAGAAAAAAAGAAAATCAACAACAACTTTTTTTGTAGCAAAAGAAATAGCTTTAGCTTCTACCCATTTTGTAGCGAAATTTGTACAAACCAAAATATGCTTTTTACTTAAATATGTTGGATTTATTGGCCCTATCAAATCAATAGCCCATTTTTCGAAAGGCTCAATCATAACTTGGGGGAACAAAGGCATTTCATTGGTTTGATTAGGCTGGCCCATTCATTGACAACTATCACATCGCCTGACATACTGCTTGGCATCCTTAAACAAGGAAGGCCAAAAGTAACCAGCACGTAATACTTTATATGTAGTCCGCTTATCAGCAAAGTAGCCTCCACATGGTTCATCATGAGCAGATTTCAATATGTCAAACACTTCCTCCTCTCTTACACATCTACGGATAATCAAATCTGGACCAGTGTAAAAGAGGTCTCCTTGAATCCAGGAGTATGCAGCACTTTTCTGAATAATATTCTGCTTCTCACGAGCGGATAAGTGAGGTGGTGTTTTTCCAGTAACCAGGTAATTAGCAAAGTCAGTGAACCACAGAGAATATATAGACATAGAAAAAATATGTTCATCTAGAAAATCATCATTAACAGGAGTTACTTCACCAGGATTATCTAATCTAGAAAGAAAATCTGCTACAACGTTAGATTTCCCTGGTCTATCTACAATAGTAACATTAAACTCCTGTAACAATAGTAACCACCTAGTCACTCTACCACTTGTCAATGGTTTGTTCATCAAATATTTAATCGCGGAATGATCAGTATGCACAAATACTTCATATCCTGTAATATAGTGTCTGAACTTATTAATTGAAAAAATCACACCTAAAAACTCCTTCTCTGTAACTGTAGAGTTCAATTCAGCGGAAGACAAATTTTTACTAATATAATAAATGGCATAGTATTTCTTATCTTCCTCTTTTCCTAAAGCTACACCAATAGCCAAATCTGAAGTATCAGAGAAAATGTGAAAAGACAGGGACCAGTTTGGACCTCGTAAAACTGGTGCCTATACCAACTTTTCCTTCAATGTTTCAAAAGACTGTTGGCAAGACATGAACCAATAAAATTCAATATCCTTAGCTAGAAGTTGGAAAAGAGGAGCAGCTATCTTTGAAAAAATTTCAATTAATCTTCTATAGTAACCAGCATGTCCTAAAAAACCTCTTACTTCCCTCTGAGTTTTGGGTGCAGGAAGATGCAAAATGATTTCAATCTTTGCCAGATCAACCTGGATACCTTTATCAGAAATCAAGTGGCCAAGCACCACTCCCGCTTTACACATTAATCTACATTTCTTATCACTCAAAGCGAGATGGGCTTCCTAACAACGAAGAAGTACTTTCTCCAAATTTTTAAGAGCTTCCTGAAAAGAATCACCAAACACAGAAAAATCATCCATATAAATTTTCTACAAATTCTAGATCAGCAAATATAGCCAAGACTGCCCTTTGAAAGGTAGTCGGCGCATTACATAAACCAAAGGGAAGCACTTTGTAAGAAAATGTCCCCCATGGACATGTAAAAGTAGTTTTATCCTGATCCTTGGGTGCAATCTGTATCTGGTTATAACCACTGAAGCCATCCAAAAAGGAGAAATATTTCTTTCCTGCAAGGGTATCAAGCACCTGATCAATGAAAGGGATAGGGAAGTAATCTTTAAGACTGGCTTTATTCAATTCTCGATAATCAATACAAATACACCATATTCCATCTTTCTTAGGTACTAGTACTAATGGAGAGACCCACTAACTGTCGGAGATAGGATAAATAAAACCAGCATCTAAGAGTTTCTGTACTTATTCTTTCACAATGTCTCTTAGAGATGGATTCATTCGCCTTTGAGGTTGTCAGACAGATCGGGTTCCTTCCTTAATATATATGTGATGTGTACAAGTTTCAGGAGGGATACCCTTCATATCTTCGTAACCCCAAGAAAAGGAAATAAGATGGTTTTGCAACAAATTCACAAGCTACTCTTGCTGAGATGAGTCCAAATCTGAACTAATATGCAAGGATTTTCCAGGGCTAATCTCAACAAGAGTGGTATCAGGCTCAGGAGTACTTAAGGGAATGGTCAAATGCAATGGCACAGAAGAATGAGAATCATGATTTTCTTGAAAATCTAGGCTGAAAATTTGGCTCAAAGGCTCATAATTAGGCATAATGTCTAGATTATTAAGGAAATCTTGAATCTCATCCTCTTGTGAAGACCCAGTATAATGATGAATAAGGGAAATAGACTGAGTCTCCTCATCACTGCTTTGATCCAACCATAAGGTATCTCGACAGTCCTCAATGGATCTGGCAGGGGGGTATAAGGTAACTTTCTTCCTAGAATCTCCATGTGAGATATACATATCACCGAAACAACATCCAATATATGCATCAGCCGTAGAAAGCCATGGTCAACCCAAGATCAAGGGATTTCCTCCTAATGGGTTCTTTGGTTCAAGCACTATGAAATCAGCAGGATATTCATAGGAATCTAATGAGATGATCACATCGTCCAATACTCCTTCTGGCATAATTTTAGATCTATCTGCTAATTCAAGCACAGTGGGAGTAGGGCGAAGATGAGATAACCGAATTTGATCCATGGTTTGCTTAGTCATGACATTAATGGCTGCTCCCAGGTCTATAAGAACATTAGAGACAAGGACATTACCAATCTGAACTGTGACAACAGGGTTTCCGGGATCAGTATATTTTTCCATAGACACACATCCCGTCATCAACTCTGCTGCCCTACCAACAAATTGAATGGTTCGGGGTTCCAATCTCTTCCTCCTGGGTTTCTTGAGACAGATTTCCTTAATTATCTCGGTACAAATGGGGATCTCTTTGATGGCTTGAAGTAAAGGTATCTTAATGAAAATATTCTGAAGCTCAGATGCTAAACTAGTCTCAGAAATAGGCTCACTCCTTTCCATTACTAGCCTCTCTGGGAAGGAAGGCTGGTTGGAAGAGGATGGCAAGGATTCAGAGGGTAAGGGCTGCTTAGTGACAGTTTTCGGAGAATGGTTAAGAGTTTCCTCTTCTCCTTTCTCTTCAACAATCACCATAGGTTGCTTCTGATTTTTTGATGTTACAGTCCTTCTCGATCTTAATTGAATATCATGAACCCCAACTGGAATAGACTGGTATTCGAATGGTAAAGGTGGGTTTTTTATATGGATCATTTGCAATGCTTTATTATTATTAGGATTGGGCATAGGTTGAGCAGGCAATTAAGGAGGTCAAAAGGGTGGAGATAAAGGCAATGGTGGAGTGGACTGACTCGGAAGTTGACGCATTGAATAAGGTGCATGTGTGGATGGGTATGATTACATAGGTGGCTGGTAGGAATATGGAAAATGAGTCGGCCCTTTCCAACCTTGTTGCCATGGTTGAGAAGGTTGCCCATGTTGATATTGATTCCCATACTGCCACTGCTGATGAGAGTTAGGATAAGAATATGCATGTGAATTATAACCAAAATAGTGTGGAGGAAATTCAGGAGCCATACCTGTACCTACCTGAGGCCAATTCCTTCTTGCTCCCATAGCATTCAAGTATTCAGCTTTAGGCTGTCCCCCTATAAATACAGCTTTAAGTCCTGGTATAGAGGGGCATTTTTCTGTGATGTGGTCTTCTGCACAAATATCACACTTATTAGTTTCTTTCAAATTAAGAGGACACTCTTTAGGGAGATGCTTGTCTCTACATTTAGGACAGAATATACATAATGATTGTTGTTCCTTCCTGAGTTTCTACTGAAATTTTAAAGAGTCTAACAGTTTGGTAACAGTGTTCATTATATCAATTTTCATGTTTTCCATTTTATTTTCCAGTCCAATAATCATAGCATCGGTAGATTCAGTTTTTCTATTTCCGTTTCGAGTTCCTTTACTGGATCTATATTGATTTCTTGAAAATTTCCGGCATAATTCGCAAATTTGATCAAAATTTTGCTGAGAAATATCACCTTGTCCTAACATATTCAAATTTTTTCTAGCATTATCAGTAAGTCCTCTTAAGAACAAGGTTCTAATAGTGTTGAGATCAAGCTTAAGTTTTGACCTTTGTAAAATATACATAAATCTTTCCAAATAATATTCAAGCATTTCATCATCATCTTGTATGATTGTAAAAATTTCATCCTGCATGTCCCGATTTTTGCAATATTCTTGATATTTAGACAAAAATACTCTCTTCATTTAATCGCAAGAAGTTATGGTGTTTCCTCCTAACCCCATAAACCAGCAAAGAGTTGAGTCCTTAAGGGTAACAGGAAATAATCTACTTCTGAGCCTCAGTTGCATAATCATAACTTCTGCACAGAATATCAAACTCAAATAGAAAAGAGTCGGGATCTTCATGAACTTTACCATGGAAATGAGGGAGAGCTGATGGTGGAATATTCTTCATCTGTGATACAGTATCAGGATCCACAATTGGAAACACAAAAGTGGATTGTCCTTCACTTACCTGGTTGTCACCAGTCCCTTCCAAATGATCTTCTCGGTCCACCATTGTTCCCTTCTTACTTGTACTACTCTCCACAGGTTGATCCACACCTGATTTTTTATTACCAGAATCCAGGTGGATTGTCCCTGCGTGATGGGTTTGAATTGGATTGGGCTTCCTTCTTGCAGAAGGAGACCCAATATGAGAAAAATTATTTTGGCCCTTAGTGGGCTTCGAACCCTTACCTTTCATAGGCATTCATTTCAAAAAGAAAAATAACAGATAACTTCTAAAAAATGCTGTCAGAAATCAACTAACACCAATAAAATTCCTTCAAAAAAATTTCCAAACAATGTTGCAGAAATAAGGGAAAAAATTACCTCTATTGTCTAATCAGAAAATTCTTACCAAATCAAATCGCCTCCCTGGCAACGGTGCCAAAATGTTGGGTGTAGGAATTACACTTAAGCAAACTCCACAACACTTAATTGTCGACCCGGGGAATTCGTAAACTTAGAGACGAAGCATAGGCAATGCCAGAGATGGTTTGAATCTCTCTGATATAAATCCCTAATTTATTTAAAGGAAATATTGCAGAATCAAATCAAGACGAGAAAAAGATAACTTGAGTCATCAAAATAATCTAAGACTGAAACAAGAAAGAATGCATTTGCGAAAAGGAGATCAAAGATAAAAAGGCAATCACTCTAGCTAATTATCGTTAAACATTAAGAGTGTGTTTCTCTTCAGCAAAGGCACTTTAGCAGTCTCGTTAGATGGGCCCTTAAATCTGCTTCCTTAGATATTTCCTTCTTGCAATAATTTTTCCTGCACTAGTGCAGGATTAGATTTTTATGTAGAAGGTATAAATTGTGTCTTTACTAAAGGTTTTTCTACTTCATGCAGGGGCTCGAACTGTTCAAGGTTCAGAGCACTCAGATCCTGTGACAAGAAACTAGTTCTTACACCAAATCAGAGTTTCCTGCACTTAGCTTTTGATTCCTGAAATGATTGTTTAATTGTCACAAGTGTTACTTTTCTATAAAACTAGATTTCATATATGAAAAGTAAATGTTTCTGAATTTAATGAAGTGCAGAAATAAAGAAACATAAAAATCTATCCTGTCATAATCATTCAATGAAAGAAAGTTGCGGAAAGTAAATAAAGACTTGTTGTAACACACCAATGTGCGCTGGTGCAGGTGTATGTTTCCTGCTTGGACCAGGTGGGAAAGCCAATTAACCAAAACTGCAGAAAATAAATGTCACACCAACGTCCAATGGTGCAGGATGATTTCTCCTGCTTGGACTAGGAGGAGAAAGCCAATCCGAAATCAGTACAGGAAATTAAATTGCAGGAAAATAACTTGCAAGAAAATAAATTGCAGGAAAATAAATTCTATTTGCTCCACGCAACAGATCTGTTTCACACAGACAAGAATTTATGTGCTAAAAGCTAAATCACACTTTGAAAATAAAACATGAATTACTGAAAGAAGAGGATGGGGAAAACGTGTTGGGTTGGCTGGGCCCTAGCCAACCAGCGTGTTTCCCTCTTAAGAAAAAATGCTACTCAGCACTTAATTTAATTAATCAACCAAACCATAAACACGATTCATGAAGCCGAGATGAAATTCCTTTTTAATAGATCATTGAGGCAAATACATGCATGAATACATGTTCAGCCCAGATTTGGGCGAGAAAAAAATAACCTACTATCGCCTCTTTGTTCTTCTCTATTCTCTTAAAACTTTCGCTCCCCAAGTCATATTTACAAATTACATTATATAGATCTGTTGGTCGAAGGCCGAAACAAATCGTTCAACCGCTTTATAACAAAATGTAGAATTTAGATTGTTCAGTCTTCAAACTAAAACATTTTTGCAAAATTGGCCTTCAGCGTCCACACTTCACGGATCTAATATTTGGTTGCCTTTGGATTACGTGTTGTCATGGCGGAAACTTCTTGAGTCAAGGCAGTGATCGAGAGGGTCGGATCCGCCATGAAGATCTGTTGTGCTGGTCACGGTATAGGATCTGATCTCGCACTAGGATCAGCAATCACGATAAGCATTCTAACCACCAAACAACATTGGAGATATCGATAAATTACAAAGAATAACTTAAAAGTAAGAAATCATATAATAAATATTTAATAAATGCTAAATCGAATTAAAATATGAAGAATAAAGGTTTGTGCAAAATATATCACCATGCTTGGACTGGTGCAAGATGAGGGTGCATAAAGGAGGTGAAACAGGGGTAAATGGTTATGGTTTAGGAAGGGAAAAGTAGTAAAAAGAGAACAAATTAGGGGGCTAACAATGCCATGGCTTTTAATAGGTTCTCATCAGATGGGATAGGTACGCTCTGGAAGGGACACACATCAAAATATCCAAGAGAAAAATGAGGCGCCAGTGCTCCTAATAATTGATGCACTACATCACCTACTAGATCGTCGGTTGATGTGGGAACTAGGAAGGTTACCATATAATTATTCAGTGGCAGGGGGGATACCACTTCCATATAAGGACCATTTAGGGATGTTGGTTGATTAGGAGTCAAATTAGGAAAAATGAATGAAATTTGTTGAATGGTCATGATTATTCCTTCATGTGGGAATCACGTCACATGAAAGAGTGAAGAGACAAGAGCTCCCATGTCATAAACATAGTCACGCCCAAGGAGTAAATAAAAATCCAAAGGGACTTGGACTACCATCACATTGATATAGACAATATTTCCTCCCAAATTAATAGGTAACTTAGGAAGGATCCCTAACGATTGATTGGTTCCTCTGTTAAAAGCCAACAAATTCTAGGTAATGGGCATAAGATGTGGAGAACCTAAATCTTGCCAAGAAGTTGAGGAGAGAATACTAATAGATGTACCTCCATATATTATTATGTTTGGTACGTTAATATTATAAGCTTATACTATTATATGGTAGGGCGCATAAGGAGAAAGACGATATCATGCAACTCAACTCCAATCAAATGAAGTGACCATGCTACTTGGAGGGGTTGTAGTATGAATGAGAGAACTGCCCCCTTTTGCTATGGGAACGGGATAATTTCCCCCCTGTGCCATGGGAATGGGAATATTCCCCCCCTGTGTCATGGAAACGGAAGGATTATTCCCCAGTGCCATTGGAACGGGCGGATTTCCCCTGTTCATTGGAACCTGAAGAAACTAAGTGGTATGAAGTTCACTCTCTACGGGAAAGTTAAGATCAGCCGAAGGTGGAATCAAGTCAAGAATTTTCTCAACCAACGTTTGATCAGGAAAATACTCATGGGATTCACGTTCTAGGAGAGTGGCATTAATCATTTTTTGATTCTGATCAATCACTTCACCAACTAGTGGAGGATTGCGAGAAAGCTTTCGATAACCAACCAGAAGACGAGGTTGAGAATTTGTAAGGTTTTCCAACACTTTCAAGGCTTCATCCATATAAGGAAAAATGTGAATAATATTATTCCCTTCACATAACTTACAAGGAAACTTGAATGTACCCTTTTTCCTGTGGACCTTACTATCACTAGTAGATGCTTTGTCACCAGCATGATCTCCATAGGTTTGATGACCAATGTTTATGTTAGCCTATGGACCACACTTCTAGCACCTGTGGAATACCAAGAAAATTTCTTAGAAGGTGATCACCCTTAAAAATAATGCAAGGGAATTTCACTTTATGGGGCTTTGAGGGTTTCTAAACATCAATTGCAATGGTAGCAATGGTTGCTTGGTTTCCCCCCTTCTTATTTTTCTTCTTATTCTTCTTCATCCTTTTCTTCTTTTTCTTAGATTTCTAGTTACTAGAATCTATACTTTCACCAGGTGAGGAGGAAGAAAAAGATGAAGAAACAACAGGCGAAGAAGGAAAAGGGTAAATTTTAATATCAACTTGAGGTGTATGTTGTTTAAGTGGAGGACTACTTGGTTAAGAAGTATTTTGGACATTTGGAACCAAGGAGGTCAAAAACAACAAAACTAGTAAACCAATGGTAAATCTTGGAAGGGACAACATTTCCATATAAGGAGCACCAATATTTCCAAAACATGGAAAAGGACCAGGATTCCCGTCAAAGGGGTTTCCTTGATTGGTAGACATGGGAATTTTCACCGTTAGTCTCAACCTAATATCCTTTAAGGAGTTGTTCCATGGAGAGTTTTTGTTCCTCGGTCAATTATTTTAGTTTAGAAATTAAAGACACAAAATAAAACAAAGGGGTAACTAGGAAAAAGGGTTTCCCAAGCAACTGTGAATTGCAATATACTACCATGGAAAACCAAGGATTTATGTACATCTAGAAAATCTCCCCAAATGTTGTGTTCGTTGTATCACAGTGTACAAGGAAGTCGACTCGGTTACCTATGGTGGGATAAAAATCTAGTGCAGACTTGCAAAATATACCTAAAGGTACATGGAAGTGCATTCCATAGTAGTGTTTTCTAATGTGTAATCATTCAATGAGAGCGTTCATATATACTTATCATGCGTGGAGCGCCATCCAATATACCTGAAGGTACGTGGATAACGATTATATACACTTACATACGTGGAACTGGATATCACCCTCGGAGTGTAAAATTGAGAAAGAATGACAACTCCCACATTTAAAGATGTTGGAAAACGTCTCTAGCCTAGACCTCTATGTGTGTCATTAACTTTCAAATGATCCTTAGGTTAATTGAGTGAATTTTAGAGTTTATCTTGAATTATGTTTCGATTTCAAGGCTCAAAACTTGATATCACCTGAACACACCTATGATGCAAATAATATGACAAAAAGAACACTTTGTATTTTCCTTTTAACAATGAAAGGCCTAACTAAGTAGGGGAAGAATAAATAAAAAAATGCAACAAACAAGTGATGCAACAATCGACCTCTTTAACTTCACTATTCCAATCAAAATCAAAGCACTATATGCAATGAAAATAATGCAAAATTATGAGATTTTTCTTTTTTTCTCTTGTTAATATTCAAATGAAATGAAAAATAAGATGTCACAATATTATTAATTCAATAAATCACACAGAATATAACTGCAATATAAATTTCTCCAATCCAATCAACAATTGAGAAAAATACCTAATTAATATGAAAAAAGAAAAAAGAAAATAAATTCTTACCAACGGGAAATAAAACCAAAGTCAATCATTAAGATGGATTTTAAGAAACACTGACAAACTCATAAAACTTAAGAAAGCATTATGGACCAAAGCAGGTCAAAGAGAAAGGCAAGGAATACAAATTTTTTGCATCCTACTATATTACTGCAAGTGTAGAACAGGACACAGTGTGATGCAGTGCAGGTGAAAAACAGGAGAAAGTGCACTGCAGTGCATATACACTGGATCAACGTAGGTGCAGAATAGGAGAAGGTGTGTTGCAGTGCAGGTACAGAGAAGGATTAAATGTGTTGGGGTGCTCTATCTCAGAACAGAGAGATTTTCTTGGGCAGTCTCGATCAAAACATGACATAAGAAACCCAACCAAGTTCAAGCATATGTTTTCTTAAGGTCAATAAATGTATGAGTGAGTCAATTAAAGTTAGTTTAAGAAGTGTAAAGGTGTTAAGGTCAAGGAAACCACTAAGGGAATAAACAATTCCCGAGTGGAGTCGTCAATTTTTTATACAAACTTTATGATTGCAGATAAAGGTGAATTCCCTAGACCTAGTGGATTGGTCAAATTGAGGAGAAGCTTTGACCTGTAGAACTTCCAAGGTGGTGATTTGGTTGTTAAATGGTGGTGATATAGTCAAGCTCTCTAATTTTAGAGCTTTGATCTCATCCATGGGGGTTTTTCCCTTATAAATTGGGCCTTCCTCCTCCTTTCATGGTCTCCCAACCTCTTCTCCCTTCCTATAAATTCATATCCCTCATTCCAATAATGTTAGTCTGGTTGCTCATTGTCAGGCTAGTCTGAACTCTCATTCCCTTTTCATCCTCGCATTTTGATAACACCTAAGTGTTCGGGAGAAGGAATGGTATAGAGATTCGGTGAAGGACTCAAATTTTCACCAAAGGAGGCCTCCAACATCAAGGCATGGGTTTTAAGCTCTTCCTTTTATATTTAACAATTAAACATCTGATGTTTTCTTTCTATATTTGTCTAATTGTTTATGAAAATATTATGGTACTCCTTGATCTGCTAGATGGCTAATGTTTATGATTATTATGCATTGGATTACATTTTTTGTTACCTCTTGATCATCTGCAGGTATTCATGTACCATCAGTAGCAGGGAGAAAGCCTAAGAGGATCGTGGATCAAGGTCATCATCAACAGATTCAAATGTAGCGTTGGGAAAATGGTACTTCTATCTCTTTCCTTGTCACGTTGTAAATGGTGGTTAAGAGAGCTTTGCATTAGAAAGTATCTCGTGTTGCTAGACCCACTCAAGGGCTAGAGACATCACTTTTCTCTGTAGAGGTAATTTATCTTGACAACAGAATTAGCGATTCCGTTGGAGAGCTTTGCCTCTTAGCCTTCATTCCTCGGACTGATCTTAGATCAGTTTGACCGATTACTGAAATCTAACCTTGCTTAGGCCTCTGTTAGTTTGTGTAGGGTATGATAATCACTTCACTGTGTCAGGTCTGGTGTTTGTGTGAAATTATTTTTTATTTTTCCTTGTTTTTAGTGACCAACACGCTTTTTATTTGCACAGTAGCGTTGGAAGCGTTGTTCAATATAGTACAGTCGCACTGATTTGTCTTTCAGCACTCTTCTGCTTATCACAGAAATGTTGATATAATACCTAGGAAAATTTAGGGTTTCCCCTTAATTTTCTAGTGTGTCCTAGCCCCTGAAGGATGTCTGTAGTCTCAGTGACCTCCTTATTGTGTGTTTGTCTTAATTGTTTTATCTGAGTGAGTATTTTCATCTCTTTGATTTGTTTGTAAGTTGGGAGATTTTTCACCATTTTAAACACCTTTTTTCGCATTGTTCCTGACTTGATTCGAAGTGTGTTTGTGCACTGCTCATGACTGCATCTCTGAACTTACCTTTGGTTTAGTTTCAAACATAGGATCACAAATTTTTTGATTCACAAGTCTAGAAGAGTGTGTCCTTTTTCCAAATTCAAAAGAAATTGAAAGTGTTTTTCATTTTAATTTTGGTTTGGCTTGTCTTCATCGTTTTGAAAAAGAGTGAAAATCATTTCATTCATGTGTTTTTAAAGTGATTTTTATTTATGTTCGATTGAAATAAAAGTGAAAGGATTTTCATTGCATTTCTTCATTCGTATGTTTGTTTTACTTTCGATTGCATTTCAAAGTAAAAACAAAAACAAAAATTGTGCATCTTAGTGGAAAAGAGAAGTATTTTCAATTTTTCAATAAGTTTCATTTGTTTGGGAAAAAGTGAATTAGATTGAAAAGAATTTCATTTCGTAGCTTTGAGCTAGTTTGGGGGGCATTATTGTTGTTGCGTTAATTTCACTTTTGCTTGTATCTCTTCCCTAAATAGTTTAGGCTTCATCAAAATGGAATTTTTTTCTTTTTGCATTTAGTCTACACCATAGGATTCAGGTTACATCGATTTTCAGCCAAAACTTAAACTTAACTCAAGATCAACATTAAAATTCACTCAATTTACGTTAAGGAGAATTTGGAACTAACGAGAACATTTAGTGGCCTAGGTTAGAGACGTGTCTTGGCGTTGTAAAACATAGGAGTTGTCGTTAACGGTTTGCGTTACAATTTGGGGGTGATATCCTATCCCACGTATGGAAGTATATTGATGTATGATAAGTATATTTTAGGTGCTCTCATCGAACAGTTACGCATTAGACAGCACTACTATGGACTGGACTCCCACTTACTGTCGCGTAGATTTGGGGAGACATCATTAGGTTGCAATCCTACCATAGGTAACTGATTTGGCCACCTTTTAAACGTGATACACCGAACACAGCATTCGGGGAGATTAGTTGTAGTACGTTAATTCCTTGGTCATTTTTTCTATCTTTTATCACCAAGGTGTATATTATAGTTCACAAATACGTAGTAAACCTTTATGCCTAGCACACCTTTTTTTATTTTTTTATTGTTAATTCTAAAAGTAACTGCCCAGAAAAACATCTTACCCGTGCAGTTCTTCAACCTCATTATTTCTTGGTAAATTGTGATTTTTTTTCACATGTTCCATCTTTGATCTTGTCTTAAAAGGTCATCGTGTCTGAATCGTCAAATTTTCCTCATCCCTCCCCTAACGGATCTCAAGAACCTCCACCTGAGTTCCCTCAGTTTCTATTTGGGCCCCTTGAAGTGCAAGGTGCTAAACTTGAGATTGTCATTAGTGTTCAACCCATTTCATCTTGACCGCCACCTGATGATTCTCCTTGGACGACATCATAACACAATAAGTCAGAAAGCTCTGAACTATCTGCACAGTTTATGATCTTTCCTGAAAATCCACTCTTTGATCTTATTATGGTCTCACCTCAATAGGCTTATAGCACATTTGATCAACCCGGGATTCCCTTCCGCGCTTCTCTAGTAGCATGTCGCTCTATTGTTCGCCAGTTATTTCTTGACGAAATGGAATCCAATGTTAATGATGTTTCATTCGTGAGCGCTCCTCAGGGAACTCTTCAGGAAACCACTGGCACCTACATCCTGGAAGTTGCTTCATCTATGTTTCCCTCTGAAAGCAAGTTGTTTGAATCCACACCTCACGATTCAGGCAATGGGACCCAAATACCTTTCATCCAAGTTGCATCTACGCTTCCACACGATTATACCTTTCTGGGAAACCTTATTTCTGGAGCTTCTAGTACTACACCTTTATTCCCGAAACCCATTTGGTCGACAGATATTCCTCCATCTTCCGGCCCATTCATTTAGAATGTTGTTTTCATGTCTCAACCTATTGTTCAACCTATAGTCACTATTGGTCAAATGGTTGTTTTGATCAGATCCTCTACCCCATACTCGCCATCTATTATGACTGAAGTTCCACCACTAAGTGGAAAATATATGGTTTCATCTGTGCCTGGGGGGCAGTCTAATACTCTTTACGTACCTACCCTTTTGGGTGGGGGACAGCCAAATTCTAGACCTATTCCTGGGGCAGGACAACCTCACATTCAATATTCGCAGGTTTAGGGGCCCCTTCAGCAATCGAATGTATTGTATTTGTATGTTCAGCAACCTAACATCGCTTATGTTCAACATTTGAACGTAAAATATCAATATTTTCCTCAACCGAATGCTTCTCAGCAATATGTCCAGTAGCCCCAGCTTTTCATGAGTGTTTTTGTGACTAATGCTTAGTTTGGTTCTTACACACAAGCTGGTTTGGATCTCCTTCTCGTCAATCTAGTCCTCTCCCTAATCAACTTGGTACTCAATAGCATCCTTTTCCTCAAGGTCAGTACACTAGTACATTTGGGGGAAATTTCGACACTTGGTTCCGACACTTTTGACCAAATGTCGGAAATTTCCCCAAATTTTTTTCAATCCCGCCTGAAACCGTCGCTATACCGACGTTTATAGAAAAGTGTCGCAATACCGACACTTAGACAAAGTGTCACAATTGCGACGTTTGGAGGAAGACGTCGCAATTGCGACACTATGCCCCAAAGCGTCGTTATTGCGACAGTTGCCTCCAAACGTCGCAAGTGCGACACAATGTCTAAGTGTCGCAATTGCGACGTTTGGAGGCATCCGTCGCAATAGCGACACTTTTTCCGCCGTCAGTATAACAACACTTATATGCACACTACATAAAAATACGAAACTTATATGCGCGCTACATAAAAATAATTTTATTAAAAATACGAAACTTATATCAGTCGCAATAGCTACATTAATGTCTGATATCACGCACACATTTGCCCTCCGCTCTTGCAGAACAGCATTCGCCCTTAGCGTTCACCCTCGGCTCTTGCAGAACAGCATTTGCCCTCAGCTCTTGTAGAACAACATTCGCCCTCAGCATTTGCCCGCAGCTATTGCAGAACAACATTCGCCCTCAGCATTCGCCCTTAGCTCTTGCAGAACAGCATTCGCCCTCAGCATTCGCCCTGAGCTCTTGTAGAACAGCATTCGCCCTGAGCTCTTGCAGAATAGCATTCACCCTAAATTCGCCCTCAGCATTTGCCCTCAACTCTTGCAGAACAGCATTCACCCTCAGCTCTTGCAGAACAGCATTTTCCCTCAGCATTCGCCCTCAGCTCTTGCAGAACAGCATTCGCCCTCAACATTCGCCCTCAGCTCTTGCAGAACAGCGTTCGCCCTCAGCATTCGCCCTGAGCTCTTGCAGAACAAGATTCACCTTCAGCGTTCGCCCTGAGCTCTTGCAGAACAGCATTCGCCCTGCACTCACCCTCAGTGTTCACCCTCAGCTCTTACAGAACAGCATTCGCCCTCAGCGTTCGCCCTCAACTCTTGCAGAACAAAATTCACCCTCAGCTCTTGCAGAACAGCATTCACCCTCAGCTCTTGCAGAACAGCATTCACCCTCAGCTATTGCAAAATGGTAAGTTCTTACTGTAGGCCCTTCCTCCTATAGTAGGGTTGACTCTATTATTTGGGTTTTTTTGGTCAATTCCATTGGATTGTGTCAGGCTGTAAGGTTCTCTCTAGATGTCAAGAATCAAGATTCAATACCCTCTATTATCTTCATCACCCAATACAAGATTTAAATTTTTCCCAAAGAAACGCTTATTAATTTGGCAGCCATTATTTCTCACTGCTTTAAAAACCCTACATTTAAATGAAAACAAGCATTGCATTTCAACTACAAAAATCTATTAGTGTTCAAATGTACATGTGTGCATCACTTGTGTAGGGTATTCCTTTCCACTTTCACATTATCCAAGAATGTGTGCAGTATAGTTCATATTTTTTGTGATTTAGATTATCTTGAAAAAGGAAAGGTAAATTATTTCCCATGGAAAAGAAGGTTTTCCCTTTTTACTACTGGAAATGGTACAACAAAGTTCCATTTCTACCCGAAACTCCTATGAAACAGGAACCAAATAAAGGCCATGTCCTCGATGGACATCATTTGGCTTTGAAAATGGCCATTGCACCGTGTTGTTTCTTATATTACATCACGATAGTTTCTTAGGTCATTTCTTGTTTCTTGAGATGAAAAACAACCAAAGAAATTGTGAAGATCCTTTCAAGAAATAAATGACCATTTCTCAATCATATCTCAACTATTTTTTATTTTATTCGGTGGTTGCTTACTTTGAGAGAAATTTGACACTTTTATAAGGAATATAACATAAAAACACAAAATGGGAAGGAATTGATGAGGTAGATGACCTTTATTTGTTGTCAATTAAGAATTGATAATACACGATGCATATTCTATACTACAAACTAGATTCCTTCCTGGAGTTAGGACACAGAGTATTGAATCAAAGTTGTAGTTTCTAACTTCTTTTATTGGTTCATCAATCTTGAAATTCAGACATTGCATGTCTTCGTTGCTTCATGTTTGAATAATTTTCATCATATCGTACAATAGGAAATTAGGAATTATGATTATTATTACTTTATGGATCTGTTAAGTTAATTTTAAGTTTGCATGGTTTAGTGTGAAATTATTCTAGTGTGCCCCTAGGCCCAGGTGAAGGAATGCCAAGGACTGAGAACCCTAGTTTTTAAATGGTATTGTTTCTTATACCTAAAAACCCCTCAACATCACTTCTTATTAGTTCTTAACAATAGTGTTGTAAACAATTTGAGAATTGATATAGCAAAATCTCACACTTCTCAAGATAAATTCCTAAAGCTAAAGTGTGATACCATGTGTAATTCAATAGCCCCATTGTCACCTCACCAACCTATTTTCACTTCGGGCTAGCTCTCCTCCAACTCAAGGGGGGTTCTCCCTAGTATATGTTAGGGATCTAATGGCCCAACCAAACCAAGTCAAGAGCCCCCTAACTCTCTATGTTTACTACTATCAATCAAAATATTGAACAATAGGGTCAGACATGCATCCTGAAGATAAAATTGCCAGGGTATTTTTGGGTAATTTCAAAGGGAAAGTCCCAAACACATATAATCAAGGAATTATAACGTGATTTCAAACATTAAATATCAACAAAATTGTTTAAAGGATATTGAAAGGAAAAAGGTGATGGAAGATAGAAGTGCCTTACTTAAATTCTCTAAGGATTTTTCAATAGTTGCTCCAAAAGCTTCACTTCAAGGCCCTTCAAGATCGTCTCCAACAATGCTATACCATCAGCTTCAACAATGTTGCTCCAAAAATGTCCTCAAGGTCTTCACAACAAGTTTACTAGAATTTTCTCCAACAATATATTCAATAAGGTCTTCATTGTCAACTCGTTTCTTGTTTGGGTGCCTTAATGTGCAATTACATGTTTCCAGGACTGAATTCAATACAAGGCATATTTGAAACTCTAACTTTGTCTTCCAGTGTCTTATTAGAAATTATTTCAGTTTTCATTTTGTGTTTTCAAGTTAGATATTGTTTTCAAGTTTTTACATTTATAATTTTATTGCAATTTGGCAGACTGATTAGGGCAGTATAGGAACAACCCCGAGACGGGATGATCACAGAAAGAGGCCAGCGGAAGAATATGTAAAGTGCCTGCGTTGCTCTATCTTCAGGTATTTTAGTTATTTAAATAATTGAAATAATATTAATTTTGTTCAAATATGCAGACACCTAGCCATGGTACGCCTGATGATTCCCTCTTTGAGGAAGAGCTTTCTTCATCCCTATCTCCAGTGTTCTTGTTGCGAAAAAAGGCACGAGATGCAAGGTCAGAATTTAATACTTTGATAGACGCGCCTCAAACACCTGAAACAGAAGAGAGGATAAAACAAATTATGAGCCAGCTAGAAACATATCAGGTAATAATAAAAAGTCAAAAGGATATTTTTTTTGTTCTGCATGAGATGAATTGTGATAGTTTGATTTTTAATTTTTACATTGACTAAAATAACAAAAAGTTCTTTTGTATGTAGCGTTTTCTGACACTTGTTGAACCCGGTGTTGGTGGAAGTGGGACACAAGGGCAAGAAATTTCCTAGCAACCCTCTCGTACACCTTCTACTCCTTTAGGTGCCAGCCAAGAAACACACCCTGCTCAAGTAGACACCCAGCCAACCGTTGAACGTGTTGGCAATGATGAGGCTGATATGGCCAACTACATTATTGTGTTTCCTGGAGCCACACGTGTCAGCTCCACAGGGACCATTAATGGCACGTTGTTGGTGAACGATGAAGGTGTCCCTATAAAACACATACAACTCCCAGGTAAATTTTAATATTTTAACTATTTCATGTACTTTATCTAAAACATATTTATCATGATTTTTATTTTTAAATTAATGATAATATCTTCTTTTTTTTCTGTGTAGGAAACAATGAGTTCTACAGGTTTTTGGAGAGCCATGCATTGGTAATTTTTGGCCCAACCATACGCACAGGGTGGAATTCCCAGAATTCCAACCTGAAAAAAGAACTTCTAGATTATCTAGAAGCCCTTTTTGGAGTCGGCACATTTGACAGAACAACGGTGGCTCGGGTAGCCGACAAATATTTTAAATATACCAGGGACACCTATAGGACGCAATTGCAATTTAACCCTAGATATGAGCGTCCTCTCGCAGTTCCAGAGAGTGAGTGGAGAGCACTCATCCATGACGGAAAAGAGAAAGGGCAAAGAAAGAAGGAAAAATGCCAACTGGACCCGCAAGGTAAATTACAACTTTAATTCAATAGCTTTAATTTTCTCTATGTCTAAAATAAAAGTGTTCTACGTCATATCTGACTTCAATCTTTTGATGCTAGGTTGCCTGACACCTCAAAGGAAACCAAAGCTAGGATTGAAAAAAAGGGCCATCACAAGCTAGGCCAGGGCGGCTACTTGAAATTAGCCGCAAGAATTGTAATTAAGTAGCTAAACATCTTATCATTAATTGTATCGCCTTCCAACATTTTTGTAATCCTATCAAATATGATTAAAAATACACAATCATATGTAATGTAGGGTGATGACTTCGAAACAGAAACTACAGAGGAAGATAAAAATATCGCTTTCCATTTCGGCTATCAAGCTGTAGTTGAATGTCGCAGAAGCTTGGGGCAGGTCCCAAGATCCAGAATGCCTGATAAGGTAAAACATTAACCTTTCAATATGTTTGTTTTCGTCCATAAATTTAATGTCTAACAACTTTGTTTAAATTAGGGGAGCAACACTACCGACGAGGCAAATAACCCAGTTTTAGAGCCAGAAGTAGATGATCCTCACGTGCAACCTGATCATTGTAGTGGGGACCAGGCCGACAATGCTACTATCAGTGAGGGCCGTGACGGTAATTAATTTCCACTTATAATTTTTTCTAATTATACCTTGATGGTTGTCCTTATAACGTTTTTTGTTTAAATGACATAGAATGTTTCCCTTGAGGATCTTACCACCAGAGAGGAAGACAGGGCAACAGTCCCAACGGTGACAACTGGTGCACCAGGTAAATAATATCATTGCAATTTTTTTTATTAATATTACTGAACTAGTTTAATGATATTTAAAAATTGACAACTAAAATTTAATATTATCTGTTTTTGTAGGTGATGCCCCGTCACCGGATGAGACCAGACATCGTGACTACGCAACTAGGTCAGCAGTGCGGGTCGAAAGGCACAAAACAGGAGCAGAGCACGATGATATTGATGATGTAATTAGGAGCTTTAGAAATAGGAAGAAGAAAAAGAAAATTTGATAATGTAAAATATTGTATTATTATAAGACAAACATTACCATACTTGGAACGTTTTTTGCGTTATATAAAAAACTCATTTATCATACTATTTTTATGTCAAGCATTAATTGCAATGTTTCCTTGCGTACTTTTTGTTGAATTGTTTTTTTATTAGTTATTGAATTTTATTTTTTATGCTCATGAAAGTAAAAAATGAAATATAGATTGGGTATTGGGGAATTGAGAGTGATGTGAGGGGGGGGGAGGGGCCATAAGAGCTTCCACCTTCATGTGGTTGGCCCTATTTAGTAGAGAATAATTTATTGGAGCGACTTAATCTTGGAGCAAACCTCCCTCGATCCAGCGTAGCAACAAAAAAGTCACTGTTGACTTAGTTGCTACTCTTTCAGATCGTGGGAGGCTTGTTCCAAGTTCATGCGACTCCAATAAATTGTTCATGAAACGAAGAGGAGCTTATTCAGGTATGTTTTGACATTTTCAACATATGTTCTAACATTATCATAAGAATGCATCTTAGAGTAAAAAATACTACATAAATTACTTGTATTTATTGTATAGATAATGATGGATTTTGATTGACTTGGCAGTGCAGGTACAAATCCTCTTGCATCATGAGCAATACAACTTGTCAACCAGGGTCATGTCCAGAATATTTTTGCTTGTGCACTTGACCAGGTTCGTAATGTCACATTTTATAAGTTCCTTTACAGTTCATAATTCAATATTAAGATTGTTCATGATTATTATCTAGGTTTTTTGTATGTGTTTTTTCATCTATTTGATTGTAAGCAACTCTGCATGTTTCCTGTTGTTCACTATGATTTCTCCCATTACCACTCCTAGGATGAATCTGAATTTATTGTTACATAGGTTACTTTATTGTTACTATTATTTCTCCATTTACGATTTCATAGGTTACATCATGTAAAGTTGTCAATCTCAGGTTGGTGATGAGCTTTAGTTCTCCAGATTTGGGGCTTTTCTGATATTTTCTCCCTCGTGTCATTCCTGCATCACCTCATTGTTTGAGCATGCCAATTGTCTACCACTTGTACCAGTTGGCACATGTCAATCTCTGAGTGGTGCCACATTTAACCTATTTTCAGTGACAGTTTAGGGTTTCTCTAACATAGCTTCAGAAATCCGATTCAGTGCCTACTTGAATATAGTCACATAATACTCATGGTTTGGATTTATGAGCATGTTTTGAATGGTTGGTTGATTCATAAGAACCACCCATATAGTCATCTTGAGATATTTCAGAAGTTTTCTCGGGTTTCCTTTTTCACCATTTCTAGTGGGTGGGATGGTGTGGGGTGATCCATCAATACTGGTGCTTTTGTAGTAGGGAATTTTTTTGGGGATATAAAGGAGAATTTGATGTAGATATCCCATTGGATGCATTCATAGATGGGCACGAGAGGCCAAGAATTTAAATTAAAAATATGCAACCTCTAGCATGGCAACCTGAAGGCCGCGAGAGACACTGGTTAAAGATTGTTTTGTGCTGGCCTTAATATAGTCTGATTTCTTTCTATTATCTTAATGCAAATATATAGTCCAGTCTCATTAAAATGAGGATTGTGGTTGTATTTCTCTTTGGTTGTTTCTTTCTTAATGCTCCAGAAGTTGCCAAAAGTTGTGATAGTTGTTTAGTTTGCCTGTTACAACTTAAAAGTGGTTTTTAGCAATGGGAGTCATGTTTTTTAAGGTTCATACTAATATGAAGATCTTGTAATTATATATTCAGGATAAGAGAAGATAGCCTCTGATTTGGGCAGTATGACAAAAATTGTCACATCTACCTCATTGGGTAACAATGGAAAGGGGAAGAAGTTGGGTGCAATGTTTGATAATTATGGCAGACAATTGTCTTCTCTTTTAGTTTTTTCACCCATTTTATTTAATCGCTCAAGCAGAAGAGGGACTCTGAGATTACACAACAGAGAGAAGGTAGTTAATACAAGAGCTATGGAAAAGGAGTTGTACTTCAACAAGGATGGCTCAGTGACAAAAAAATTGCAGGTCACAGAAAAAATTCTGTTTAAAGGAAGGTCACCTACACGTGAAACTTCACTGCGGTGGATCTTTCCTTGTCCACTTATATTCGATTTTAATGTGTTATTTTAATTTTTCATGGAGGGTTGTTTTGGAATATGGTCTGGCATTCAATTGCACACTTACTGAAAGCATTGTCAATTTGTCTTGCAGGCGGTGTGAACAAACTTGTTGATCTTGTTGGAGTCACCCTTGGGGCGAAGGGAAAAATGTTGTCTTAGAGAACAAGCATGGTTCTCCGAAAATAGTTAATGATGGTGTGACAGTAGCTAAGGAGGTAATTTTTAGATGTGTTCTATGGTTTTTTTTTTAACGTTGTATTAGTTCCCCCTCTTAAATGTCTTAGATTTGGTAGGAATAATTTGAAAACTCAAAGGTGAAAGGAAACATATTTTTTACCCAGTGGTCTACTTGGCCTATGGACTAGCCACATTAGAGTAATGCATAAATATTTTCACAAAAATAAAAGGAAAGGGTTATGGCTGAGTCAAATTTTATTGTTATTGACAGTGTAATGAAATGTATCTCAATGCTATGGTTTTGGCCTTTTTATTGGTTGCGTTAGAGGACCCAGTTGAAAATATTAGGGCCAAGTTGGTAAGGCAAGCTGCGGAAAAGACAAATGATTTAGCTGGGGATGGAACCACAACATCTGTTTTTCTTGCACATGTTGGAATATTGAAAAATTCCAGAACAATGAATGGAGAATAAATCTCCCTTCCTCTAACATAGAGAAAATAAAAATTTCTTTGACAGGAGACAGAGTTTCAATACTTTGAAAACAAACTTCTATTCCCTTCAATAACTCAAAAAAAAACTATTACACTACTTCCTCACTGAGATGGATTACAAAATTATGACTGCTACAAAACGCAGTGCATAAAACCAACTCACTGTCTGTTCAAAACAAACATACTCTGTCTCTAAAACACTCTGCTGTGTTTTTCACTTTCGCACTGCTGTGCATACACACTTAAAAAGTTACACTCAGTCTTTCACTTTTTACACACTGTTGTGTAATAGAAAATTTGCGTACTGTCTATAAAAAAAACTACCAAGCTTTTTTGTCCTTTTTACTTTTATATGCCGTAACATATAAAACATATTATAATAAACCCTATTTTTAAAAAAATAAAATTAAAACTAAATTCTATGGCCCACCTTTCATTTCGCATATGATATATATATATAACATATGTTTAAAACATATGTATATATATATATATATATATATATATATATATATATATATATATATATATATATATATATATATATATATATATATATATATATATATATATATATATATATATATATATATATAACATATGAATATATTAGAGCATACATAAAATTAAACTATCAAAACATTAAAGAACCCTTTCATTCGGACTTCAAAAGTCTGAATAGATTGAATTTCAAACCAAATTCGCTTTCCAAAATGGGATGGTCCTCCTTTTGAATTTACAAAACTAGGGGGTAAATTTCTGTTTGTTTAATTTCTGGTAGGTGAATTGCGTTAATGCTGGTTGTTGTGTTTAAATACAATCTTGTACAGAAATATGGCTGCGACCGTCTACAAAAAAAACTTGCAGGAATTTTAAATGCTGAATTAAATTTCTGGATGGCGTGCAAGAAACCTCGAAAAAAAAATGTTGCTGCTGCATCCGTCCTTCTGCTGCAGCAGTTGAAGTTAAAATTCAACAGCACAGGGTTTAATAAGTGAGGGTGTAAAGGTAACTTTTTGTCAATAGTACTAGATTAAGATCATATATTCATTTTTGTAGGGTCTTATGGTGTTTGGTTTTTTAGTTTTGGGTTGGGCTTATTAAGTCTAAGATAGTTTTTGAGTGAAAAAATTGCTATCAGGTATTAAAAAAATTTGGTTCTTTTGTCAAAATTTATGAGCTTGTTAGGAAATACAAAACTAACAATGGTTGTATCTTAAATTTGTGGAAAATAATTTGAAATGAAACCTTTTTTTTTAGGTTGTTGCAGCAGGTGCAAACCCCATTCAAATTACTAGGGGCATTGACAAGACAATAAAGGCCCTTGTTTTGGAACTCAAAATTTTGTCAAAGGAGGTAAACGTTTGCCTTTTGAGTAGGCTAGTTTTCCTTTTTGCTGATGGTTTGGTGTATCTAATTGAATTAGTTGCCTAAGGTATTTTTGGTTGCAAACTCCTTTTCATTTTTCATACAGTATTGGCCTTGTGGAAAACATTTGATTGTGTGGTCTTGTTAGATCTACAACATTTGTATTTGTTTAGTCTTATGGCCGAGGTGCACTTTTATTATGGAAATAGTTGATGCAATATTGTCATTTAATCCTTACTGCAGGGTAGCATGTTGAGAATTTTATTGTGAAACATTTGGTATTCAAAATGACACTTGATCCTATACAGCATCATGCACTTGACTTAAAAATTCATATTCAAAGTGTGCCAGACAATTCTTGCAAAATTTCAAATATTTATGTTATTTTAAACCATTATCTTTTTCATGTATTGGATGCTGAAAATGTGAAAAAGACTTTGGTATGAAACCAACTGGTGAATAATTTCCAGCAAAACAACCACTTCCAAGACATGATTTAGAAGTAGAACATATGTACTTATGAAGCATAGAAAGATATCCTCGATGCATTGTCAATGTTTGGCTAGGGTTATTTTTGGAGAAAATAACTCCTTATTCCTAGAATAGTGATCTTCAATACAAGTAAATGCCAGAGAAGAGAGATCATCATGTGACATAAACCTATTAACAAAAGTGAACAGAGAATGATTATTAATTATGGCATACTAAGTTGTCAGTGATTTTGACTATTTGTCTTTAACATGTAAAAATGTTAAATTCCAAACTTACATCATCATGGTTTGGCATCATGAGCTTGACTAATTGTCCACCATGATCATAATTTCATTGTTGTCTTCATATCTATAAACAACGTTTCAAATAATAATAATAAAGTTCTATAAGAAATATCTAGACCTCCATGTTGCTGCTCCTTGTGAGACAAAGTCAAAATTGTATTACACAATCTCACACATAAGAATCTCCTATATCCCGGTGGTATGTATCCAAATTCTTATAATAGTGTCTTCAAGACTTATGTTGACATTGCCAATGAGATATTTAAGCAATGAAAGATGGAGCCTTCTTCATTGTTGTATATGTAATAGTCTTTTATTAATATAAAGATTGATGGTTTTGTCTTTCTGAAAATTAAATGTAAAAATAATTTATTGTGGTCAATTGAAAAGTTTTTTTTTTAAAGCTTTTCATTATGGAAGGGCGACATAGATATATGCCCTTCTAATTGAAATTCGGACTTGCCCTTCAAATTTGATCACTGTGTGAGACCTTAACAAATAATAAAACTATTCCATCGCGCGTTATATAAAACATATAACAAAACCTTTGTCAAAACTTCAAACGAACCCTTTAGCCGTGGGTATTTCATCACGAATTGATCATTTTACCATGTACCTTCTTCTAGAGGAATATTCTTCCACTTGATTAGGTACTCCATAATGGTTATATGTCAAAGAGATACATAATGTTTATCTATAACTTTTTGTGGTTCAAGAATCAACTTTCATTCTTCATCTAATTTTGGAAGTTCTATTTACATTTGCATATTTTTTCCCAAAACCTTTTTTAGGAAAGATACATGAAAAACCTTATGAATGCAAGAAGAAGGAAAATATAAATTCTATACCACTTGTGCAATCCTATGAATAATTATTTAGGGCCATAACATTTTTGAGCTAATTCTTTATTCTTCTTTTTCTTGAATGAATATTGCTTATAATGCTATAATCTAAAAAATACCCAATTACCCTCCTCAAATTATCTTTCACTTCAATGTTGTTCCCTTTGTTGTTTTATCATGTTTCATGTCATTTGAAGGTTTTCCATAATAATTTTCAAAGTTTCTTTAGTATTTTCCATATGTGACTCTGTTTCCTATACTTTGGACTTATCTTGCAAAAAGTATGAGATACTAGGAGTTGGATATCCATAAGGGCCTTAAATGGGGAAATTTTAGTAGATGTGTGATAGGTAGTATCATATTACCATTCTTCCTTGACGAACCCACTTCATCCATTAAGATTGATTTTCTAAAGAGTAACATTGTAGATAACCTTAAAAACATTTGTTAACTATTTTTGTTCTACCATTTGATTGTGTTTGATATGTAGAACTCATGGCAGCTAGTGTTTCTCCACTCATATTAAATAATTATTTCCAAAATTTTCTTGTTACTATTACTTTAGGAAAACCATGAAGACTATGAATTTCTTTCACGGACACTTCTGCCACTTGGCTTGCTGTTTATGTACTTTGAGCTCTACAAAAAAAATCTACAAAATTTGTCTATATAAATGACCACAAAAATGTAATACTTACCTTTATATTTCAGTAACCCTGTAATAAAGTCTATTGATATATCTTCTAGTCTTTGAATATGTATGTGGAATGGTTGGAGTAACCCTAGAGATTTTACTATCTCTCTTTTATTTATTATGCAAACCTGACCTTCTCTTACAAAATTTTGAATATCTTTCTTCATTCCTTCCAAAAATATATTTTTTGATCCTTTGAGATGTTTTAAGGAACCCTGCGTGCTACCATCAAAGAGACATGGGACTCCCTTAATATTTTTGTATTCAAACATGCTTGTGTGCTTAAAAATATTCTACATTTTCACCAAAATATATCTCTCTTTCACTCCCAATGCTCCATAGAGTTCATCCCATCCTTTATAAATTTTAGTTTTTGTTTAGTACTATTGTCATTTTTCCATTATGGAAAGCTTCTTCTAGCCACCTAGGAATAGAAAATGTAATTGGATATAAATTTGAGGCCTCTTCTATTTTATAAAGAGCATCGTGTACTAAATTTTCCTTACCCTTTTTGCAAATTATCTCAAAATTAAAACTTTGCATTTTTTCTTCTCATTTTTGTTAATCTTATAATGAAAATCATAGCTTCAAAAAATACTTTATGCTATCATGGTATATCTTGACTTTAAAGTACCTCCCAATGATATACTATCCCCATTTTTTATTGCATGTAATATTGCTTCCATTTATTTTTCATACGTAGATTTCACCTAATATTTTCTTTGAATTCCTTGCTTTTAAAAGCCAATGATATCCCTTATTGTGTTAATGTTACGTAAATTCCTTGTCCTAGTGCCTCACACTCTACTATGAATTTTTTACCAAAAGTAGGTGCAACTGATGTTGGTGTAGAAGACATGGCATCCATTAAAAGAGAGAATGCCAAAGTAGCCTCATCATTCCATATAAATGATATTTTCTTCAAGAGATATGTGAGTGGACTTGAAATGAATGCATAATTCTTAACAAATGATCAATAATATCATGTAAGTCTAAAAAATCTTCTAAGAACCTTGATTTTCTTAGGAATAGGTCATTTTGTAATAGCTTGCATCTTTGAGGCTCCAACTTCACTCCTTCCTTTAAAACAATATGAACCAAATACTCGAATTCTTATTTCCCAAAAGCACATTTGGATATTTTTACATAAAAATGATTGTTCTCAATAATATATATAACTTTTCCACATGTTTAGTGTGGTATTCCTATGATTTATTATAAATATGTGTATTATCAAAGAAAACCAACACAAATTTTATAAGATGGGATCAAACAAAATTGTTCTTAAGTCGAGCCCACCGGACTTCAAACGGTGATAAACCATAATTAAAACCAAATTCGCGTTCCAAAATAGCCTGCTGACGTTGGCCAATTTTGTGACGCGAAAACCAATTGAAATCCGCCCTAATCTTTTTCGGGTTCGAAGTTGGGCTGGCGTAGGAGGGAGAATTGTGACGCGAATTTCTTATCAAATTTGCCCTAATATTTTTTGGGTCCGGATTTCCACTGCGCGAGCAGCCCAAACAAAGATCCGCTCCAATCAATTTTTTCCATGTGTCCTCAATCAAATGTTGCCCTGTTCCCGGATGCGGGTGCATTCGATGGCGTTTAAGGCGATGGGACATGGATGTGGCGATTTCATATCAATCGCATTAAGTTTTAACGTTGTTCAATTAAGTTCCAAGGTTTTCACATCAAATCGCATTAAGTTTTAACATTGTTCAAGATCGGACCTCCACTCCTCTTAGCGATTATGCATGCTCCAATATGATCCGGCCTTCGGCTCTCATTAATGATCAGAGATTAATTATGATAGGCGTCCTTCGATTGCATTGCAGTTGAGTCGATAAAATGGCATTTTGCTATGGTTTTTCAGATGAGCCGGTTGTTGGGTTACACTGCCAGCTCACTGTGATGAGAAGGAGAAGTGGCCAGCTGAACTGCTGCTTAGACCTTGCTGCATATCTGCATTTCTCTCAATCTAGTCCTTGTCTGTCTTCCTCTGTTTCTTGGAATTATGCTTCTCTGTCTCCTCTTGTGCCCACTACTGAGACTGCACCCATGCCTCGCCTGTGTCAAAGGATGTGTTGCCGCAGGGGGAGCACTAGAGGTCAACCCCTGCACGCTCCCTCCAGCCCCTCAACCGAGTCGTCTTCCCAGTCCAGTGATTATCACGCAGGTCGATATCCAGATACTAGAAGTGGGCGGGGTCGGGTTCTAGGATCTGGCCACCGTATGTGCTCCACTGCTCCTCATTTCCCCACCGCTTCACCTTCTCCCACGACGCACACTGCACTTTTTTCCTTTAATTGCTCTCCGAACCGCCCACGAATCACAACTTCAATTACTGTGGTTTTCCATGAGGAGGCCCAAATGGAAGAACAATGCACCCGTCCGGCGGGTCTGAGCTCAGAAAAAGTTGGCCAGCATTCGGGCCTTCAGGAGGGGAGCGGTGGCATGAATGTGGAGGTAGCACCTGGCGATCCTGGACCTTTTGAAGGATGGTGCCGAATCGTCGAGGAGTCGGAGGAGTAGTTTGGTTAATTTGTTTTTCTTGCTTCACGGCCCACTCAATTGTGGCAAGTGATTATATTACCGTGACGGTTGTGGGAGGCCGTCTTTAATTAAAAGTTCAAGACTGGTTTCCCCGTATGAGGGCAATCTTCTTAATTTTTTGATTTTTTGATGACAAATTTGCCATGAGTCTGGGCAATGTTTTTGACTTCAGTGTAATTTTATTCCCATTGTTAATAGATTAACTTTACTTACAAAAAAAAATGTTTCCCTGTTTCTATTTTAAACCTGTTTTTTGAAATACAGAGCCATGTTTATATGATTGTTTATAGTCGAAGCGTTGCGGGGTGGTTTATTATATTAATATTTCACGGTCAAATTATGTTCATAACAATTGGAAAAAAAAAATGTTGCCTTGTTTCTATTTTAAACCTGTTTTTTGTTGGTTTATTGATATGGTCTGATGGTATTTTTATATTTTGGACATATCACACTCCTCACATGATTATCGTTTTTCTCTGTTCAAGGATTTTGGGTACTTTAATTTGTATTTGGAACAATGGACGTCGGTACTCTATCTGTTGCTTTACTATTATACATACTGCTATTTCACTTTCTTATAGATGCCTCGGGCATATTTGGATGCTTTCTCAGATTGTCGATAATCTCCATGTGGACCGTTACTGGGTTTTATATCATGTCCATGTATGTGACATGGGGTATTTTTCTATCATTGTCTGGGGTGGGACTTCCACTTTTCTGGATGGATATTTGGGTTCCAATCTTCAGATGTGAAAATGTAATGACTTCATGGACTGTTTTACTTCATATAATATATTCAAACAACGTTTTTTCTCTTGTGAAAAAAAAAATGATTAATGTTTATCACTCTGCCTTCAAAACTAGCGATGCTGGTCTATGTTGCTGGTTTATTGATATGGTCCGATGGTCTTTTTATATTTTGGACATATCACACTCCTCACATGATTAGCGTTTTTCTCTGTTCAAGGATTTTGGGTACTTTAATTTGTATTTGGAACAATGGACGTCGGTACGTACTCTATCTGTTGCTTTACTATTCTACATACCGCTATTTCACTTTCTTATAGATGCCTCGGGCATATTTGGATGCTTTCTCAGATTGTCGATAATCTCCATGTGGACCGTTACTGGGTTTTATATCAAGTCCCTGTATGTGACATGGGGTATTTTTCTATCACTGTCTGGGGTGGGACTTCCACTTTTCTGGATGGATATATGGGTTCCAATCTTCAAATGTGAAAATTTAATGACTTCATGGATTGTTTTACTTCATATAATATATTCAAAACAACGTTTTTTTTCTTGTGAAAAAAATGATTAATGTTTATCACTCTGCCTTCAAAACTAGCGATGCTGGTCTATGTTGCTGGTTTATTGATATGGTCTTATGGTCTTTTTATATTTTGGACATATCACACTCCTCACATGATTAGCGTTTTTCTCTGTTCAAGGATTTTGGGTACTTTAATTTGTATTTGGAACAATGGACGTCGGTACTCTATATGTTTCTTTACTATACTGATATTTCACTTTCTTATAGATTCCTCGGGCATATTTGGATGCTTTCTCAGATTGTCGTTAATCTCCATGTGGACCGTTACTGGGTTTTATATCATGTCCCTATATGTGACATGGGGTATTTTTCTATCATTGTCTGGGGTGGGACTTCCACTTTTCTGGATGGATATTTGGGTTCCAATCTTCAGATGTGAAAATGTAATGACTTCATGGACTGTTTTACTTCATATAATATATTCAAAACAGCGTTTTTTCTCTTGTGAAAAAAAAAATGATTGTTTATAGTCGAAGCGCTGTGGGGTGGTTTATTATATTAATATTTCACGGTCATTGGAACGCCCACAATTCATAACAAATATTGGAGATTTATTGTCCTGTTTTAAAGTTTAATTTTTATTTTTTTTAAATTGAACCCGCCATCAGTATACCGACGCCTTGTAAGCGTCAGAATTGCGACAGCTTAAAAACGTCGGAAGAGCGACAGTATAAAAATGTCGGACGAGCGATGTTAAAAACGTCGGACCACATTTCGTCGGAATTGCGACAATTTACAAACGTCGGAAGAGCAACGTTCAAAACGTCGGACCACATTTCGTCAGAATTGCGACAGTTTACAAACGTCGGAAGAGAAATGTCCAAAACATCGAACCACATTGCGTTGGAATTGCAACAGTTTACAAACATCGGAAGAGCGACGCTCAAAACGTCAGACCACATTTCATCGAAATTGCGACAATTTACAAACGTCGGAAGCGCGACATTCAAAACGTTGGACCACATTTCGTCGGAAGTGTGACAGTTTACAAAATTCGGAAGCGCGACGGTTTGGGAAACGTCAAAAGAGCGACGCCTGTTTGGAAGCGATGAAAAAGGTGTCGGTAGTGCGACACTTTTTAAGTGCGTCGGAATTGCGATGGGATGGCAAACCACGTTTTTCCCCTCGAACTATCACTCTTGCGACGACTATATGTCGGAATAGTGACGAATTGGCCGTCGGAAATTCCGCCAAATTTTCTAGTGGTACCAGCAACCCGAGTCTGTGCCTCAGCCTGGTGCTCAATATCAGCAGATTCCTCAGTGCCAACAAGCCCAATCAGAACCTCAGGTTGGGCCCTACATTCAGCAAGGACCATAGGCTGGACCCTATTTTTAGCAGGGACCACGGACTGGACCTCATGTTCAGCAAGGACCTCACCCTGGACCCTACATCCAGCAAGGTCTGCAACCTCAAATCCCGTGGGATTCTTATCAACGACCCCAACAAGATGCCTATGTTCATAAATACATGTAACAAGGTCCTTACCAGCAATGGGGGCAGTATGTGTATATGGGAAAAAATCCACCCTATTGGGGGCAGAATCCGTATCAACCATGTTGGAATCCCCGACCCTTTTCTCCTCATAATTCGCCCTTGCCATTACTATGATATTGAAAGACTACCCTAATCCATCCAAGGCTCTTATGGAATCGGAAGTTACAGATAACCCTTCCTCTTCCATGGCCCCTACCTCTGGTCCTATCCAAATTGAGAGACCCATTATTGACTCCATCATTCGACCACCCCCAAAATGTGTTCTTCGAACATCATCCTATAATCTGAATGCGAGAGTTGCACAACACTACAATATTTTAGAGGATCTAGCTCAAGCGCCTTCAGAGATGTTGGCTTTGGATGTCCTTCAGTTGTGTCCATAACAACAGAAGGAAGTACTCTCTGCTATTGGAGAGATTGATCCCATAGATTCTAATCTTATTACTTTTAATCTCGATAATTTTGTTCCTCCCCTCCAATCTTAAGCGGCTATTTTCATTCAAGTTACCGTCATGGGATAGAATATTCATCATATTATTATTGATGAAGGCGCTTTGACCTGCATCATGTCTATCGCATGCTAGAAATCCATCAGCTCTCCCCCATTGAGTTAGTCCCAAAATACCTTGGAAGCTTTCGACAGTAGAGGTTCTCGATCGTATGGCATTCTCAAAACGTTGCCCATCTTGTTGGATGGAAAAACTGTAACCATGGAATTTAGTGGTAGATGATAACCTAAACTATAATCTCCTTCTTAGACACAGTTGGACGAATTCTATGGTTTACGTGTTCTCCACCCTTTTTCGTGTCCTTTGTTTCCCTCATCAAGGAAATATTGTGACTATCAATCAATTGACTTTCTTCTCATCTGATTCTTCAACAGGCAACATTCTGTATGTTTGGAAGACCGCTACCCCCTAAGATAACATTGGGTCGGGTCTATTCATAGACTCTTCCCTTATGGGAATTTTTCCATTCCCACCTCTGAATGTCGCCTCCATCAATATGATTTCATCAGGTCATGATCCATGGATTGTTCCCAATCCCAACCAACTCAAGAGTTTTGGTGATGTTATGCTTTTAAGCTCGACTGATAAATGTATCAATGTATTCTCATGGCTTTTGAGGCTTCATCTGGAACCAACGATCATTTGGTTTCCTCTCTGGACACGTATGCACAGTCTCCCTAGTTTGGTTCTTGGGAATTTTATGATCCCTTGAATGAGACTTTCCCCACCTACGAAAGTATCGTGGAGGTAATTTCTCTCGAAGAAACTTTGTGGGATGATGGACATCATCATTCCTCATTTATCCCAATCCAGGTGACATCTATGCATGTCTGGAATCCCATGCTTTATCAATACCGACTGACCCATTTCAGAATCCGACCTTGATTGATGAAGTGATGTCTGAAGGGAACATGGGAAATATTACTCCAACCATTATGATCGACATCTCTGTCAAAACAGGCATAGTCGAGAATGTTCATATTGGTGCATCTTGTTCTCCCAATGAGATCAAGATATATATTGATATTTTTTAGGAATTTCATGATTTCTTCACATGGTCATATGAATAGATGCCTGGCATTGATCCGAGTATCATTGTGCGCAAAATTCCTACCTATATAGATTCGAAGCCCATTCATCAACGGCTTCGTCCTGTGCACCCGAGAAAGGTTGCTGCCATAAACGATGAAGTTGAAAACTTCTCAAAGCTAGTTTTATCTATCTTATACCATTGATAGATTGGGTCTTGAATATTGTTCTCGTTAATAAGAAACAAGGGACCATTTGGGTTTGCGTTGATTACCATGATATCAATCGAGCCTGTCCTAAGGAAAATCACCCCACTCCTTTTAGCGACCAATCATTGATGAATGTACCGAGAGTGAGATTTTTTCCTTTATGGATGGTTTCTATGGCTATTACCAGATTAACGTTGCTCCAGCTGACCAGCAAAAAACCATGTGTATCTATCCATGGGGGACATTTTCCTATAAAATCTCTTTTTTGGCTTGAAGAATGTTGAGCCACCTTCCAGCGAGCTATGTAGTATGCTTTTCATGACATCAAGCACATAGTTTAGCCATATCTCAATGACCTTCCTACTTATTCTATGAAACGTCGAGATCACCCGAAAAACCTTAGAGCTATCTTCCTTTGTTTTCGATGCTATAATATCAGGTTGAATCCTCATAAGTGTGTCTTCTATGTCGAATCCAGTCGGCTCCTAGGTTTCATGGTTTCGAAAGAAGGCATCCACATCACTCCTATTAAAGTCGAGGAAATCATTAATTTTCCTCCTCCCTCTTTTGTTCATCAATTGCAAAGTTTGTAAGGGACAACCAATTTCCTTCGTCGCTTCGTACTGAATTATTCTGAGCTTGCCAAAGGCTTTACTCACTTATTGAAAAATGGAATACCATTCTTGTGGGAAAAAATTTCCCAAATCTCTTTTGATGTGTTGAAAAGAGCCCTCATAAGTGCTCCGCTACTGCATCCTCCCAATTATCACCACGATTACTACCTGTATTTGGCCGCCACCGACAGCACTATTGGTATGGTGTTGGTTCAGGACAATGATGATGGTTAAGAGCATGTAGTGTACTACTTGAGCCGCAATCTCTTTGATGCTGAGACATGTTATGCTCATGTATAGAAACTTGCATTGGATATTGTCCATGTTGTTCATCATTTTCATCACTACATTCTCCTGCGAAAAAATTTGGTGATTTCTGTTTGCAACCCCATGACTTACATTCTCACATGTCAGTTGCTTAGGGGAAAGTACTCGAAATGGATTTTCATCCTTCAAGAGTTCAAATTAGAATTCACCACTGCTAAGTATGAGAAATCCCTAGTCTTTGTTGATTTGATTTGTGATCTTCCCACCGTGGATGATCCCACTCATCTTAATGAGTCCATTCTCAATGGGACTCTCTTTCTCAGTATTACTTTTGACCCATAGTATGGAGACATCATTGTCTATCTCCAAACCCAAAATTTTCTGCCAGAGCTATCGCACTTTGAATGACGACAGGTTTGTTACCAGTCCCAACCTTACAATATCATTGGAGACACCTTAGATCGCACCGGTATTGACTCTGTCCTCCATCGATGTTTGACTCTCGAGGAAGCTGAGAAAGCTCTCAATGATGGCCACTCTAGGTTCTGTGGTGGCCACGTGTCCAGTTATGCTACCGCACAACATATCCTTGGCAAAGGGTATTTTTGGCCGTTTATTTTTAAATATTGCATTATTGCATTATGAAAATGCCATGATTTCCATATCTACTCTCGAAAAGAGTGTGCCCCACCCTCACCTTTGCACCCAGTTATGACCATCGGACATTTTTCGAAATGGGGCATAGATTTCATGACCTGTAATCCTCGCTCAACTAGGTGGCATGGTTATATCATCATTGTCATCGACTATTTCACTAAATAGGCTGAAGTGATGCATACATGCGATAATGAAGGTCTAAATGTGGTGCAATTCATGTTCAATCATGTCATATCTTGGTTTGGTTTCCCGAAAGTGATTGTCATTGATCATAGCTCTTATTTAGAAATCATATGATGATAGAACTCGCTGCTTAGTTGGGTTTACGTCATGATAGCTCCAACCCCTATTATTATTAGGTCAATGGCTAGGTTGAGGATGTCAACAAAGTCTTGGTGACTATGCTTCAGCGCCCCATTGGGAAGCACAAACGAGATTTCCATCTCATGCTCTTCTCAGCTCTGTGGGCATACCGAACCTCTGCTAAGACTTCAATTGGATTCACACCATTCCAATTGGTGTATGTTCTATAAGCCACACTCCCGATTGAGTGTGAGATTCCTTGTCTGAAGCTAGTTGTCGAACTACTTCCTGGTACTTCGCCAAACGTATGTTGTACCTCGAGCGTCTCGATGAGACCCATAGGTTTACTGATTTAGTTATTGAAGCACAGAAAAGACGAGTTAAAGTTAAATATGAAAAATCCCTCAATCCTCATGTTTTCTCCAAAGGTGACTTGGTCCTGCTTTATGACCAAGCCCATGATAAATTGGGAGTAGGAAAACTCGAGCCAATGTGGCATGGACCCTATATCATTCAACGAGTATTGGAATAAGGATCCTATGAGCCAGAAAATTATGAAATCAATCCATTGTCTAAGCCTAGAAATGGGCTCTATCTGAAAAAAATAAATTAATTAATTAATTAATTAATTAACTAAAATTTAAAAATAAAAATAAAATAAATAAAAATTAAAAAATTAAAAATTAAAAATTAAAAATTAAAAATTAAAATTAAAAAAAATAATAATAATATTACGCTTAATCATAAGTGTGATACTTTGTACATTAGTGTTTTATTCATTAGTGTGCTTTGATTTAATTTTTGGTGTGATTTTTTTTTTCCAGACATGTTTCCTCTACTCACCTTGTGTTCCACTTGGTTTTCAGATGTCTTCGAGTCATTACGTCAGTTTTGTTGATGGCGCTTGACGTAGCACACGGAACCTGTCTTTCGCAGCATGGGCACTCTTTGCCCCTGATGGCGAGTTGATTAATTTACAAGGTATTTGTTTGGGTCAAACAACTAACAATATTGCCGAGTATAGTGTGGTAATCGAGCTATTATCGGATGCCATTGACATTGGGATTATAGATTTGGCTGTCAAGTTAGACTCACAACTCCTTGTGTTACAATTAAACGGCCACTATTCTGTGTGAAATCATCAAATTTTGCGTATGTATTTGTGTGTTCAATTATTGGAAAGGAATTTTGATTTTATCACATATCAACATATTCCAAGACGTTTAAACACATTAACAGATACATTATCAAATCATGTGTTAGATAGACATTTGCGCAATATGTAAAAAACCAATACCTCATTATGATACACAAGTAGCCATAGAAACACACACACACACACACACACACACATATATATATATATCAGGTCTATCAAGTGTGTTATGTCAAAAATATCAAAAAATATATGTTCTATTACAAAAATGGCTCTCCGAGCCTACATAAATACAAAAAATGTAAAAACGGGGATGATATCCGCCCACATGGTGCTCATGATAGCAGGTGACTGCACGAATCACTCGCCAAAGTAACCGACGTAGTCTGCCCAAAACCCTGACTGTATGCCTCTGGAGGTGCAGAGGAATCTCATCAAAGGTAGCATACTCTGGGATGCCTCTCATAAGGCCAACCAAGTTCCGCTCTAACTCAGCTAGTGTATCTGCTCCCTCCTCATAAGGAACATCCTCTACCGAATGGGCTACCCTCTGCGCAACCCACAACATGTTTGGAGGTATATGAGGACCCATATCTGTAAAAACATCATAAGTTCACATTTCAGAATACATAACAAAAACATTCAAAAAGTAAAAAAATGTTTAAAAAAAAAACAATTTTTACCTGCATCAGTCCACTGGGTGCCTGGTGGAATGGGAAGATCTGGATCTTCTTTGAAGTCAATGCTAGCATATGCAAAGTCCTCAACCATGATGAGTTGATGATGCAACCAACTAAAAAAGGCTATCGGGAAATGCAGCTTTTTTCCCCCACCCTGTCGGGGCATGATCTCACACCACCTCATCATCCTTGGGTCCATTGGGGTTGGATCATGGATCTCGAGCCGCTGGTACTGAAACAATGGTACTCTCTCTAGGAAGAAGGTCACCAATATTGACCCGTACCCGAATTTTTTTAGTCGCCCTGTCTTGCACTTGGTCAATTGGCTCTTCATATTGGCCAGTAACCCCTTGCACCAGTTAAACATTGTTAGGGCCAGACAGTCCACAACATATTGGAATTGAGATTTCGTTGCCTCATGCAACACCTGGGCTCCTGCCACTCTAGTTATGCAATGAATAATTGTGCACAAAGGAAGCACTCTTATAGAAGAAATATCTATCTTCCCGCTCTTAGTTTTTCAAGCCCCGGGACAGTGTCTCTAGATGAGCATACTAGTACTATCACCCCCTGTGTGAACTCCAGAGAGTCGGATTCTCTCCCCTCTCCTAGACAAACTAGTAATGAAATAGATTTCCATCGCATCTAATTCCAATTCTTGGTCCCTGATGACAAATATTTGTCGGCCCACATCCCATAAACCAATCAAATATTGGAGAAACTCCATCTGAGCTCTCAGCCCTGATGTTTGGAAAATTTTCAACAAACCACAATCGCGCAATGAATTTACGCAATTTAGATCTTGCAGTGCTTGGTGGTATTCCACCTTGTGGTTGCACTCTTTCCATTCAATTGGCATCTCTGAGGAAAACACCTCCAAAAAATGTTTAAAAGGGATTTTCGGATCTTTCACTGGAGTAATTTTGGAAATTATCCATAGAGATGGGTGGATTTCCTATTTCAAAATCTTCCCCACAGCCGACGTGACTGTCTGAATTAATTCGGCGCTGGTAACGCACTTCCCTAATGGGCTAAACACGACTAGCGTGGGTACGATAGCTCTAAACCGCACTGGTCCCGAGCGATTTTGAGGTTTAAAATCCTCCCCCCATATTCCTATTTCTAAAACTAAATGATAAATGAATGGAATTAAAATGAAGAGCAGGCTTAGAGCCCTTACATGATGCTGACGAATCGATTAATGGAGTCGTGGATCGACTGCGCCACTGATTTGAATTTCGGAGGGAAAATGGGTAAAATTCTCTTCTCGAAATAGAAAGTTGAAAATGAATTTACTTTTTGGTCTATTTATAGATTTTTGAAATATTTTCGCCATTATTTTATTATTTTTCCTCGATATCAGTGATGTTTGTTGTTTTTGTGTAGTAACAAGACTTTCACATTGTTAGTCATTACCTCTGATGCAAACGAGTTTTATTTTATTTCTTTTTCGGGCTTGGTAAACATTTACGAAAAAGGAACCCCCATGGAGTCTACTTTTAGCTATTTTCTTACTCGTGAAAATAAAAATATTGACGAGTACTTGTCATTTCGAACTCGTTAAAGTGAATGAATTAACATGATCTCAATAGAAGTTTACCCCTTTTTCGGGCTAAGATTTACTATTTATGAAAAAGGAATACCTTGATCGAACATGGTCAAGAGGTTCTCTTGAATATTGTTTTCTACCTTTTCGGATTCGAGAGACGATTTACAAAAAGGGACATGATGGATTTTTCTTTTCGTTTCTTTTCAAACTCCTTAAACATGAAAATTTATTGAGTTACCCTTTCGTTGGAGTCGTTAAATATTAAATGACCAAAGACTTGTCACCATGACGTGACCGAGTTCTTCCTTCCTATGGCTCGTTACGATTACTAGGATGGATTCATTTGAAGAATGAAATTACATGCTGAGCATATGTTATCCTCTTCACGCTAGATATAAAAAATAAAGAGGTACTCGTTAGCAATAACAGAGGAAAATTGAAAGTGAACATCCTATGTGTATTTTTGGAAGTTTGTCGCTCTTTAACATGACACTCATCTACAATTCGTGTCGGGTTCGGGATATCCTACATTCGTCACTTTTCCTCCATGGGTTTGGGAAATCTATGTGCCTCTCATTTCATTACCAAATTTTTTCAATGTGACCTCTGATCCTATTTGAGTTAAATGTTGCCACACTCTGGAGTCGTGTCGCCAATATGTTCAAGAGAAGTCCTTTTTGTCAAATATCATTTTCTTATCTAAACTCCTCTGTTATAATCCTAAATTACTCCTATCATCTTAAGATATCTATTGTTTCATGTCGATGATGTGGGAATCATCATGGCCCTCCTTTGACGAATCACTTCCTATTGACTTCGGCTCATTATCCGGGAAGCTGATTTAGAAACTTCTTTTCAGTACCTTGGATCTTGCATGCCTCAATGGGAATTTCTTCGTGCTTGACTACAGGTTCACATTATTGGCCTTTGATTAAACGATTCTGCAAGTGTTCAATTTCAACACATTTATTCACACTTGTAGATTGTGTTGTTGTACCTTGATTTCCATCGTCATTATTGGTGATCTCTCTCGTGCCTGTTAACGGTTTTCATCATTGACCGGTAATCAGGTGGTTTCGACCATGTTCAACACAAAGACATTTATTCGCATGGCTAGATTTGTACATTGGGTTGATTGAGATCGTGGTGAATACCCTGGGTCACATTTGATTTTGATCCATACTGTGGGGAGTTATTGAGTATTCATGATTTTATACATGATCCTATCTATATGGATGGTTGTGTCCATACGGCGGATCTATTTCTATGATCTCTTTAGACGGATGGTTGTGACCATGTCGTTGGTTCATGTGTGATTTTGTGCCTAGTGTAGAGTTATGTGGTTAGGAATAGTCATACCAAAGATGTAATATGTTTGATTTGGAAATTTTTTGGGAGGTGGTCTGCATTATTTGCCTTGTTTCATAAATCATTTCAGCCATCACTCCCCATTTTTCCTTCATGCTTTAGGGGGCATATGTTACATAGTAATTTGTCACCATGCTAATTTTCCCATCCCTGATCCTGAAATTCCCCATGACATATCATGTGCAATGTTTCCACCATGAAGAAATATGTTAAAACATCCCCTGAAGATTCAAAGAAAACTTCCTTGGAAGGTTACTGAAGAAACTTGGTCAAATTCCTAGTTTCCTGGGTCAGCCCTTTTCCTAGTGTCATGCTTGCGCTGATGTCATATTCACAGTTTTGGCTTAGCACTGCCAATGCCCTTATTTCTTGGAAAATTGCGTTGATCCCTTTCTGGCAATGTTTCCTCAAATGGAGGAGAAGCTTTGACCTCTATAAGTTCCAAGGTAGTGAGTTGGTTGCTAAACGGTGGTGATAGAGTCGAGCTCTCTGATTTTAGAGCTTTGATCTCATCCATGGGGTTTTATCCCTTAGAAAGTGGGCCTTCCTCCTCCTTTCATGGGCTCCCAACCTCTTCTCCCTTCCTATAAATTGATACCCCTCATTCCAATAATGTTAGTCTGGTTGGTCATTGTCGGGCTAGTCTAAACTCTCATTCCCTTTGCATCCTCGCATTGTGATAATGCCTAAGTGTTCGGGAGAAGGAATTATTTAGAGCTTCGGTGAAGGAATCAGATTTTCCCCAAAGGAGGCCTCTAACATCAAGGCCTGGGTTGTAAGCTATTCCTTTTATATTTATCAATAAAACATCTAATGTTTGCTTTCTATATTTGTCTAATTGTTTATGAAAAGATTCAGGTACTACTTGATCTGCTAGATAGCTAATTTTTATGATTACTATTCATTGGATTACGTTTTTTGTTGCCTCTTGATCATCCACAATTATTCGTGTGCCATTAGTAGCAGGGAGCAAGCGTAAGAGGATCGTGGATCAAGGTCATCATCAACAGATTCAAACGTAGCATTGGGAAAAAGGTACTTCTATCTCTTTCCTTGTCACATTGCAAATTTTAGTTAAGCGAGCCTTGCATTAGAAAGTGTCTAATGTTTCTATACCCACTCTAGGGCTAGAGATATCTCTTTTGTCCGTAGAGGGGATTTATCTTGACAAAAAGGTGGCTAAAGGGACAGGGTGCGTTGGGGCTAAAAACAACGATTTTGAGCAGTTAATCCCAGAAACTCAGACATCGTTGAAAATTCATGCTTAGGGATCTGTGTAGGGATTATGACAACAATTTCACAGATGTTGATTGATCTAATTTGCAAGCCTATTGACCAGATGTGACAAAATGACCTATAACACCAAGGGTGGTCCATGCCACAAGTTTCAATTCCCACCACCACCAAAGGACCCCATGTCATCAAATTAAAATGGAATGGGTGTATTTTATATATGTAGCATTGTATTCTCCTACCATGAATGTGGGACAATATTTCTTTAAAAAAATAAAAAATAAAAGAAAAGAATATATGTATAAGCAAACAACATGGAGAAAGACTCAAGACAAAATGTTATTTCATGTACATTTTCATATCAGTGGTAAACAACTGGAGGAAGCATTGGCGTGGGTATATGTCTATTTGAATGTCAAAGAATTCAACCGCATGGAATATTGGAATTCATTGGCAAATGCAACCAAGGTCGAGTGAAATATGGAAACAAAAGATCAAGAATGGAAAAGAGAAGAGAGTTAGATTATTCAATGGGAAGGAATTGTATGAAAAATTAGCTCTACTATTAAAGATATGTGCATAGAGGTTGTGAAAGTGAACACCAAGGTTGATAGGCAATTCAATGTTATAGTTGTTAATTGGCTTCCCCTACAAATTAGAAAAATAATATTACAAATGGAAAATAGTTGAATAAACAAAGATAAAGAGGCTCAATTATCTTATTATGTTATAATTTTAACACAGTAACTTTGGATAATAATTGAGGTAAAGATGAATCGTGGAGGAATTTGGGGCTCTATCATATTATAATGTTTGTCTAGCAGTGGAGTTAGTGAATTTTTTTAATTTTATAAATGACAAAGTTTCACTTTGTTGATGTAACCATCCCCTCCCACATTTACCCAATTTCACCAGCCTTCCAAGGTAAACATGAGATAAAGAGTTACTCTGACATGACCTGACATCCAAGCTCCACTTATGGAGGTGGGGCTGACCAACTAAAAACTCACAACATCCATCGGGGCTATATGAAACTCAGGGGCTAAAGGACCACCCCAAGTGACCAAACCCTGGGTTGGGGCTCTTTTTCACTACCCTAAGCCCACAAACACATGCATGACAAGTCATGTGTGTGGTTATAGGCCTCCAACTACATGCACAACACTACCTACATGTGGTTATAACCTAAAATATCCAGTTCAAAGGGTGTGGTCCCAAGATCTAAAACACCTTTCCAGAGTAGGCTACAGTCCATTGCCCAGAACTGTCTGTAATTTCTTAGAATGATAAATGACATAATGAAAAAACTTTTCTTACCAAACTTTAACAAGGACTGGCCCAGGACATGCTTAGTCCATAACAAAAATTTCATCAAATACATGGAAAATATGTAAGCTACATGTCATGAATGTATATATGATCATGATAGTCTAAGATTCATCTGAGAATCACTAAGAAGGACTTACGTCCTCTCCACATAGTTGCAACAACACTTATTAGTCCATATATTCATCAACCAATCAATAACTAAACAATTCATGACAAGAGCCATAGATGATACACATCATATAACCAATATATAACCAGAAAATAACCAACATAGAAATCATGGCAACTCGGCCATAATATCACCAACATAATCACTACGAATTCTCATGCATCACAATAAGAAAATGTCTCATATTAACATATGAAAATACTAAGCAAGTCAGGGACTTCCACATACCACCTAACCATAGATTGGGTTGGACCAAATCTCTTTTTCACCCAATCACCCCTGTGCCATATTCCAAGCATGAATGTGGGATCTCATGGAATAAACCAAGACAAAACCAACTAGGGCTTCCAAAGGCCAACCACCTTAACCCTCAACCACAGTGATTTCACCTCTACATTCGGACATCACTAACATCAACTAGATCGATCTTTACCCAAGTTGTCGAGGGCTCCAGAAACTAGTAACTCAACCCACAACCTTCTAGGGCTCCAGAGTGTTTGTCCCACCCAAATCCAGGGACTAGTAACTCAACCCACCAAGGGATCTAGAGAATTTGTCCCAACCTAGGCTCCAAGACTAGTAACTCAACCGAAGTTGTTCTAGGTATTTTTGAGCATTTGTTCCAACCCACAGCCATAAGGAAATTGAGCACCAATCATAAGAAAAACAAGTGGAAAACCCACAACATCATGGCTATCCAGGAAATTTCAAGGCAAGGCTAAAACCACTGTCAATCCATGAAAATATCCATGCCAATGAAAACACATTTCCATAAAATCATATGCATATACCATGCATACATAAATCAAAAACGAAATCACACATGTGACATGTTACCTGCAAAGCAATCTTGCTATAGTTGTTGATCCAACTATTCCCTTGCGCTTTCCTAGTTTCATTTACCTTCTTTCTCCAGATCCAAGTGAATTCTAAATTGCTCTAAGATTTCTCTAAGTGTGAAAGACTATGACAAAATCATAGAATCATAGAGAGATCAACCCAAAAATTGTCAAAAAGTTGTCAAAAGGCTAGAAACTAATCCTCAGAAGCCTTTTTGTCATTGAGGCCTTTATTTTCTTCATTTTCCTTAATGTTTCCTTCAATTTCCCTCTCATGAAAATATGTGTCTCTTCACCTTTATTTTCTCCTATTTTCCTTTATTTCATGAATAAAATGTCAATTATTGCCACTTATTCTTTGCCAATGCCTTTTCCAATTTCCATAGCCATTAATTAATCACCAGTGATACCTATCACTATGTTTTTCCCAACATTCAACTTGGAATGCATGCCACTGTTGAGAAATATAGGGCATTAGAATTAGATGATTTCTCTTCATTAGTGACTGTTTGTGAATGATTTTTAATTCTTTAGATTAGGATCTTATTCTTCTTAGTTTATTAGTGTTATTCTTCATCAAACAGTAACTAATGTATGAAAATAAATAGAGCTAGGGCCAAAAACTCTCACTCCTTGAGAGGAAAACATGCACAAATTCTTCTTATATATATTCCAATTAACAAATACCTTGACCAAGACCCTTGACCTATTAGCCACTCCACGACCAGGACACTATTTCCCTTGACTTTCCTATGTTGTTTTCTTATTCTTTTCTCCTCTTTCGCTTTGACCTTATTAGCATTGAGACATCATTATGACACTAAGCTCTCCTCATCTTCTCTTTACTGCACCAAACTATGAACTCCATTATAGCACAAAAATGTGGCTAATATGTATTCTTTGTCTGGATTGTATTTCTCTGCTTTAGCACCGAGACCTTCACCAAGACTGACATCATCATATCACTGAGAATATATGACCGAGACAATACCAAGATTATTCTAGGCTCTTTCTGTGGTATCAGAGAAACATGGAAAGTACCAAGACTGTGTTTTTAATTAAGCTATAATGGCACCGTTATATGTATATAGTATCAAGACTATATCATAGCACCAAAATTGCTATGATATCCCTTTTATGTGATTGCACCGAGAGTGTCCTCTGAAAAGATCTTAGTTGTATCTCTTTTCTCCTAATCCAAAAAACTCAGAGAGATATGAACTGTACTATGTAAAAGTGAAGACCCTATGCTCATATATATAGTAGTCTGTCCATAAAATAGGTCGACCTGAACCTGTGAAGAGGTGTGTCTATCATTTGAGCCGACTTGAGTTTTTTTATTGTTTTGAGGCCGACTTCAAGAGCCGAACTAGTGCTTGTCGTTGGAGGGCTCCTAGACATTTTCATATACATTCTTTTCATGCCCAATAAAGGATGTACATGACATTGACTCTTTTAACTACAATGACAAATCCAAATATAAAATCTCTTGCCCATGAAACCCATGAAGAAATTATTACAATAATTTTATTTTTCTTCTTTTTCATTTACATAAGTCACAGTTACATGTCATTATGAATACCGAACCTAGTTACACTTTTCAACATTCCCAATTAACTAGGGAGGTATTCATAATGTCACCTGGTCATTCTCAATCCGAATAGTTTCTCATAGGAAGAATTAGATTGGTAACCCATCTGTATAACATCATATCAACCAGCATTGTCACATAGCAAGGTCTTGACTAACAACTCTATCTCTCCACAAGATCTGAGCTCAATGGTAGCGAGACTAATTATTTATAGACACCCTAATCATTGTCTCTCCTAGAAGATACCCTACCTGGGTTCTCGATTTTTGTTCCACCAGGGCTATTATTATCTTGGATTCCCAGTCCTCAAAGAATATCGGTCCTCTATGACTACTCTTATCTTGGATGCCCTATCTCATCCTCAAAGAGTATCGGATGTTAGATGAATACCCAATCCTCCATTTTGTCTTCACATGTGAAGACAAGAATGATTTCTCTATCTCTCCTCATGGGCTTCACTAAGACTTAAGACTATTAGTCCTGGTCTAGTGCATGACACATGAAGTAGAGAACCATATCTATCACTCCCTCCTAATTAGGGAGGACATATTCCAATAAGTGAATGTACTCATTCCTAACTTATGATTGTAACTAATCTCCCTCTTGGCTTAGGAATTTCAAAGTTTCTTCCCAAGTAAGAAACTTATTTATAGGCTTCCACTTAATCAGGGACCTACAGCAGCCCCTAAGGTGGAGATAATGGGACAACCAACTACTTTGAATAACTCCTTCCTTCAATTTCATGAATTTATTCTTTGTTATGGAGTTTTCATCTTTTGAGACTTCTTCATAGGGCACAGACCATCCATCAATTTCATCCATTAGTCAGTCATGTCATTTTTCCTTTCAGTAGAAAGTGACCTATCTATCTACATATGGCCTTGCTTCATGCCGTTATGCTTTTCTTCATGCCATATTTTCGAAAGGATCTTACATCCTTCTATATGGTCCTCTTGGAAGTCATCCACAATTTTTCCCTTTGGTAGTCCTACATAAGCCCATCCAGATATTTGTTCAAAATAAGAAAACTTAAATCAAAATTACCTTTGTGATGGTCTTTCATCATGACATCTTCCTGTAGGTATGATCATATTTCATATATGTTGACACATCTCCCAAAGATATACATTTTCAAGGGTCTCTATCTTTTTCATACTTCTATCAGAGCCTTCATATCTTGTGAGAAAATCTTTCGGTAAAAATCACATCAGAATAATTTTGGTCGACACGTTTCGAACCAGCCAGTGTGGTTCATCATCGGGACAAGATGAAGAATCTGATCAAATAACCCAATTAAATAGATAAGAAAATCTCCAACTAGCCTTTTGTAAGATAACGGCTAGTTTGACTAAACCTAGGAAATGAAAACAAAAAATCATTATTTTATATTTTTTGTTTTCATTTCCTAGGTTTAGTCAAACTAGTCGTTATCTTACAAATGGCTAGTTGGAGATTTTTTTTATCTATTTAATTGGGTTATATGATCAGATTCTTCATCTTGTCCTGATGATGAACCACACTGGCTAGTTCGAAACGCATTGACCAAAATTATTCTGATGTGATTTTACCAAAATATTTTCTCACAATATATGGATCACAGAAGCCAAATTCCTAATATTGAAACCCTTCATATCTTTCCGAGAGATTTTATATTCAAATATTCTTGGTCCTTTTGGACGTTAATTTCCTTTACCATGGTTGCATATCTCACAATCTCTTCCTTCCTTTCTTCGCACATTCCATTCCCAAGAGCTTCCATTCAGAGTTCCTTAATTGTAGTCAACTACCTCATACTTCATATGAGGACATATTATGTTGATTTCATCTAGTCTGAACCATTCCTTCTGACAACCTTTCATAGGAGGATATTCCTTTCCTTTGATCATGCTACTCAAGATAGAAGTAGTGATCCAAGTTACCTGCAACCATATGACATGACATTATAATATTAAATACAAGCATACATAACTCGTTTACCTTTAGGTCATCTAGGCTTCTTTCAGCAGCTTCTTTGATTGAAAATATCTTTAACCCTTTCAGTTGCTTCATCTCTTATGCCATCATACCATCATTCCATGAACTCCACAAGTTGGAGTTCCTGATGAAACACTTGATTCCTTTCTATATTGGTGAGCCATTCGATGAAGATTCCGTCAGAGAATCTTAAGAATCTTGCATATCCCTATCCAGCATATGTTTCCTTTGATGTATGATGAGCCTTGTCCCGTATGACTTCTTCTTTCCAGTGAAGTTCCCAAGAGCTATATCCTTCATATTTTATTGCCATATATTGTGTTTTGTCTGTCCTTCATGATTTCCTATGGTGATGTCATGAGATATTGTTTCTAATTTTTTCACGATGCCACAGTTCATCTTATTATTATTATAGCCATATCCTATGACAAAATATTTAGGAGCTATGACAAGACCTTTTGTGAGGGATATTATCTTAATCATAGTAAATATCTCTTACTCCCTCTTTTCTTGAACTTCTTTTCTTCAGCTTCCTCCATATTTTCGGTGATATGAGCCTCCTTTCTATAATGTCCATAACTTTTCCATAGCATTGAATCTTAGAGATGCTCTTCTTTCTTTTCTGAGGACTAAATTTTCTAAACTTCCCTTTCCTTCCTGCAAATTTTTTAGTACTTTAACCTTCAACACTTTTGTCCTCAACTTGTCTTCTCCTATCTAGCGGAGAAACCACAAGTTGTTAAATGAGGTAACTCTCTTATCCCTGTAGACATTTGTTACCTTGTTATTTAGAACACACATGATTTTCTTCTTATCATCTCTCACAAATCTCGTAGTTGAGATCTTATGAAGATATCCCTTCATTCTTTGATACCTTCAATTTTTTCTATATTAGGTCTAAGTGATATCACCTGCTTTATCGCATCTTCAGAGAATAGCCTTACGATCTTATCATATACATCCCTTTGATGTCTCCAATATTAAGACGACCTTTCATAAGGATCCCTTTCCATGTATTCATTGGAGACCTTTTTCATTGATGTGTTTAATGACTTTGCTTTCTTTGAGGACTATGTCTATCCTCCTTTTTCCATGCAAGGAATTTTGATGACTCAACCAGCTTATAGATCTCCTTTCCGACACTAAGTCATTTTACAATATTTGATTATAGAATAAAAGATACTTACTTCTCAAGTGAAGATGAAATCTTCAACTTGATCAATTTGATGATGATTGAAGAAGATGTATTAGTGCTCCCTTTTGGATGATCTTATTTCAAATGAAAAAGCCTTTCTTCAATAAAGGGGATTGCTCCTTTATGATGATAACATCTCCTTTTAATGATGGTGGTTAATGAGGATGTTTTTATTTTTCCTTGGATGATCTTCTTCAAGGAAAAAGAGAGGATCATTGCTTCAATGAGATGGAACTTGTCTTATAACCTTTGAATATGATGACAATACCTTTAGCCTTTTAGTCTTCAAGACACTTTGACTTTTGTGGCAGTGAATGAGTGAAAACCAGAAATGCTTCAACTGGATGTCCATATTTTGGGTTATGTAGATATCTTCATCTTGATGGGGGTCTTTGTGGTCTTTTGCTGAAGAGTATAGGATCCCACACTCTTGTTGGTGTAGACTTCTAGTACCTTGATTTGATTGTTGATCCCAAGACTTCCTATTGAGGTATACTTTCTTCTTCAATGTATATCCTTCACTTTTCTTTGATGCATTCCATGAAATTTGATCCTTGACTTTCTCTTTGATTATATGTCATTCCTTTGACTTTACCACCATAGCTATGATACCATGTTGAGAAATCTAGGGCATTAGAATTAGGTGATTCATCTTCATTAGTGACTATTTGTGAATGATTTGTATTTATTTAGATTAGGATCTTCTTCTTCTTAGTTTATTGGTTTTCTTGTTCATCAAACAGTAACCAATGCATGAACATAAATAGACAGGAGACACAACATGTAGGTTATGAGCCAAAGCCAATACCTCTCATTATTTGATATTAAAACCCACAGAAATTCTTCTTATAGAGATTCCAATTGAAGAATAAGATGTTGTATCAACAAAGAGTCTCCATATTGCTCCTCCCAAGCATGCAAACTAGCCAATGTGGCTATCATCATGAACATGTAATGTACTCAAGAAGGCAATAAGGTTTTTTCCAGAGGTCTCCTTAAGGCATGGTGTCAAAATAAATTGGGAAGAACATTCCCCTCATGTGAATCCTCCATCCCCAAGCAACCATCCATACGAATCTAGTTACCTCCAGATAAGGCAACTGCTGAACATCTTCTTCCACCTTGAGCTTCAACAAAGAAGGTGGGCTAAAAATCTAAAATTGGTAGGAATCATAACCTACCCCACGCTATTCACCTCCCCACTTATGAAAAGTGTAGGGTGAAGGTTGCTCTTGGGCTGTAGAAATGTTGCCCTCAAGTGGCAAGATGAAGTTTGGATCTCCAAGGATCTTCTCTCCTCCATTGTGAATCAAGCTGGCCCAATGTCTCTCCTATGTGATGGGAAGGATATCAACACCATCATATGACTCCCCATCACTCCCATGGCTCACCTCAATAAGGAATAAATTTTGAACTATGGTGGCCACATCATCTCTCATGCTCCCCTTAGAGCATGCCTTGCAAAAAGTATGGGGATCTTCTTCCCCAAAGGACACATCCATCCTATATGCCCTTCTTCCAATCATGCTCCCAACAATAGTGTGATATATAGCAGCATAGAGAGCCAAATCAAAATTCATGCTAGCTGCCATATATAGAAAGTGAGTGGGACATTGATCCCTCTCGTGCAACCAGTGCAGTTTGGATACAAACTGCAAGAGAGAATGACAAAAGGTGTGGTTATTCAACCACCGATTTGTTGCTACATTCTCCTCATGTATTTGGAGGCAATAAATGGTGTATGAGATATGAGGAGCATGCCCTCCAAAATACAAATCTCCCCCAATTCCATCAAGGGGATGGCCATCAACTATGCTCTTGGCCCCAAGTAGACCAAAGAGCCTTTGACAAAGAATGCGCCTCCTTGGAGCAACATTCTGCATATACGTGGTTAAGGAATCAACATGTAAATAATATAAATGAACAATATCCTTACCATGTTTTCTGCTCATGCAAAGGGAGAAACTCATAGATGAATCTATCCTCTTCCTCCCAAGGAAAAGAAGTGACTGTGCCCATTCCTCCAGAGAGTGGTGTGCATATACTGCTCCCATGCCAAATGTACAAGTGGAAAGGTTGTTGTCCCTCCCTTGCTTCCCCCGCCACAGCGCAGGTATTGAAAGGAGAGTGGGTAAGAATGATAGTGAGGGGATGCTACCCTCTGCTTTGGTTTTACCCCAAACCCCCAGCGCTGCAACAAGCTGTCTCAAGGCCTCCACACTGCTAAAATCAGTGATTGATGCCTCACTGTCTGGAGCATCTATCCTCCTCTTCTGAACCAGTGGCCTCCTTGGTGTGATGTCTCCACTCAATGAGACATTCTCATTTGAAGATGACTGTATACATGGATGAACAACTCTGTCCATGCTTCCACTGTGCAACTCAATCACCTTCCTAGGTGTAATGACCTCCAAAAATGGATAGGGATGGGTCCTCCTCATCACATGGTGTTGGGTCTCTCCTCTATCTTCTCCCTTAATCTTCATGGTTTTACACCTCGTCTTCCATGGCACATCTGAATCATGAAGTGTGCCTTGATCTCCATGCATGAGATCCTGGGGACCTTCTTGCAAAGACACAAGAATCCCTCTATTTGGAGCAAAAGCTCCTTCTTCCTCTGCATGAGGTACTAGATGATCTCTAGATTTGGCAGCGTTGTTGCCCTCTGTTTCTGTAATAAAGTTGGGCAACATCCCAATAATCTGATCCACCTTTGAAAAAGAGAGCTCTTTTTTTTGTTGCTCAAAGGTGTGGGATGAAATTTTGGCCTCCAACAAGGCTTGATGCAAGTTTTCAACTCCTCCAAGGGTTTCTTGAGGTGGTTATGCGTTTCTATGCAAGGTTTTTGTTTGAGCCCCTTGATTTAACTCCATCACATGAGTTTCAAGAATGCCCTGATCAAGTCTCTTCACCAATGACCTAGTGAAATTTACATAAGATGAAGCTTTAACATTCTCAAGAGAAATGGACTCAAGTTCCCACCATGCATGAGCCTTACCTCTCAAATGTAGCGCTGCAACTTTGATGATTTCTTCTTCTTAAATGTGGTGCTGTTGTTGGAAGGTGTTTGGCTCTTCCACCCAATATGATGTTGAATATGAAGGTGAACCTCCAAAAGTAGATAAATTTAATCTATCTTGCTGCTCCTTCCCTTTCACCTTGCTCTTGCAAAACTCAGAAAAAGTGGGCTGATTTCTGAATCCGTGAGTGTGAGACTCATACTCCTTCAAGAAATCACTAAGGGTTTCCTCCTTAGTCACCTTTCCTCCTTCTTTCATCTCCCTCACAGAAATGTTGGGCCTTTGACTGTGTTGTTCATCATGGTGTGTGGCTGCATGCTTACCCTCACCATGTGCAAATCTAGGGCTTCCTTCAGTTTCGAACCCTCTTTGAGATTCTCCATCAATCTCCCTCCTAACCTTTCTGAAATCTTCATGTGTGCCTTGCATAGATTTGGGAAGAATAATTGTGAATATTTTATTCTCCTTTCTTCCAGGAGATGGATTCTCTCTCCTGCTCAACTCCTTATTTCCTTCTAGATGAGAATAGGAAGTGTAGGGGTCTTCCTTTTCTGTTTTCTCTTCCTCCTTGGGGAGGTTCATCTTCTTTTCAAAAATGGATGAGATCAATCTCATCCTCTTCATCTTCTATTATTTTTCTTGGGCTTTGAAGGCCACGGGATGAGCCAAGAAAGATGATCTAATACCACTGTAATATTCCTTTTTTTCAGAAATATCACAAGTTCGTGCCAGAGATGGACTACGGGGGCATTTACCAGAAAAACTGTAATATTCCTTTTTCAGAAATATCACAAGTTTGTGCCAGAGATGGACTGCGGAGGAATTTACTGGATATGTCACCTTCTAAAGAAGGGTGAGATCCGGAGGCTTGCTGGCCCTTTGCAGACTCTGTCCACAGATATGTGAAATTTCCTAGTAGGAATGACTAGCATCCCAAGCCTGGAAAACGCATTTCCTAGAAATGGAGGCAGCAGGATTTGATCCCTAGTCTGGGATCCTTTTAATATAACTTTCTGGAGCTGAAATCCTGAAGTGGACTCAAAACAAATCCTTCTAGGAGCTTGAGACAAGCCTCCTTCACATGTTATCTTCAGAAAAGGGCCCAATGAAGAGGGCTGCAACATCACTTTGCTGAATAAAGGAAATGACAGCGTTATTTCTAAGGAGCTATTTCACATGAAGATGAAATCAGCCTTCAAATATATATGCAGCAGAAAATGTAGAAAAACTCTTGAGAAATCTATTACTCAAATCAAGTAAAGAGTCTCAATGAGACATGTGCATAGAAATGGAGAAAAACATTGCTTGCATAGTTTATTCCCAACTAAGACTGCACAGTCTATGGAGGTACTGCAGAAGTAGATATATATACATGAATGATACAACAATGTAAGTTTAAATAAGAAAGGGGGAGAAAGGTCTCAACCCCTGAAAATACAATACAACAATCCTTTAAAAGGATTGGATGAAAACTAGACAAAATGGCATTTTTACCAAAATGTCGGAGTTGCTGGGCAGTTGCTGCAACTCAATAGAAACTGGAAATAGGAGGAGCCTTGCTGAAGATGATGCAATCTCTGATGTAATTCCTCTTCTTAATCTCCCAAATTAAAGGTTGATCCTTTCATTGAAGATCTCACTACCCACTGAAATGCTGCAACCCTCACTGCAAATGCTCTCTATGAACTGCGCAGTCAAGGAAGAGGGATGATCTTCTACTGATGGAAAATGATTGGCCTGATGCCAAGGAGATGGAATGAGGATCTAAAACTTCCTCACTAATCTCCCAAAGGAATGGAGACTCCTCTCCTCTGAAATACAATGGCGGAAGTGATGTGTAGAAACCCTCCCCTGCAACACTCAGCAACACAACTCAACCACCAATGGAGACTGCACTGGAGCTGAATGGAATGCTTTGGCCTCAAGCTAGAATATGGGGAAAATGAAGAACAAGCTCTTTCAATAGCTACTCAATGGAAGAGATGGGATTCTCGCCCAGGAACACCCAGTGCTAGCAGCAATGCATCTCAGCTAAATAGCCAGAGAATGCTCTTGTCTGAGAAGACAAGCAAAATGATAATCAAAGCATGAATGAGAATGGCTACTTTGTTCTCCTTTTAAATAAGTGAAGGGTGCTTTTTCATGGGCCCCACACCTTAGGGTTTCCTCTCCATAATGATCTCCCTCTCATGCAAACTGTGTTGGCCCACCAAGTGATCCTTATCTTCTCAATCTGTGCAGTCAACTTGGCTTCTTCTAGAATTATCCACCTGCAAAGTGTCTCTTTTCACACATGGGGTGTGAAATACAGTTCTTTAATGATCCCTTTTCACATGATAAGGGTTCCTTATTCATATTTTTATTATCAATGGGTTTTCTTACCCATTTATTATCCTCCTAAAGAAAAAACAAAAGTTTCTAATGTTCCATAAAATTTTGGAACATTACAATGTGCTAGTACACATGTTTCCCAACCTGAAAATCCTAAAATTCCTTGTGTTTATTTCATAACTCTTTTGCATGTCCTATGTTGCCTTCAAGTTCCTCTTCATAACCTACATTTCATGTTCCATCTCTGCCAACATATCTGGTCCAATCAACACCCTGTTCATTACATCTCTCCAATTAATAAGAGTATTACAACTTTGCCCGTAAAGAGCCTTAAATGGAATCATCCTCAAGGATTCCTAATACCCATTATCATATGAAAATTCCACCTGTGGAAGACACTCCTCCCACTTTTGTTATTGACGCATGATATACATCCTCAACATATCCTCGAGAATCTTGTTAACCCTCTTTGTCTATCCATTTTTCTACAGATGATAAGATATACTAAAATCCACTTTGTCCCCAAACCTGAAAACAAATCTTTCCAAAAGCTGGAAGTTAACTTGAAATCTATGTCAGATACAATCTTCCTAGGAACACCATGTAATCTCACTATCTCCTTGATGAAAATCTGAGCTACCTCACTAGCTGAATTTGTAGAATTAACTGCAATGAAGTGTGCTACCTTACTTAACATGACAACCACAACCATAATGGAATCATGTTGCTTCGATGTCCTCGACAAACCTATAATGAATTCCATGAAAATGACCTCCCATTTTGATTCTGGAATCAGAATTGGTTATAACAAACCACCTAGATGCTTACACTATGATTTTACCTACTGACATTCCAAACTTCTTGCAGCAAACTCAGCCACCTCTTTCTTTAAGTTCAGCCAATGATAGAATTTCTTAACTACTATCAATGTCTTCTGATATCTTAGATGACCTGAATACGACTTAACATAAAATTCCCTCAAGATAAGCTTCTTGAGCTCACTTTCATCTGGTACATAAATCTTGTTCCTGAATCTGACCAAGCCATTTGTCGTGAAATGATACTCCTCATCCCTATCACCTGAACCCTATTGTTGTAATTTATGACTCAATTGTTGATACATGTCATCATGGTGTCTTGCCTGCAAGTTCCACTCCTGCAATTTTGTCCCATAATAACTTATTGTTCCAATGTGATTCACTTGTAATATTCTACTAAGAGCATTTACAGCTTTGTTCTCCTTTCCCTTAATGTACCTGATCTTGAAAAAAAACTAACCAAGATTAAATAACCATCTAGATTTCTTAGGATTCAAATTAGGTTGGTAAAACAAGTACCTCTTCCCACTATCATCACTCATCAGAATAAACCTCCTACCAAGAAGATAGTGTCTCCACATGTTGAAGGCGTGAATGATAGATGCCAACTCAAGGTCATGCATCACATAATTTTTCTCGTGCTTGTTTAATTTCCTTGACTCATAGCATACCACATGTCCTTCCTGCATCAGGACTCCACCAAGTCCTCTCTTGCAATCATCTGTACAAACCACAAACTATTTGTCAAGATCTGCAATCTTCAATACTGGAGCATTTCTAAGTAAATTCTTCAACTTCTCAAAAATAGTTGCAGACTCCTTTTTGCATTCAAACTTCTTCCCTTTTCGCTACAAAGATGTAATACGATAGACAATCCGTGGAAATTTCCTGATGAACCTCCTATAATAATCTGTTAATCCCATGAATAATCTAACCTCATCCATATTCTTAGGTGCTTCCCACTCCGTGATAGCTTTCATCTTTTTGGGGTCCACTATTATACCTTCCTTGGAAATAACATGTCCCAAGTAATGAACTTTGTCTGAAATAAACTGCACTTACTAAGCTTGGTATGCAAATGATGCTCTCTCAACAATCGTAGCACTGTTGCTATGTGATCTGCATGTTCTTCCTCATTCTTAGAATATTTCAATATGTCATCAATAAACATTATCACAAAATTTTCTAGAGAAGGTCACAACACAGTATTCATCAAACACATGAAATTAGTTGGAGCATTATTAAGACCAAAGAAATACTACAAACTCATAATGCCCATACATGTTAAAGAATGTGGTTTTGTATATGTCCTCTTCTTTGATGTGTACTTAATTATTACTAATCTCAAATCAATATCCGAGAACGTTGTTTCTCCCTTCAACTGATCAAACAAGTCTTCAATTCATGACAAAGGATACATGTTCTTGATCTTCACCTTGTTCAACTTCCTGTAATAAATACACAACCTGAGAGTACCATCCTTATTCTTTACAAACAATATTGGTGCACCCCAAGGAAACACACTTGGCCTAATGTATCCCTTATCAAGCATTTCCTTAAGCTACAACTTCAATTTTACCAACTTTGGAATGCTTATCCTCTACTGTGCCTTCGATGCTAGTGTTACTCCTAGTATCAACTCAATGCTCCCAATATCAACTCAATAGATTGTTCCACTTCCCTATGAGTCAGTAATTCTGAAATATCTATAGGAAACACATCCTGAAGCTGCTACAAAATTGGATGCCTCTTCAATACTTCAGTATCCTCAACAATGGTCCTTTCGTCTTTGGAAATATAAATGTTACCCAGATAAATCCCTCTTACGGACAAGAGCAGTGTCCATATAATCCTAACGGAAAACTAGAAACAAACAGACAAAACAATAGCTCTTTCCTTAAACTATAACTGAAACATGAATCACGTAGTATTTGAAGGATCACTTACCTATTAATGAAATGATTTTAGAAGTCCTTTCAACATTTTCCACAGCCAACTTTCCTCAATGCCTTACAAGCTTTCCGAATGATTTCTACAACTTCTCCATGATGCTCCAAAAGAGATCTGCATAGAAAAAAATATTCAAAGAGATCAAAGAATCTCGCGTATGAAAGAAAAGGTAAATGAAATCCTTAATCTAGCATACAGCATATAATTGAATCAATAATCAGTTATAAACCATGTGAGTGATCAAGGAATCTTACAAATAACATCAAAATAGACACAATTAGGAAAGAAAATTTGACTTTGTATTAAATTCAAAGGGAAAACAAGCTTACTAATGGTCTCCTTTCCTTCCCTTGATGACAACCTCTTCAAACCCAAACCAACAACATGAGTTTACAAATCCAAGCCCCTCCTTCATTTAGTTCTATGTTGAATTTATAGGAAGGATGAGAAGGTTTCTATTTCCACTTCTCAAGGGATATGATCCTTAACAAAAGGATATTAGTTCCATATACCAAGGGATGAGGCGCGGGTATGTAGTAGTTTGAGGTTTCTAATTTGGATCAGATTCTTCAACCAAAGCTTCTAGAAATTAATTTTTTATTTTTACTTCCATGAACAGACTTGCGCAGTTTATAGTGGAAGAAACTGCGTAGATCTACGTAGTCTATGGTAGAATAAACTGTGCATGTGCGGGTTTTGTTCGGGAAAACTGCGTAAATTCTCAAAAATTGTTTTAAAGCAGTGAAAACCAAAATTCCTTTTGTCCCTATTATAATTTTACTTCAAGCTTCATAGGGGATTCATTTGAGACACTCCATCAGATGGAAAGATATATGAATCGACATTCATGGTGATAAATTTTAGTGTAACAGATTTCCCCCTAAAGTACAAAGCTAGAAAATATGTTTGATGACTGAAGTGCTTTATCATGTCAAAGGTTCGGATCAGAGACCAATTGGTTGAGGACCTAAAACAAACAATCAAGGATTACCATATCATGCTTTCATATAAACATCACTGAGGTAGGCATTCCCATACATAGATTAAACATAACTCGATGAACCAGTAGGGAAATACACAAAGATCCATGTCAACAATAGACATAGTATGGATGCAGCCATCAATGGATCTATATTTACAATCATGAATATTTAATAACTCCACACAGTCTAGATGGATGAAATTAGATCCAGGGTCTTGATCTACATCTCTCGATCCATAGTATGAATCTAACCATATGAGTGAATGTCTCAAAGTTGAACATGGTAGAGACCACTTGATTACCGATCAATGATGTGAACAATTAACAAGTTCTAGAGAAACCACCATTAATGTCAATGGTCCTCAAGGAACTCCCAGAAAAAAATATGAAGTGTGATTAAATGTTTTGAAGTCGAACCCTCATAGAATCATTCGATGGAAGGCCAATGATGAGAACCTATCGTCAAAAGTGAGAAACATGTCATTAAGGCATGCAGGCCTCAAGGTACTAAAAATAGTTTCTAGATCAACTTCCTAGATAGTGAGTTGAAGTCGATAGGAATCGATCCGTCGTAGGAGGGCCTATGACACAAAACTCGTGTCAAGTTTTGAAGAACAATTTGGAGTAATTCTGGACTAACTCATGGGTGACTGATGCGGTTGAAGGTTACGAATAGCAAGGTAATTTTTACTAAGGTTGGACTTCTCTTAGACATATTGGCGACACGACACTTAGTCTTGGTGACATTTGACTCAACGAAAATACCCAAAGCCAGCTGAATAATTTCAATGACGTTTGATTAACTGTGAGACAAATGGATTTCCCAACACGAACACAGATGTGATAGAGTGTCATGTTCAAGAGAGACATACTGCTTTTAATAATTAAAAAAAAAAATTATTTCCCAAATTTCCCCCACCATTACTGGAAAGTATGTTGGGAAAAATACTGAGAGGGGGGGTGAATCAGTATTTACTGCATATTCAAAACTTTCACTTTTTCTTGCTTCTAAAATGCATACGCTACTTTCCTGAACCAGACTTGCGTATATACGCGGATACCCTTTACAAAACTCTCGTATACACAGATATCTATTTATGTCATTAATTCTTCACTTAAATCATTTCTTTATTCATTCATCAGATATTCAATAAGCAGTAAACATGTGCAGTAAGAACAAAATAAATCATCACACAAAGCATCACACATGAACACCAGGATTTTTAGGTGGAAACCCAAGTCGGGAGAAAACCACCGCTGCAGTTGCTCAGCCTTCAATATTTTATTATAGAGAAAACATCTTACAACATATGTGCTCGCGCAGACTTGACCAGCACGCAGGCACCCACCTGCGCTCGTTTACCAGCCTCTCCTGGAAGGGAGCTCCAACCCCCTGACTCGTTTACCAGCCTCTCCTGGAAGGGAGCTACGACCCCCCGACTCGTTTACCAGCCTCTCCTGGAAGGGAGCTACGACCCCCCGATCTCGTTTACCAGCCTCACCTGGAAGGGAGCTACAACCCCCTGACTGAAGGCTACAACCCTCAGCACCTCCTTGGACCACGTTTCATCAATTTTCACACTGGATCCAACCACTTCAATAGAACACAACTTGTAGGCCAAAATTCATCATATTTCCATACCGAACCCTTTCCATACTTTTAAGCTCAACCATACATCATCAGCAGATACATATCAACACAGATCAGATATCAGAAAAAAAGCAGAACAGATCAGATATTTCATACCCCTTGCTTCAGCAAACCCTAGTTTGCATACGCTCTTTCCCTTCACTGATGTTGCGTATATACGCGCTTCCGTCCACACAAACCAGCGTATACCTCAGTGTATATTTTATTGCGCATACGCGCTTTCTCTTCGCTGAAGCTGCGTATATACACGCTTCCTCCGCGTCAAAGTAGCGTATAGATCTTCAATTATTACAGAGCAGCAGACTTCTTCAGATCAGACATTCAGTTCAGATTTACCCTTTCACTTCAGACAGATGTTCGCCTAGATGTTCGCCTCATCACAGATCTAAGCCTTCCATAAGCAGATCTAGTAGATACATGTCAGATCTAGATCCCTTTCTTCATCATTGGTGCATCATCCATTCAGATTTATCTTCAAGTGTAACCCTTTCATTCAGATCTACTTCAGAGAGAAGTATTCATTCAAGCTCAGATATCTTGCACCCACACTCATAATTTGCACAATGAATTTCTTCTCCTTATATATGATTACCCTTTGTCAATACCATGAGCCCCTTTTTCAATACCATGGATCAAAACAATACCATAAGCCCAAAACTATCTGGACGGGGTCAATTTAGGCGGATCATTACCCAATTCACTGGGTTAATACCATGGTGGTTACCCTTGGTTTTGCACTTTTTGAGCGCTTTTTCCCATACGCGACTTGGCACGTGCCTTTCCGCGTGTATACGCGATTTCCCTTAGGCCAATACGCGTATACCAAGAGACATACTCTTTTTCATCATACTTTGAGTACATTCTGAAATCCTTTCTTCATTGCCTTCTGTAAATACTGTAGATACATCAGATTTCCTTCATCAAGGACATATTCTATCAAACACAACTTCATCAAGTAAGTTGTCATCATCTTCATCAAGTGGGTTTTTCAAGTACAACACTCAACATCATATCATCAACAATCATCATATCACTTCGCATTTACATCATTTAACAAGTCCATCAAGTCAAGCATAACTTCATCAGGTGGAGTGCCATCAAGGACAATACATGTCAACAGTCGCACGTCTTCATCTTCATTCAGTGGGTTGCCATCAAGGACAACACTCTGCATCATATTTCCAACAATCTCCTTCTTTGGACTTGATGGCAACCACGATGGTGTTTGGTTACCACAGCAGATAGATACCATGTCACTCTCCCAAATATGTCACATCATTACCTTCTCTTTATTCAAACACCATGTCACTCTCCCCCTTTGACATCAAGGGCAAAGGGCGGATCAAAAACCAACACTCTCCTCCTTTTCTCCTCATGTGGAAGAAACATTCTGCAGATCTGATATATGCTGAAGTGGCCAAACTCCCCCTGAGTTCATGCTGAATCTTCAAACATATTTGTCAATGAAGTACATGACTCTATGAACTTCCTATCACCAAGGACTCATACTTACATCAATTATCCATCCACATGGATTTACATATGAGACTCAACTACCCAACCAAGTGGGTTTACAAATTTGACCCAGCTACCCAACCAAGTGGGTTTACAAAAATGACAAGTCCTTACATGACTGAATATTACAATTTTACAACATGGGTCTCCACCAGACCTTTTCATACAAATACAAATATAGCTTTTAAGACCAACACCAGAAAGTCCTCAAGAAAGATAACATATTTCAGAACCATCATAATGCCAACACTGCATTATACTCAGCAAAGCTAATGCTCCCCCTGAATCTGTGCAACCAAGCAATCTTTCCAAATGACTAAGGCTCCCCCTTAGTTTGTGCATCCTGAAAAACTTCCACCAACAAATCATCAAGGCATCTTCATCAAAACATTAGAAACAGAATTATGAGAACTGGAACACCACCAGAGATACCAAACAGTATCAGAGATACCAAACAGCACTGCAGCTGTGCTGAAGAATGCTGAACCAACCAAAAAATTGTCAGCAACCAAACATACGCGGTTTTATGTGCAGGAACTCGCGTACATACGCGACTGTGTTTCAGGAAACCTGCGTATCCTAAGACACCTTCTAAATTTCAACCAGATCTGATTCTTTGTAAGGCAAAGACAGTGTTCAGCTTCTTTCTGAGATATTTGACTGCTTCCCTGGACTACAGATATAACAGAATAGTGTAGTTATGTCTTCAAGCGTCATCCATTGGTTGTAGCATAAGCCCATTAGTAACTAAGCCTTCGGATCCTTTGCAGCATCAATACATTCTTTCCAAAAGAGATTATAATATCAGAACAACATCTTCAGATATGTGTCAAGCAATCATCCATGTGGTCCAAAATCACCATGATCTTCAAGAGGTAACATGAAGTAACATATGTAGGAAAAAGATCTCAACCATAGCAACCAAACTCTATATGATCTGAAACAAATGATATCCAACTCATCCACACAAAGATACTTATCAGCAACTAGGGCTCAAAATCTTATCATAATAATCCATGTACCAAATCATCATCATTTGAGCATGAGTATCGCCAAGACCAAAGAATAAGCAGTCATATTTCCAACAATGCAACCATTAGAATTCAACCTGCTACTCCCCCTAAACCAGTGCTTCTTCCTTAACTTCTGCAATCTGAGATACCTTCAACAGCAAGTCATCAATAACAATCTCTGCATGATCTGTCCTCATATCTGAAATATAAGACTTTCATAACGAATACTCTTCATTCAACAAGCAAACAGGACTCATCCATAAACTTCAACATAATATATCAAGTATCATATCATCATCATATAGAACTGATAAATTAAGCTGATACAGAGTCAACACTATAGTTATTATCAGTCAGACTGATGCTCCCCCTGGACCTCTGCTCCAGATCTTCAGTTATCTGATGAATTTTCTTATCATCAATGCATACGCGGCTATGTCAGCTAGAACTCGCGTGTATACGCGACTTTGTTTCATAGAACCCGCGTATAGAAAGTGAAATATAGAAAATTTCACACCTTCATCTTCTCCTGCAAATTTACCTTCTGTTCCTGTCTTTTTCACACCAGATGCTCTGTTAGAAATACATATAACCAGACTAATCAAATCAACCATGAGAGACATCATTCATTGCTCCACCTGTGCCGATACATTACTAGATCTCATAATGTATCTCACATCATTCCTGCAGTCAATCAGAGAAGTAAGCTTCCAGAACGGATGACTGCAGTAGGGTCTGAATTCCCTACGTTTCTGGTCGGTCCTCCTTCTTTTTCCAAATTTGCTTGAGCTTTCCAGCAGTGTGCTGAAAATTGTTCACTTTCCCAGATCTGTTCATCCTGCATTCTTTTTCTACATGTCCATACTTATTACAAGCATAACATCTCATGTGGCCAGAAAAATAAGCATAAGAATCATAAAGAGTATTTCTAATCTTCCTCCTTTTTCAATCAGCTGCTTTATGTCCATACATGTTACATGAGAAACAATATCCTCTGAAGAGACTAGAGTACCTTTCTGAGTAGGATCTGTTTGTTTGTGGCTGAAACAATCTACTTCTGCAATTTGCTGCAACATGCCCATAGTTATGACATCTAAAGCATTCAACATTATTGAATGATTTCCTTTGAGAATTCATGACTTTTGGTTGACCTTTTGTTTCTTTCAACACTTCAGGTTTTGCATTGTCTTCCTTTGAATCATTAGCATTTCCTTGTGAACTAGATTCTCCTTTGACCGTTTCATGAAAACCAAGACCAAGTTTGATAGAAGGAGATCTTTGATTACTCAGAATATTGTCCAAAATATTAGTATTATCTTGAAACCTCAAAAGTTTAACCTTTTCTTCTAATTTACCTTTGAGAATGTTTACCTCAACCTCCAAGGCTTGACATTGCTTTGTCATGCTTTCTTCTTTTCTTCTTCCATATTCAACTTGATCCTTCAGATTTAGAATCTCTTCTTTCAACCAATATTCATTTCCTTCACATGTTTGTTGCAGCTCTTCATTCTTCTTATTTGATTTTTCCAGATCTTATTTGAGAGAGATAATTTCTGCTTCAAGGCCTTCCTTTTCAAAGGATTGTAGAGGTTCCTCATTCTCCTTACTTGATGCTTCTAGCTCTGCTTGCAGAAAGATGATAGCAGCTTCAAGTCCTTCATTCTTCTTGCTTGATTTTTCAAGATCAGCTTCTAGATCTTTAATTCGATTGGATGCATAAGTATGAAACCTTTGATACTTGTCCATCTGTTCATTCAGCATTTCTATTTGATCTTTCATTTTTGAGATCATCTCTTTATAGATAGTTTCTTGCTTATTGTATGAACTTTGTAGTTCTTCTTCTTTAATCTTGAGAGCTTCTTCTAGATCCACAACTTTACTTTCACTATCCTTACTATTGTTTGCACAAAGAAGAGTATTACAAGTGGCCTTCTCCTTTTTCTTCTTTGCCATGAGTGCTTGTAGATCTTCGTCAGAATCTGTTTCATCTTCTTCAATTTTCGCTATACATGATTTCTGAGGTATCTCCTTTCCTCGAGTAACCTTCTTCTTTTGCTTCTTAGCCATGAGCACTTTTAGATCTTGGTCAGAATCTTCTTCATCTTCACTGGACACTTCATCATCATCTTCTTTTGCATAATAACTCTTTCTCTTCTCAAATTTTTTCCCTTTACCATGCTTTTCTCTATAAGGACATTTAGCAGCATAATGACCAAATTTTCCACACTCAAAACATTTGAAGGGAAGCTTACCTTTGAATCTTCCAGTACCTAGTTGGAGCTTTCTCACGAAATTTGCTTCTTCTTCATCTGATATATAGCTGGATTCTTTGACAACTTCCTTTTCCTTTCCTTTTGTAGATGCCTTAAAAGCAGCTTCTCTTACTTGAGAAGGACCTCCTTGTCTCATTTCAAAAGCAGTCAGAGTACCATGTAATTGAACAATAGTAAGCGATTGCAGATCTTGCCTTTCTTCAATAGCTGAAACTTTAGAGTCAATTTTTGAAGTCAAAGATCTTAAGACCTTTTCTACCAGAGTAGTATCAGCCATGGTTTCACCCAAATTTCTCATCCGATTTACAATATCATCTAGACGAAGAAAGAAACTGGCAACACTTTCATCACTATGCATCTTCAAATTTTCATATTCAATTCTAAGAGTTTGGAGTTTTGCACTTTTACCTTTGTGTCTCCTTCATAGCTTAGAATGATTTTGTCCCATATTTATTTTGCTGAATGTAGCTGCATCACTTTAGCAAATTCTGATTCAGACATGCTTCCCAATAAGACATTCACTGCTTTGGCATTAATTTCATACTTCTTTCTTTCAGCTGCATCAGTAGGAATATTTGCCGGGTATTGATAACCTTCTTGCACGATTGCCCAAACATCTGCACCAAGACTTTGCAGATATGCTTTTGTACGTACCTTCCAGAATATCAGATTGCTTCCATTGAATAGAGGTGGCTTTATAGACATTACTCCTTCTTGACTTCCCATTGCGACGGATCTCCTTCAAGCGATCAAGCTTCTGCAGAAGGACCACGCTCCGATACCAATTGTTGGGAAAAATACTGAGAGGGGGGGGTGAATCAGTATTTACTGCATATTCAAAACTTTCACTTTTTCTTGCTTCTAAAATGCATACGCTACTTTCCTGAACCAGACTTGCATATATACGCGGATACCCTTTACGAAACTCGCGTATACACAGATATCTATTTATGTCATTAATTCTTCACTTAAATCATTCCTTCATTCATTCATCAGATATTCAATAAGCAGTAAGCATGTGCAGTAAGAACAGAATAAATCATCACACAAAGCATCACACATGAACACCAGGATTTTTAGGTGGAAACCCAAGTCGGGAGAAAACCACCGCTGCAGTTGCTCAGCCTTCAATATTTTATTATAGAGAAAACATTTTACAACATATGTGCTGGTGCAGACTCTACCAGCACGCAGGCACCCACCTGCGCTCGTTTACCAGCCTCTCCTGGAAGGGAGCTCCAACCCCCTGACTCGTTTACCAGCCTCTCCTGGAAGGGAGCTACGACCCCCGATCTCGTTTACCAGCCTCACCTGGAAGGGAGCTACGACCCCCTGACTGAAGGCTACAACCCTCAGCACCACCTTGGACCACGTTTCATCAATTTTCACACTGGATCCAACCACTTCAATAGAACACAACTTGTAGGCCAAAATTCATCATATTTCCATACCGAACCCTTTCCATACTTTTAAGCTCAACCATACATCATCAGCAGATACATATCAACACAGATCATATATCAGAAAAACAGCAGAACAGATCAGATATTTCATACCCCTTGCTTCAGCAAACCCTAGTTTGCATACGCTCTTTCCCTCCACTGATGTTGCGTATATACGCGCTTCCGTCCACACAAACCAGCGTATACCTCAGTGTATATTTTATTGCGCATACGCGCTTTCTCTTCGCTGAAGCTGCGTATATACGCGCTTCCTCCGCGTCAAAGTAGCGTATAGATCTTCAATTATTACGGAGCAGCAGACTTCTTCAGATCAGATATTCAGTTCAGATTTACCCTTTCTCTTCAGACAGATGTTCGCCTAGATGTTCGCCTCATCACAGATCTAAGCCTTCCATAAGCAGATCTAGTAGATACATTTCAGATCTAGATCCCTTTCTTCATCATTGGTGCATCATCCAATCAGATTTATCTTCAAGTGTAACCCTTTCATTCAGATCTACTTCAGAGAGAAGTATTCATTCAAGCTCAGATATCTTGCACCCACACTCCCTGATTTGCACAATGAAATTCTTCTCCTTATATATGTTTACCCTTTGTCAATACCATGAGCCCCTTTTTCAATACCATGGATCAAAACAATACCATAAGCCCAAAACTATCTGGACGGGGTCAATTTCGGCGGATCATTACCCAATTCAATGGGTTAATACCATGGTGGCTACCCTTGGTTTTGCACTTTTTGAGCGCTTTTGCCCATACGCGACTTGGCACGTGCCTTTCCGCGTGTATACGCGATTTCCCTTAGGCCAATACGCGTTATACCAAGAGACATACTCTTTTTCATCATACTTTGAGTACATTCTGAAATCCTTTCTTCATAGTCTTCTGTACACACTGTAGAAACATCATATTTTCTTCATCAGGAACATATTCTATCAAACACAACTTCATCAAGTAAGTTGTCATCATCTTCATCAAGTGGGTTTCCTTTCAAGTACAACACTCAACATCATATCATCAACAATCATCATATCACTTCAGATTTACATCATTTAACAAGTCCATCAAGTCAAGCATAACTTCATCAGGTGGAGTGCCATCGAGGACAATACATGTCAACAGTCGCACGTCTTCATCTTCATTCAGTGGGTTGCCATCAAGGACAACACTGCATCCTCTTCCGGCAGTACCTCTTTATTTTTACACAAGCTTGAGGAGAATAAAATATGCTTTTTATATAGTCTCATCATTCGGATGAGTCCTCCAAAGTATTTTTAAGGAACCTAGGAAGGAGTGGTTTGCTCTCGTTGTAATGAATGGGTTTTGCACTGTTTAAGTTTTATGAGTCCAATGTAGGGTTAACTCGATGTTTTTTCATGTTTAAAGAGTTTGAAAAGACACAACAATAAAACTCATGTTGTTCTTTCAACGTAAATTTTTAACGAGCCCGGAGAAATTAAAACTCAATGTTTTTCAGTTTTATGGAGTTAGAAGAAAAACATAAGTAAACTCCATAGTGTTATTTTTCGTAAATTTAGTGTCTCAAGCCCGAAAAAGGGTAAAATAATGTAGGAGAGAACTCTATTGACCATGATTAGTCAATTTATACCTTTTTCGTAAATATTTTAGTTCAGTCTGGAAAAGAGGTAAACTTATACTGAATAGACGACTATTCATTTAGTTTTATGAGTTCGAATAGTCAAGTTCTCGACAAACTTTTCATGTTTAGAGAGTCTGAAAAGGGATTAAAAGAGAACTCCAGGGTTTTGACTTTTTGTAAGTTTTAATGAGCCCAAAAAAGTGCTAAAAGTGTACTCATATGGCCGACTTTCAATTTAATTTACGGGCAGGAAAAGATGGAAAGAACTCGGAATTTTCATGTGTTTTAAGAGAATGAAAAGAATAGAAAAAGAAGCTAGGGATTTTCATGAGTTAATGACTCTTGAAAATAATAGCCGAAATGGACTCGAGATAAGTTTAATGTTTATACAAGCTTGAAACAGAGGAAAAATTATTCTTAAGTGTAGTTTCATTTTTACACAAGCTTGAAACAGAGAAAATTGTGCTTGAGATAAGTTTGTTTCATTTTTACATAAGCTTGAAACAGAGAAAAAATTGTGCTTGAGATAAGTTTCAATGCCTCCAAAGCATAACTTGCAAGGGCACATGTCCCCCAAGCTTCATTTCATTCACCCAAGTAGACTATTGATTACTAATAGCTAGATGGAATGAAGGTTCATTTATGAGATCAGATGAAAGAATCGACTTAATTAGGGGAGGATTTGTTTCATTTTTTAACAGGAAAATAACTATGCTCATGGGTCCCTATTTCATTTTTTAACGAAGTTGACACAGTAAAAGAATTATCCTTAGAAGGACCTGTTTCATTTTTTAATGAGGTTGACATAGTAAAAGAACTATCCTCATGGGAATTTGTTTCATTTTTTAACGAGGTTGACACAGTAAAAGAACTATCCTGATGGAGACATGTTTCATTTCTTAACGAGGTTGACATAGTAAAAGGAATTATCCTCACAAAGACATGTTTCAATTTTTTAACGAGGTTTAAATAGTAAAAGGAACTATCCTCGTAGGAATTTATTTCATTTGTTAATGAGGTTGACACAGTAAAAGAAACATCCTCATAGGAATCTTGAGCATGGCTTCCATCTAGAAGGAACACATGTCAAGGGACATCCCTCGACCATGGTTTCCAAGAGGTCTTCATCAGATGGAAGAACAGCTCTCTCGAAGGAACACATGTCAAGGGACTCAATAGGGATAATAACATCATGTTAAAATTCCCCCATATGGTTTACCATGTCAATTATTAGATCTAAGTCAAAATAATTCGAGAAAACAGTGAGAGGCTCGCTTACATTGGTAACTGAAAACATGGGACTGTCTGCCACATAATTAACCTGCGGTGGGGTAGATACCACTTCCAGATAAGGAAAATTCAGGGATGTAAGATGGTTGGTAGTCGAATCAATACTAACGAATGAAATTCAGTCAACAATCACAATGCTTCCATTCAGAGGGAAAGACATCACGCAAAAGAGTTTCAATATGATTGCATTCATGGCATAGACATAGTCTCTCCCAAGGAGTAAATTGAAATCCAAGGGGCCTTGAACTACCATAAGATCTATATAGACAATTTTACCTTCCAAGGTAATAGGAAACTTAGGAAGGATCCTTAAAGGTTCATTGATGGTTCTGTTAAATTCTGAGAGATTCTGTGTAACAGGCACAAGCTAAGGGGAACCCAAAGCTTTCCAAGCGGTTTAGGATAAAATACTACCAAAAGCACCTTCATCTACATTTGTATGACACACATTCTTACCATAATCCTTCACAATGATTTGGAAAGGGATGGAAGAAGGAAGACGAGGTTCTATCAGTCTGCTCCAATCAAAGGAAAAGACCTCAGTACTTGGAGGGGGTTCTATGGGAACATGTTAAATGCCCCCTTGTGTAGAAGAATATGATGTAACAACAAGAACCTGAGCGGTATGAATTTCACTCTATATAGAGAGATTGGGATAGACTGAATGTGAAATCAAATTGACCACTTGATAAACTAATGGTTCATCAACCTAAGTGATATGTGTTTCACTCTCCAACGGATGAGTGGGATTGACTGTAGTTGGAATTAGATCAATTACTTCGTCAACTGACTGTAGGTTGGGAAAAATTTTACAGTAACCAGTTAGAAGTTGTTGCTATGAAACAATAATTTTTTCTAACAATTTGAGGCTTCATCCATGTGAGGTCAAATGTGATTTTGATGACTCTCTTTACATAACCTACATGGAAACCTAACTTTACACTTCTTCCCTGGAACCTAACAATCATTGGTTGATAGATCAACAACAAGTTGATGAGAATTTTCTAACCATACTTCCAAGACATTAGGAATATCGGGACAATTGATAAGGAAGTGGTCACCCTTACAAAGCTTGCAAGTGTATTTGGGCTTGCGATGCATGTTGGAGGTTTCCTCAACATTACCAATACTTACAGCCATGGTTGGTTGGTTGACTTCTTTCTTATCTTGCTTCTTCTTCTTCTTCCCTTTCTTCTTCTTCTTAGCCACCTGGATACCAGCATCAAGGCTTTTACCAAGAGAAGAAGAAGAAAGGGATGAAAACATGTTGGGTGAAGAATGTAAAGGGTCAACATGAGGTTGGTGATGTTGAGATGGTGAACTCTATTGAGGTGGAACAATTTGAGTATTTGAGGCCAACGAAGTTGAAAAAACCATACTGGTAAACCTATGGTAAATACAGGTAATGACAATGTAGCCATATAAGGAAGACCAACATTTCCAAATCAAGGAAAAGGACTAGGATTCTCATTAACAGGGGTTCCTTGTTTGGTGAATTCTGGAACTGTTGCCATTAATTTCAACTTCGGCGAATTTTATTAACAATTAAAAAATAATAACAATCTGAATTCACAATCCACACCTAAGGGCTCTAAAAATTAAAAACAAACAAACAAACACGCGTTGTCAAATATAGGAGTCAAACCACACACAAACAGTTTCTTTTCACGACAAAATCACTAGTTGGTGATGAAATCCAATGTCTCGGAGATCAATGTGAAAAACTAGCGGATGGAACCAGTTACCCTGACAACCTTCTTAATGAAACAGTCTGGTGCAAGCAACTCCACTATTCCACCGTCACCTTGGGAAAAATCCTAATATTATAGCCACTAAGGTTACCAACTGATACAATCAAACATGGGGGAACATTCCATGGCTGAATGTACACACAAGGGCAGAGTAACTGATTTCAATCCCCTTGAAAGCTCCTCGACATGGTAAATCTAAGGTTTACTTAACAAGTGACCCCAAGGTCCTCGACATGGTAAATCTGAGGTTTACTATTTGTAATGCGTGCAAATATTCTATCTTTACCAATCAAGTAGGTACGATTACTCCTCTGGGTCCAATATGACCTCGTGCTTAACTCTTGTACAAGAAGAGCTTCCCAGAGAAAAATTGCAACAATTGGATTTTCTCCCTACTGCAAGATACTATTGTTTGTTTATTTTCTTTGGAAAGTTAACTCACTTCCCTATTCCAAAGCACTAACCTAATCTAAGTTGGTGGAATGAGCACTAGAAAATATAAAAATTTATAGATTAATTTTAATTAGTGTTGTGTTATTTGGTTTTTGCTTACTCAATAGGTAAACGGAGGTGAAACTTATGGTGCTATGACCCATCTCAAAATTCTAATGCATTCAACCATGAAAATGTAATATTTTTATTTTCAATGAACTCCTACTTAAGGGAAAGTGAGAGGTTCTTTGATTTTCAAAAAGAAATGCAAAACTCAAAATCCCAGAACATTCTTTTTATTCAATGTCAATCCACTTCCAACAATGCAAAAATTGATAAATAAGAGAAAATATAACAAAATCTCTGATGCACTAATTTTCAGCAACAACCCACTAATGCTAATCAATTCGAAGCAATGTTTATTTGTATGTTTAAAAACAAGCATAAAAACATGCAAGTTCAAATCAGGACTATCTTTTCAATCAATGAAATAACTCTTTACAACAAGCATAAATGAATATATGATGAGAATCACTGAAAGAGAAGAGATTCACACAACCAATTTCAGAAGCAAAAGATTATTTTCAATAGATCAGCAAACCAACAAAAACTCAAAACCCAAAACTGTAAAGATAAGTGATTTTCCTCATAAAGACAATGAAAGAAACAGATCTAAATCTATGGTTTAATTTTCCAGAACGTAAACTATTTTCTTGTAATCTATGCACAATTTACTCGAAAACTATGCAAATGTAATCTATGCACAATTTTCATTCATATTTTGAAAATGAGAATTCTAAATTATGCAAATGTAATCTATACAAGAGAATTCTCCAAAATAAACACAAGATGATTCCAAATCAACGAAAGAAAAATAAGGCTATTTTCCTTCATCAATGTAATATTAAGTAAAGAAAATTGGGTGAAAATTCCAAAGGTCAAAAGTAATAACACTCAAAGGCGATTTAAAAGATGAAAAAATTGTTAAGAAACTGAGACAAACCTCAAAGTAATGACTAAAGGAAATCAAATTAAGAATTTCTCAAAAATTAAAATTCAAAACACCCAATCAACTTAATAGAGACTTAATGAAACTATAAACAAGCTAACAAGGTCATAAAATAAAAATAAAAAATCTGGACTTAAATCAGAGAAACCTTAAATTTTTCAAAAACATTTACAAGGTTGCTTAGGAAATCAGCCTAATTTAGTGCGCATGTGCATTGTTGCTAAAGAAAAATATCGCAAATCTGTGCTTTGTGTCTGAACAGGAACTGCGCAGATGGAGAAGATTAGAAGAAAAAAAGAAAAAAGGTCTCAAACCAAAAATTTTAATTCTTAAAAGAGTCTAATGGCATCAAAGGTCATAAAGGACACAAAGGAGAACTCGTTTCCCAGTGGAGTCACCAATTTGTTACCCAGATAAATCCATCTTGCGGACAAGAGCAATATCGCTAATGGAAAACTAGAAGCAAACAAACAAAACAATAGCTCTTTCCTTACCCTATAACTAAAACATGAAACATGTGATATGCGAAGGATCACTTACCTATTAACAAAATGATTGTAGAAGTCCTTTCAGCATTTTCCATAGCCATCTTTCATCAATGCCTTTGAAGCTTTCTGAATTCTTTCCACAACTTCTCCATGATGCTCCAAAAGAGATCTGTATAGATAAAAACATTCAGACAGATCAAAGCATCTCACGTATGAAAGCAAAGGTAAATGAAATACTTAATATAGCATACAACATATAACTGAATCAATAATCAATTATAAACCATGTGAGTGATCAAGGAATCTAACAAATAACATCAAAATAGACGCAATTAGGAAAGAACAATTGACTTTGTATTAAATTCAAAGGGAAAAAAACTTACAACTTGGTTACCTTGATGTCACAAGCCTCTTCTGATGGTCTCCTTTCCTTCGCTTGATGACAAGCTCTTTAAACCCAAACCAACAGCATGAGTTTAAAAATCCAATTCCCTCATTCCTTTAGTCCTATGCTGAATTTATAGGAAGGATGAGGAGGCTTCTAGTTCCACTTCTCAAGGGATATTATCCTTAAGAAAAGGAGATTAGTTCCATTTACCAAGGGATGAGGCGCAAGTATGTAGTGGTTCAAGTTTTCTAATTTGGATCAGATTCCTCAACCAAATATTCTAGAACTTAATTTTTTATTTTTACTTGCGTGAATAGACCTGCACAGTTTATAGTGGAAGAAATTGAGTAGATCTGTGTAGTTTACATTGAAATAAATTACGCATGCGTGGGTTTTGTTCGGGAAAAGTACGCAGATGCTCAAAAATGGTTTTAAAGCAGTGAAAACCAAAATTCCTTTTGTCCCTGGTATAATTTTACTTCAATCATCATAGGGGATTCATTTGAGACACTCCATCAGATGGAAAGATATCTGAATCGATAGTCATGGTTGTTATCACTCTGAAATTTCCAAAAGGTTGTTCTAAGCGTTAAAAACAAATATCAGAGGTAACTACAAACCTACTTTGAAGCTTAGGATCTAGCCTTCATAAACTCAGAGAGGGCTCTCAATATATGATTTAACTTTGTTTATTTAATATATTTTAGGGTAGTTATGTATGCTTAATTTGGATTGGTTTTGATTGGTTGGTGGAATTAATGATTTAGATGAATAGGTAATTTTCCATTTTCCATTAGGCTATGGCATCAATATGATTTGAAAACATAACAAAATCAAATTATAAATAAAGTGTTACAGGGCAGGATAGGTGAGCAATATTAGATCTCAAGGTTAAATGGTGAAGTGATTTTTCAATCGGGATCAACGAGAAATTAAGAATTCCTTAAACCAGATAATGAAGAAGGGTGAAGAAAGTCAATCAGGATCAAGGAGAAATTAAGAATTCCTTAAACCAGATAATGAAGAAGGGTGAAGAAATTCAATCGGGATCAGAGGGAAATTAAGAATTCTCTAAACCAAATATCAGACGAAAACATAGAAATGTATAACAATTAAAAGCAGTGTAATGTTTAAGCAAATTCTGCAGTAATAATCCTGTTATAACATTCAAATTTAGAACACATATAATTTTATGGAATACTTAGAAAGAGAACATGAACAATTGAAATTTATAATTCACTGAGATATCTCAACACATGAATCTTGTAAAGAAATTTCTTTATAACTTGTTTTGTCTGTCAATTGGAAGTTGGTACAATAACCCTCAGGCAAGAGATCAATTAGCTATGGAAATATTCAGAAATCCACCCTTGATACTTCAAATGATGAAGTATTTATACAAAACATTACAAAAAATATCATGTTAACTGACTAGGATTTATTCTAGGAAAATAAAATATCTTTATGCAAAAAGATAGTGACACCTTTCAACCGACTAATATCTGGCCTTGATTCTTTGATTGTTGTTACCTGCTTGTTTCTTTATTCTATCTTTTCTTTCACCTTTTATAGTAAATCACACCATTTCTCCCATGTTTCTTCATCTGGGATTTTGAATTTCATCATCTTGCGGTAAATCTCATCTGCCTCTGAATATTTGGCAAACGTAGGCTTATTTACAAAAAGGCAATTTACCTCATGTTGGAGGTAAAAGAAGTTTTCTAAAGTTTGTAATAGTACCTTGCCTATGGGCATGCACTTCATTAAGGAAATGTGGGATGTTTCTTTGGCTAATTCCCTTAACTTCTTGTCATAATCATCATGTCTCGTGAGTTTTTCATTTATTACTAGAGGATTAGGTATACCCTTCTGTCTCAATACATCAAACTTGTTAAAAAACCTGTTTACTGTGAGTTCCATGGTTTGAAATTTTTCCTCAAGTTGTATCATCAGATTTATTTTGGAAATCACTTTCTTCACTTCTAGTATAGTCTTTGTTCTGTCAGCTATCTGGAGCTCTTCTAATTCATACTTATTTTTAGAATTAAGGAATTTGATTATTTCAGAGGCTTCCTTTGGTTTCTTTCCAAGATTGGCTTTGATTTTTAGAATTTCCTCACCAGCTTCCTTCACCAAGTCATTCTGCTCAAATATAATATGTATAAAAGGCCAAATATCATTAACTAAGTTAATGATATTGGCCCACAATTGCTATTTTTCTTGGGCTAAAGGCTATTTTAGTGACAACTCCTTCTCTAGCTTGTGGATTGTGTCAGTCAGTCCATTGGCTTTTTTTACTTCAGCTTGATGCATTACTTATGCCAATTTCTTTCCATCTTCTAAGCTCTTTACCTGTTCCTTTAGCTTATTAATCTTTGTAGTCTGAATGGACATATATTCCATTGCTTTGATTAATTTGTTGGCCTCATCAGTGGGATGAGTTGTTTGTATTGTTGATATTGGTGTTGATGTAGATACAGGAGCTGATGTAGATACTATGGGAATAGCAGTAATGGGAACTACTTCCATGCTAGCTTGTTTTTCCTTTACAAGTTTATCCATATCTGTCTCCATTTCCTTTAGTTGATCTCTCAACTAGATGATTAGATTCATCATCTCATCCTTCTTATTGTCTGTCTCCAAAACCTCCTTGCTTTGTGGATTCTTAGTAGTTGGTAGTTTAAATTGTTTCTTCAATGTAGCTATGTCTGCATTTTTATTTTTTATAAGTTCTTCTGCTGCTTTGATGTCAGTTGGATTATAGCCAACTTCAATTACCAAATCTTCCTGTGACTTAATTCTGTTGTCTTTTGCTTGTGATGAGGCTCTCTCTAGCTTTAATTGTGATTGTATATTTGCTAGGGAATTCTGCAACTTCTGGACACTTAGAAATTTATGTGTCATGGTTGAATATATCGTCTCTCCTGCCTATTTGTGAAATTCAATTTGGTCAATTGGATGCACATCCTTGGCATGAACTTCAAAGCCTACCTTTTTATAGTCTTCTGAAGTTTTTGGGGCCTGTATCTTTGGCTGTAGGAATGTTATCTACATTTTCCTTGTTTTGAGGTCAAAAGCTGAAAGCAACCTATTATGATCACTAGGAGTTTGCTTCCAGTATTGTGCATATGTAACAGCCTTCAGTGCTTCATTTTTTATTTTAATATCTTTATATTTCTCAATGATATCATTTTCCTTCTCAACTGGCTTACTGGATGCTGAAATCTCTGCACTATTTTTCTTTTGAATGATTTATGCACTGGAAGATGATGGCAGAGGTGTTTCTTTTGTATGTGTTGTAGGTGCACCATCCCTTATAACAATATATATTTCAATTGTTTCTTCCTGCTCTATTACTGGGTTTAGCTTCGCTTTCTTTCTGTACGTAAGCTTAAATTTATTATCAGATGTAGCTTCTGTTGAATAAGAGCCTTCTTCTCTAGACCTTTTTGAATTCCTATCCTGTGGATCTGGAGTAAGCAGGATGGAACTAGTATCAAGTTGCTCCTCCACCTTCTATAGAGTGTTTTCCAACCACTCTGATTGGTTGGAATATTTCTCAATCTCAGGCTTAGATTCATGGATGAAAGGGGTGAGTTTAGCCTTAATTCTTAATTTTCTTATGACACCCAAGGGGTCATATGACCATTTGAAATTGTTGTTGAACTTTAACTATTGTAGGCATATGTCTGCTTCCTTTCCAGCATTCATACTGTTACATATAAAATTCCCTAGTTGGTTTTTTATCTTGAACTGGTTTTCTTTTTGGATGAAAGGAAATTTATCTCATCAGAATTCAAGATCTGTCTAATGTACTCTAAGGAAAATATCCTCATTGGGAGGTATTTGGGTGATCTGAATGTGATCAAATAAAGTGCTTAAGCAGTTTGATTAGTTTGTCCTTTAGATTGATTGTTAACTGAAGTATGCTTTAATGATAAATGACATAAACCAACAGCATAAATGAATAAATAACAGTAATAATCAGAGAGAAGAAGAGGTAAACAATTTGATGACGGAGTTCGTTCCTCCTGGACTACATCTCCAGGTCCACTTTTAACAGGGCGTCCATTTTTATTAGGATTGATCTTGAGAAATATTTACACTGAAATGAGACAGATAGAATGTGCTCGCAAGCACTTCTAAACTCTTTAAATAGAAATTACTCTCTCTCACCTTTTCGACGCCTATCTCTATGCTCAATTCCGACCACCGACGGCTGAGAAATGCTGCAAACAAAATCACCTCTAACGTCTTGAAACTACACTCAAAAACTCAATGTCTTCACATAAACCAAAGATGCCCTCAAATAAGAACGTGCATGGCTTTAAGAGGCTGCATTGAACCTTGGATATCCAAAATAGCAATTTTTTTGAGGATTTGGAGGGATAAGAGGTTTCGAAATCCCTTCAACACAATCCTAGGGATTAATATCCCCAAACCTTAGCGCTGAAATTAAATGAAAAAACCAAAAATATAACTTTGGATATAGAATAAACCCTTGGCAGTCAGCAAACCGGGTGATTCATGGAGCTGTTGCGTGTGATCAGGCAGGTTTACCCAACGGTTACGGCTTATCCCGACAGTTAGGTCCGGTGGTCATGGTTACCTCCGGCGGTTCCGGCGAGTCCTTGTCACATGTTTATCTGACGCGGTCTCTGCGCATTGTTACATCTTACGGTTAAGACATATATCAACTCCGCCGCAGTTAATACATAACCTGGTCACATGTTCAAAACTTCCGACGCAGTTTCCAAAAACTGTCACCCAAAAACATTTTCCACCTATGGTTTACAACTGTTCACACGTTGTAACATTTCCGACGCGGTCAGGAGCTAACGCTGTGGTGTTTTGTTATATTATAAAGTTTTTAAAACATAACCCGAACCCTTGTAATAGGTTTTATATCAAATTTTTATTACAATGTTAAAACTTATCTCCCGAACCCATAAAAAGGGTTTATGCAATGGTTTTATTACAATGTTTTTAAAACCATATCATCTGAGACTTTATAATAAGGTTTTTATTTGTCATAGATTTTAATATTAACTTTGCGCTAGGACTTTAAGACCATAACATGTCTTAGGAATAAATATAGGGGTAATACCATAGTTTTTAGGTGTAGATTTTTGACATATGGTTTTAGGACTTAGGCCATCATTTAGGTTTAAAGATAGGTTTTTAGACATAGGGTTTTAGACTTATTAGGTTTTTTACCAAAGTTCTAACCCAATTTTCACCTTCTCGACACACATGACGATATGAACCTGAAACTGTTTCAAACCATGAACCTGACACTGAACCATGATAATTTTGAGGATGACATTAACGAAATTGGCGAATCTGAAGACTGAACTGGACGTCGAACTGCTGAAGATGACTTGTAACTTTGTTGATTTGTATTGACCAAGTTCCCCCTAGATCAATCCTCTCCACTTAAAAAGCTTTTGGACCACAAAAGCTTAATTTTAAACTGAAAATAAGTGAGAATACAACTCTCTTACTTTCATCTTGACTTTGATGACATACAACCATACCTGCTCGTTGACCTGAAACTGATGCTTATCATGGCGCAATTTGAACCTGACTTGACTCAATGCTTGTTGTGGCGCAGAAAAATGTAAGGCCTGATTGTAAGCTTGATGCACAAATTGTATAATGCAGTTACCTCGAAGAATATGTATCCTAGTCCTGTTCACCATTTATGTCTGTCCTTGAACCAAATCCATGCTGCCCCATGGTTGCAAAGGAACTGGAAGTGGTGTTTGCAAACCAATATTTCGATTGCATGGCCTGCTTGTCGAATAAATTACACATCCCTTTATGTAATTCACAATTGTTTCATACATATGAGGCCAGTAAGAATATATTTGACTTTGTGTCGTAGTCTTTCTTACACCTGCAATCCCAGAAAGATAATTTTCCCGCAAAACCTACACCCTTTCTATCTGAGCATCATGAGTTAGCGATTCAAAAGTATCTTTGAAATCATTATCATATCTATATTGTTCTACATAACTTTCATAAACCAATGAACTGTTATGCAGTACTACTGAAGCATTCAAAGACAACATATCAACTACTTTACTTGTTACACCTTCCCTGCCCTTCATTACTAAGTGATTTTGTTGAATAAATCCCATCCAACTGTAATGAGATTGTTGCATCTCAGTATATGACTGAAAGTATTGTAGTAGCTGATATTCTATGTGAATCATTGTTTTCATTGCATATCCTTTAACATATGTTTAACTTCATATGGTTGTTGATGATTTATCAATGTTGTGAAATTTTTCTGCTTAAATGAATCAACTTTAACATCGACAATTATTCCCCATGCCCTGTTTTTCTTATGATCCAAAATTATGGGTGAACTGTATGGAGTTAAACTGTGTCACATTAATTCCATCCCTGAAATTTTTTTTTTTATTTCTTTACACTCTAAAACTTACTTGCGACACATTCCATTATTAGAGGCATCAAACATCAACTGCATCTCATGTGATATTTTATTTTTATGAAGTAGATGTTTTGGTTCTTTAATTAGATCCTGAAATGAATCTACATTTTTAACCAAATTACCTTCATACTAAATTTCACAACCTGAACAACTATCAATAAGATCCTTATGTTGCTCTTTTATCGACATGAGTATGTATCTCCTACTTGAACTTATTAAGCGCTTCATCTTATTAGCATTAATTAAATTCAAGTGATCTTTGTTTTTATGTGCCCGAACGATGTATTTAATCCCATATTTCCTGAGATGATACACATGTTCTTTTCTATAAAATAATGTATCACGGTCATAGAGATAAGGGCTACCTAAGACAATTCCACAAATGTCTAACGGTATCACATCTAGCTCCACTTCATCGATATAGTTAGCTGTGATTGCAAATTTTAACTGAAACTGTTTGGTAACATGAATTTGACTTTGTTCCTTTAACCACCCTAAATGATATGGCTTTGGATGATTATGTGTTTTCAAACCCAATTGTTTAACCAATGACTCAGAAATCAAATTTGTCTGTGATCCTGTATCGAACAATGTATCTATCTTAGTATGCTTTGAAGTTACCCTGATATGAAATAACTCGATTCTTTTATCTTCATTCTTTTGTTTGAGGTTTGAAGAAGCAGAAGTACTAGCATCAGAAATTTTACCTGTTGTAACCATAGCAGTGATTTTACCTTCATCACCTGAATCGGATCCCAAGTCTAGGCCTTGATGGATTGTTGTTTCAGCCTTCTTTTCACCCTTCTTCGATTGAAACTTCTTCGGCTTCAATTCCGGATGAAGTTTCCAACACCTAGATTCATCATGGCTGATCCTTTGGCAATGTGTACACGTAGGTCTATCTTCTTCCTTTTGAGTTGTGGAAGCTTTCTTTCCCTTTGACTTGACCTTCTTTTTTCTATCTTCAGTTTCCATCTGCTTGGATGTCTTTGGTGTAAACTTGAATGGTCTACCACCTAATTCGACATGAATTTCTTGAACACAAACTTCATCAAAATCATTAGGATTGAACATTAATAATGTATGATGCAAATATGAGTGCAAACTGCCAATATATTTCAACAAAGTTTCTTTTGTGTCCAAAGAAATACCGAGTGCTTATGCCTTCTTTCTGAATTCCTGTGTGAACTCTTGAACACTCTGTCCCTTACCTTGTCATAAGCGTTGCCAATCAATTACAGCTTGTCGTGTGTGACCCAACGGATAGAATTGTTTATTTAGAGATTTAATAAACTTAGTCCATGAGGTGATAACTTTTCCCTTACACTTTAAATCTATATGTGTCCTACTCTCCCACCAGATCAAAGTAGTACCCCCCATTCTAAGAGTAGCTAATTGGATATTTGTCTTATCATCAGTAATATCTTGAATATGACAATAGACTTCTAACTGTTTTACCCAATTATCTAGTTTCTCGGGGTTTATTTCACCATCATACACAGGTAATTCCAACTTAACATCAAGTTTTAGAAATGGATTCTTATGTTTCTTTTCTTTTTCTCATTCAGAACTAGAAGTAGAAGAGGAAGAAGAAGATGATGGAGATGACGGAGGAGAAGAAGATTTATCTGCCTTACCTTTACCCTTGTTCTTCTTTGATGCCTTTGACGATAAGGTTGCATCCCTCATCTTCTTGTCTTCATATAATTCTGCCAACATTTTCTGCATGTTTAGAAACATATTCTGGATTTGATTCTCATCCATGGGTTTCTTTTCAGTAGCTTCGGGAGTCTCAACAGTCTCAGTCCCTATCATCGTTGATTGATGATCTACTTTCCGCCTTCTGATCTCTGGATCGAATTCCTCAAGCTCGCCTTTTCCATGTTGCAATCCCAACCTTGTTAAAATCCACTAACAAGCAAACTACAAGCACAACCTACTCTGATACCTAAAATGATCTGAATGTGATCGAATAAAGTGCTTAAGAAGTTTGATTAGTTTGTCCTTTATATTGATTGTTAAATGAAGTATGCTTTAATGATAAATGACATAAAACAGCAGCATAAATGAATAAATAACAGTAATAATCAGAGAGAAGAAGAGGCAAACAATTTGATGATAGAGTTCGTCCCTCTTGGACTACATCTCCGGGTCCACTTTTAAGTGGGTGTTCGTTTTTATTAGGATTGATCTTGAGAAATATTTACACTGAAATGAGACAGATAGAATGTGCTCGTAGGCACTTCTGAACTCTGTAAACAGAAATTACTCTCTCTCGCCTTTTCGACGCCTGTCTCCGTGCTCAATTCCGACCACCGATGGCTAAGCAATGTTGCAAACAAAATCGTCTCTAACCTCCTGAAACTGCACTCAAAAACTCAATGTCTTCACATAAACCAAAGATGCCCTCAAAGAAGAACTTGCATGTCTTTAATACGCTGCATCAAACCTGCATCGAACCTTGGATAGCCAAAATAGCAATTTTTTTGAGGATTTGGAGGGATAAGAGGTTTCGAAATCCCTTCAACACAATCCTAGGGATTAATATCCCCAAACCTTAGTGCTAAAATTAAATGCAAAAGCCAAAAATAGAACTTTGGATATAGAATAAACCCCTAGCGATCAGCAAACTAGGCGCTTCGTGGAGTTGTTGCGAGTGATCAGGCAGGTTTATCTGACGGTTACGGCTTATCCCGATAGTTAGGTTCGACGGTCATGGTTACCTCCAGCGGTTCCGGCGAGTCCTTGTCACATGTTTATCCGACGTTGTCTCTGCGCGCTATTACATCTGACGGTTAAGACATATATCAACTCCGCTGCAGTTAATACATAACCTGGTCAAATATTTAAAATTTCCGACACGGTTTCCAAAATCTGTCACCCAAAAACATTTTCCGCCTGTGGTTTACAACTGTTCACACGTTGTAACATTTTCGACACGGTCAGGAGCTAACGTTGTGGTGTTTTGTTATATTATAAAGTTTTTAAAACATAACCTGAACCCTTGTAATAGGTTTTATATCAAAGTTTTATTACAATGTTAAAGCTTATCTCCCGAACCCATAAAAAGTGTTTATGCAATGGTTTTATTACAATGTTTTTAAATCCATATCATCCGAAACTTTATAATAAAGTTTTTATTTGTCATAGATTTTAATATTAACTTTGCGCTAGGACTTTAAGACCATAACATGTCTTAGGAATAAAGCTAGGGATAATACCATAGTTTTTAGGTGTAGAATTTTGACATATGGTTTTAGGACTTAGGCTATCATTTAGGCTTAGAGATAGATTTTTAGACTTAGGGTTTTAGACTTATTAGGTTTGTTACCAAAGTTCTAACCAATTTTCACCTTCTCGACACACATGACGATATGAACCTTAAACCCTTTCAAACCATGAATCTGACACTGAACCATGATAATTTTAAGGACAACATTGACGAAAGTGGTGAATCTGAAGACTGAACTGGATGTTGAACTGCTAAAGATGACTTGGAACTTTGTTGATTTGTATTGACCAAGATCCTCCTGGATCATTGGGAAGCTTGAAAGGGGCTAGTTGGCTTCCATATACTCTGATCTCTGTGTGATTATGGTATAAATACCAGTATCATGTCTTGCTCTGGTCAGATAACTGTAGAAATTTTCTGATTTCATCATTGATTCTGGGTTGAATGATGTTGCTAAGCATATTAACCACTGGGTATACAAAAGAATCAATAAATTCTTTGAAACTAAATTCATTGGAATCCTTTCTGATCAAGGATGTCCAAGAGATTACAGACTGGAGATTTCCCTCTGTGTCCAGTTTTTGTAGGTTGACTGTAAACCTTTCTAACTGAAAATATATAAACAAATGAAATAATACTGAGGAGTATTTGAACACTCCTTCTGGTAGTTTGATCAATTGATCATGCATAGTATCTACCAAGAATTGGGTAGAGTTGAAAAGTATAGATGGAGGTTGGCCTGGGAAAAAGGTAGAGAAGAAGGCAAGGATGGATCCATCTACCCACTCATCAGTAAAATATCCTAGGATACAGGACAGCATGGTCACAATTTGTTTGGTTCGTTCTGGGAACATGGTAGCAGAGTATGGTGGGTTGTTTTTAGGAATTTTCACTGATTCAGGGAGGAAACTCTGAAATATTTGAGACCTTTTAGGAAAATATAGCTTTAGGTAAAGCTCAATGAGGGTCTCAATGGAGAAAGACACTCCCTCTGGTTGTGATGGAATTTGCAGCATTTGGTTAATGGACTGGGCAGTTATAGTAATTAGAATTTCTTGGTCGGGAGTGACTATGGCTCTTTCATTTCGAAAATAGCTGAGTTGGAAAATTCTGATGACTTCAGGGAACTGGTGGGTCTGTGGAAATGTGTATTTTTGCAGGTTAGAGTTCCACAGATGTATATCATCTGCCTGATCAACAAACTGGTCATGGCTCCAGCAATGGAGCTCCAAGAGATTGTTGTCAGTTACTCTATTATTTTAAAGTCTTTATCAGCCAGTGGAGTATGGTCGACATTTAACATTAGTGGTTGCAGAGGGTTTGCAGTTAATACGTTTTTAGAAGCCATTTATTTGGAATTTATTAATTAATTTCGCTTAATTGATGGTAGCGGGTATTAGAATTACCTGGAATAATGGCGCTTTGGTTGTGGAAGTGGTCCAGGTAACAGCAGGCTTCAATTCTAGTTGGCGCCAGTCTTTTCGCAAGTTCGCGGAGATAGAGAAATGAACGGAATAGTGGGGTTTTCTATTTTAAAATTTGGTGGTTTATCGCATGGCGTGGGGTGGTTAATCACATGGCGCGGGGTGGTTTGGTGGTTTGGGTAGGAGGGGGTGCGATGACACATGGTAATGTCGCGTGGCATGGGAGAAAACGGAGAAAAAATCCCATTTCGCACCCCCCTCCCCTCGGCATTTAAACTTTGGAATGTCGGGGAGTGCGAAACGGATCGGAGGCCATCTAATCTACCTGGTGCTAATCAGACAGTTGGCGGGTTTTGCACTTTCAAAGGATGTGGGGTCGGAAAAAATGTTATGTGCAGGGTTCAAATGAAAGTGGGGTTGGGTAAAATATTATGTGGGGTTTGTGAAATATATTAGGCAGGAGGGGCTAAGTCAAAGTGGGGCCCGATTAATATTTTTGCGGTTTTTAGACTATTTTAAAGTGGGTATTTGTATTTTCTTATGAAACATAATATTTATTTAAGAGAAAAGGGGGTTTTCAAAGGGGAAAAGGGTTTGGATAAGGGGGAAATGAAGAGGGAAAAGGGATTTTAGCAATGGGAAGAGGTTAGAAAGATATTTTTGATAATGGATAAGCATAATGATGCTTATATAACTTTTGAAAAGTTTCTACCTACCCTTTTATTCATGCTAAAAATTTTCCTTTCCTTTATAGGGTGCATTTGAGCTTGCTGACCCTTTTATTTTCTTTTGATAAGCAAACTAACTTATTCCTAACCTTATATCTTCCAATGGCTCAAATTAAACTTATGAGCTCATTTTTATTCTCTACCTAACTACTGATCTGCCAAGATTAAATGGTTTGGTCATATCTTTATTCACTAACTATCATAACATAAAATTTTAAAGGCATGAATGATCAAGATTAGATTGCATGATCATCATGAATTGTGGCATTTTGAACAAGCTGCACACAATTTATTTACAAAAGAAAAGTAAACTAAGAGTAGTGGCATTTGAATGTGCAACACTTTCAGAATTTATTTTTGCTTCTTTTTATGGGGTTCATATTTTTTATCTTTTTTATCTTTTTTTCTTTTGGTCCTTTGATTATTATTTTAGGACATACCCTCTTTTCATATTTTAATATGGAAAACATTTGTAGAAATGCAAAGGTATGTACAATATTACAAGACTTAACATAGCCAATTCAAAATTATGATCCCTATTATTATAGGACCCTAACAATGGTGACAAATTTTAGTGTAACAATGAACTGCAAATAATACACACCCTTTCTTGTGATTGCGCTTTCCTTGCATAGTTCTAACCATTCTCACGAACGTAGGCTTCTTCTTTCCCTGCAAGATTCTATTCTCTCCATCATCATCCAAGCACTCAATAGCCTTATCATAGTAATCTACCTTAGTCTTGTGAATGTACAACTAATCCATACCGAAAAATATATTGTATGATCTCAACAGAAGCACATTAAAATGTTTTGATGTAGACATATTGTTCATATCAAATTCACAAGATCTTACCCAATGATGAATTCTTTTCTTGGTACCTGTAGCCAACTGCACCAACCAAGATTCTGCATGCACTTATTTATTCAAGCAACACTTATCCACCAGGTCAAGGATGATATAACTATAGTTAGATCCAGGATAAATCAAAATAGAAACAACTTGATCATAAATCTTACCTTCCATCTCGATAATAGATGCATGATGATAAGCCTACCTATTATCCAATATTGCATAAATATGAGGAATACTCTATCCAACATCCCCAACTATTTGTGCCTCCTGAGAACTATAAATTTGATGTATGCCACCCCGATGATGTGTACAATCTCTCCTGCGATGCTCTCCACCACAAGTCCAACACTGTAAAGGTTCTCGACCATCACCCTCATTCCGCTCCTCAGACTGAAATCCTTGTCCTATGTTAACTACATTAAATTTTTTGTATGGTGTTGCATTCTCCTTGTTACATGCATCCTGAGGTCTTCCTCTGTTATGAAACAAGCTCACAAAATAGAAGAAAAGATAGATCAATGACTTATAAATAAGCCTCTTCGAGAGGGAAACCTCCTTTACATTACATAAATGGACAATAAGGGGTCTACACTAACAATAATAAGGGGCTACACTAGTATTATGGGGACCTAACATGCCCCTCTCCTTCAAAAAAGTGTCGTCCTCAACGCTTGAGTAGTTCTGGATGCTTTTGTATAAAATTATCATCCTCCCATGCTGAATCTTCAACGGGTAAGTTCTTCCACTTGATGAGATATTCTGAAATTGATCAATTTCGTAGCTGTCAAGTTCTTGTTTCTGTGACTGCTTTAGGTTCCAATGTGGTTTTTCCTTCCTCGTCAAGTTACGGAAATATTTTTTGAACTGGGAACTTGTCACCTATAACCTTCTTTAAGCATGAAACATGGAAAACTAGGTGCACTCGGGAAGATGCAGGAAGCTCCAATTTGTATGCCATAGTATTAATATTTTGCAACACCTTGTAAGGACCATAATACTTTGGTGATAATTTATTATCCTTCTTATCTTTCTTGAGGGACGTTTGTTTGTATGGTTGTAGCCGTAAAAATACCCAGTCACCTACATCAAAACTTCTCTCGTTGCGATGTTGATCTACCTGTTGTTTCATTCGATTCTCTACCAAAATGAGATTATCCTTTAAGAGTTGGAGAACTTGTTATGATGCTTGATGTGATATTCCACTACTTGAACCTTAAAATTGTCTCTTAAAGATGATGTGATGGACGGTGGATGATATCCATAGAGTGCCATAAATGGGGTCACTTTTGTTGTAGTATGGAAGGAAGTGTTATACCGCCATTTAGATAGAGGTAACCACTTGAACCATTGTGTTTGTTTACCAGATACAAAGCAACGAATATATCCTTCCAAAAAAAAAATCAATATCTCAATTTTACCATCAGATTGAGGATGATATGATGAGCTATGAGATAATTGAGTACCTAAACAAGAAAATAATTCCATCCAAAAATTTCCTGTAAAAATGGGATCTCTGTTGCTTACAATAATTTTTGGGTTTCCATGTAGCTTTTGAATTGTTTCCATAAATGCAGTAACAAATGTACTGGCTTTAAATGGATGAGGTAATGCACAAAAGTGTGCATACTTGGTAAGTCTATTAACTACCACCATGATGGCAGTCTTTCCTTCAAACTTGGGTAAACCTGTGATAAAAGCCATTGGAACCTCCTCCCAACGTTGACTTGGAATGGATAAAGGTTGCAACAAACTCGGGGTCTTAATTGTCTCAACATTATTTGTTGGCAAACCAAACATTCTGCCACAAACTTTTGAATATCAAATTTAAGGCCATCCCAAAAAAACTCCTTCTTGACCCTGTGGTAAGTTTTTAAAAATCATGAGTGCCCTCCTAAGGGAGAGGTGTGAAATTCCAAAAGAATATTTTGTTTGAGTTGGGAATTCTTACAAAATTATAAGCGATCTTTGTACCATAATGAATCATTTTTCCAGCTAAATGTTTCAGATGTATTGGGATATTACTGCAAATTTTCAATGAGTGTCCACACGTCTTCTTCATTCTTCCATTCATCCTTTGCTTCGGTTATTGAATAAGGTTGGATAATAAAAATGGCACAAAAAAATGCTTACACATCCTCATCCTTTCTTGAGAGTGCATCCGCAACCACATTTTTCTTTCCTTTTTCATATATGATTTCAAAGTCATAACCTAAAATATTTGTGACCCATTTTTTATGCTCTTCTGATGATAATCTTTGTTCCAAAAACCATTTAAGACTATCATGATATGTTTTTACCTTGCAGTGTCTTCCCATTAGGTAAGGTCACCATTGCTTTAGTGCATGTAGTATTTCCAACATTTCCTTCTCATAAATAGGTTTTTGTAAATACTTTCCTTTGATTGGATGACCTCCAAAAGAAATTGGTCTTCCTTCTTGCATTAAAACTACACCAATACCATTTCCTAAGGCATCACATTCCAAAATAAAAAAATTCTGAAGTCTGGCGTAGCTAAGACCGATGCTTGGCACATTGCCTCTTTAAGATGTTCTAAGGCCTTAGTTGCTTCTAGAGTCCAAGAAAATGCATCTTTCTTCAATAATTATGTTAGAGGTGTCGATATCCTCCCATAATTCTTAACAAACTTGCAATAATACCTTGTTAATCCCATAAATCCTCGAAGATGTTTTATGGTTGTGGGGATTTTCCATTCCTTAATGGACTTAATTTTGTTAGGGTCTACCTTAACACCCTCATGAGATACAATATGACCCAATATTCCACCTCTTATACTCCAAAGAAACATTTCGAGGTTTTTGAATATAATTTTTTCTCCTCCAATAGTTTTAGCACCATGTCAGCATGTTGAACATGATCCTTCCAAGACTTGTTGTAGATTAGTATATCATCAAAAAATAATAACACAAATTTTCTAAGAAAGGGTTTGAAAATGGAATTCATCAACGTTTTAAATGTGGACGGTGCATTTTTTATGAAACCAACTCCAAAAATAGAATAAACAGAGAGATCAACGCCTTAGAAGTAAGCCACTTTGAGGGGGAAACCTCCTTTACATCACATAAATGAACAATTCTTGGATGATACAAATGAAAAAACCTCCCTCTATATATAGGAGTCCATGGGGTCACAATATAATCCTAGCCGACCTAACAATAATAATGTAAGGGCACAATAATAACAATATGGGGGTTACTGTTGGAAATACTGAGAGGGGGGGGTGAATCAATATTTCTTTCAATTAGAGCATCAGTTAATCTTCAATTATTATCAGTGTTTGTACAATGACAGCAGCAAATAGAAGAAACACAGATACACACAGTTTTTAAGGTGGAAACCCACTCCGGGAAAAAAACCACCTAATTCTTTTCTAATAATTCTTTAATATTCAACTCCCACTGAAAATAAAGCTCCAACTTCCTAGAATCTAGAAAAGCATTCTTCTCCAGCTCCAACTGGATGGATGCTCCAACGCCCGAGATTCTTCAGCAGTCAACTGAACGGATACCCCAACACCAAATGAGCTACAACTCACCCTAGCACCACCCTACCACCCTATAGAGGAATAAAAGAAGAATGGACTCTCGTACCAGGGAAAATTGTCCACTTTACAATGATATAGAATGATGTAGAAGAAGAAGAAACACTAGGACATAACCCCAACTATGACACAACCACCTAATGATGATCCTAGACCTCTTGACACTGCCTCTTCAACTCTTGGTAGATAGATACTAGAACAATTTTTACAATAATGTATTTACAATGACTTAGTACAGTGATACCTTAACAATGACTGTATGCAGTGTTGCCCACTTGAAGACTTCATGTGATGAAATTCTTGTAGTTGTTTTGCACATTGGTTGCTGCTCTTTTCATGCTACCCTCTGTTGCACCTTGCTTTGATTTTCTGCCCTAGAAATTCTGGTCCTTTGCGGCCCTTGGCAACACATGATCTAGCTTTTTCTTGCCTTCTAGGAGCTCAATATTGAATCTGGTGTATCTATGTTATTTCAGATCCCCAATATTTGATTTTTGGTCCTGTGGTATTAATCTTAGTCATCTTTCCAATGCCATAGGTCTGATCCAATTTGGATTCTTCAAGAAAGAGTTATTCCCAATCTCTCATAATGCCCTAATTATGGATTGTTTCAGTAGAGCAAACTTGTACGACGTGCCATGTTTCATTGTTTCTTCATTCATCTCTGAAATTTATAGAGTGAAAACTACAGTCCGTTCACTATCTTTTACTTTTACAGGATTCCAATCTGATACTTAGAGAGAGATTTATGATGATTTTGCCAAGGTCACTTGTTTGAGATGAATTTCAGGAGCCTGCAAAAACACTGACTTCAATAGATCATATCTCCAAAAATATTACGCACCTTGATCTGAAATTTTCACAAGAGCTTCCTCAGGATTTTGGCTTCACTTCCTAAAAATTTTAGCTTCTGAACATTCGTAGATAAACGTTAGAGTGAAAATGCCATGATGACCTGTTTCAGATGGAAAAATCCCTTGCATAAGGAGGATATGAGGATCACAATTTATATAAATGCTTAGGTTGAGAGGGGCTTCAACAAGTGAACGTGGGAGGGATTTTTAGAGCTTAAAAAATATTAATTATGAATTTTCAATGACCCATGCCACAACCCATGGGGTTTTAGCCCACTAATCAAGTTACAAACTTCAAACATGAATATCTTCCAAACCGTAAGAATTACTGGCGTGCCATATATAACGGAAACATTCGACAAGAAGAAACCGGAAGAAACTGGCCAAAATCAATCTTGACTCAAAATCAATCTTGACCCAGAATATACTAATTTGGTAGGTCAAAATTCCCATGCAATATTGGGGTAGCCCCTGGTGCTGCTTGGGTTGACATCAATGACAACCGTTGATCAAAAATCTCCCCCTTTGGAATTGATGGCAACACAAGTACTCCCCCTATGATCATGAAACCTCTTCCTACAACATTCTCTCCCCCTTTGACATCAATGGAAAAGGGTAACTCCCCTTGACACACAACCATCCTGCGAGCTTGTACACACTTCCACTCCCCCTTTATATTATGAATAAGGAAAATCTAATGAGAACTTGGGAGAATCCCAAACTTCTAGCGAAGATATTCAAATGCTTCATGAGGTAAAGGTTTAGTGAAGATATCAGCGATTTGTTCTTTTGTACCAACATACTCAAGTTTGATATTTTTTTAACAACTTGTTCTTTAACAAAATGATATTTTATTGGAATGTGTGTGTTTTTTTAATGCATGACAGGATTCTTGGAGATGCTTATGGCACTAGTGTTGTCACAGAATATGGGAATATGCTCACTGAATTGTACTTGAAGATCTTGCAAAATTTGTTTCATCCAAAAGACTTGAGTACAACATGATGTCGTTGTAATGTATTCTGCTTTTGTTGTACATAATGAGATTGAAGTTTGTTTTTTTCTCAACCATGATATGAGACAACCACCTAGATAGATTGCTGCTCCATTAGTATTCTTACGATCATCAATGCTTCCTGCCCAATTTGCATCTGTAAGGCTTGAATAATGAGATTGTTACCCTTGGGATACCACAAGTCATATTATTTTATGCCCTTTAGATATCAAAGAATTCTTTTGACGGAAATAATATGTGATTCTTTTGGTGCTGCTTGGAATCTTGCTACTTGTCCAATTGCTTGCATAACATCTGGCTGGGAGGCTATTACATATAGAATACTACCAATCATAGATCTGTACAACCTCTGATCCACATCCTTAGATGAGTCGTCTATGCTTGATTTGCAACCTGTTACCATCGGAGTAAGGATGGGTTTGCAATCTTCCATTTTGAATTTCTTGAGCATTTCCTTGATGTACATGGCTTGACATATAAATATTCCTTTCCCTTGCTGAGATATTTGAAGCCCTAAGAAGTATGTCAGCTCACCAATTAAAGACATCTCGAACTCACTTTTCATCTTTGTAGAAAATTTATTACTTAGTCGATCATCATTGCTACCAAATATTATATCATCCACATATACCTCAACTATTTTTAAATTATATTTATCTATTTGTACATAAATATTTCTATCAACAGTACCTTTCTTGAACCCTTGTTGACGTAGATATCCATCAAGACGAGCATACCATGCTCTGGGATACTGCTTGAGACCATATAGAGCCTTCTTTAACTTGCAAACATAGTCTTCTTTTTCTGATAGTAGAAAACCTTCAGGTTGTTTGATGTAAACTTCTTCTTCTAATTCTCCATTCAGAAATGTTGACTTAACATCCATTTGGTAGATTTTGATTTTTCTTGAACATGCATAGGCAAGAAACATTCAGATGGCTTCCATTCTGGAAACTGATGAAAATTTTTCATCAGTATCAATTCCTTCCACTTGTGCATAGCCTTTGCAAACCAATCTTGCTTTGTTTCTGGTACCTGTCCATCTTCATTCAATTTGTTCCTGAACACCCATTTAGTCCCAATGACATTTTTATCTTTTGGTCGTGGAACTAATTCCCAGGTGTTATTCTTCTCTATTTGATCCAATTCTTCATTCATAGCTGCTACCCAATGTTCATTCTAGTTGGCTTCCTCAAAACTACTAGGCTCAAAGGTTGCTAAAAAAGCAACGCGAGCTTGTTGTGATGAACAAAGCTGTCGACCTTCATTTATGTCACCAATGATTTGATTTGATGGATGGTTCTTTTGAATCCGTTCTTTTGTTCTCCTTGGAGGAGCTTCTTGTTGTTGTTCTGGTATATCTTGATGATCATTATTTACTTCTTCCTGGTTGATAGTTGCTTCTTGTTCTAGAATTTTATCTGTGTCTTTTTCAGCCTCTATCTCAAGTTTCAAAGATTCTAGATCCTCATCATTATTCGCTAGAACACCATCTTTTTCAAATGTAACATTTATGCTCTCCACTATCTGTTTTCATCTTAGATTATAACATTTATAGGCCTTTCTTTTGCGTGAGTAACCAAAAAAGATACCTTCATCAACACATGATTCAAACTTACCCAAATTTTGATCTTCTCTTTTGATATAACATTTGCTTTTGAAGATTCTGAAATATTTTACATTAGCTGGTTTTCCTTTCCATAATTCATATGGGGTCTTGTTGCAATTATTTCTAAGAAGACTTAGGTTGATAATGAAGATTGTCGTATCAATTTCTTGAACCCATAATTTTTCATCCAATTTTGAGTCCTTCAACATTATTCTACCCATTTTCTGTACGGTTATGTTCTTTCTTTCAGCAACTCCATTTTGCTGAGGTGTTTGTGTTGTTGAAAATTGTCTTTTTATTCCATTTTCGTCACAGTATTGCTGAAATAATTTGGAAGTGAATTCTCCGCCATTATCTGATCTTAGACACTTTATTTTCAGATCAGTTTCATTTTTGACCAACTCCTTGTAGATCTTAAAGCACTCAAATGCTTCAGATTTTTTCTTTAGGAAACTGACGGTTGTCATCCTGGTATAGTCATCTAACATTAACATGAAATATAATTCTCCACATAAGCCTTTTGTTCTCATAGGACCACATAGATTAGCATGTATCAATTCCAATGGATGTGATGGAAAGTGTTCTTTTGTTTTAAATTGGACTTCTGTCTACCTGTCGTGCCGACGGGCCTCACATAGTGTGTTGGAAGGTTTTGATATTTTCAGCATTTCTCGTACTGCTTCCTTTTTGCTTATCCTAACAAGATTGTCAAAGTTTATGTGACCCATTCGTTTGTGCCATAACCAGCTTTCATCTTCTTTAGATAGTAGACATGCTTTAGTTGCTTCATCCAAAACATATATGTCATTTGGAGCTTGACTTGATGTAGCCACAATTTTACCATACCTGCCTTTCCTGATTTCACATTTTTTGGAGTTGAATAGCATTGTGTGTCCTTGATCACACATTTGTCAAACACTGAGCAGATTGTGATTCATGTTTTCAACCAATAGAGAATTCTTGGCTATAACATATTTGCTTCCGAGAGTGATAGTACCTGATCCTATAACATTTGAAGATCCATCATTTCCAAAGGATATGATTCCATCCTTCTTCTCTTTCAAAGATACAAATTTCCTTCTATCTCCAGTCATATGCGTTGAGCAACCGCTGTCAACATACCACACATCTTTGTTGTTTTGAGCCTTGAGAGTGAGAGCACAATTATCAGTCTTCTTCTTCTTCCATGTCCGTTCATTCTGTGGCTTCGAAGATTCTTCTGGAGAATTTTCAAGTCTGCAGTCTTTGGCTATGTGTCCAAAGTTCTGACATTTGTAACATTCCATATTATTTCTTAAATGTTCAAATCTATTGATGTTTCATTGAGCCCTGGGAGGTTCATATTTGAAGTATCTCCTGAAATTGTATTGGTTCCTAGGGTACATGCGACATTCTACAGCTTTATGACCAAATTTTCCACATGAATAACAATAGCCATGAAAAATGTGTTGGTACCTAGATGGAAATCTTCGTCGACGAATCATCTTCCAAGGATGTGCTTGCGAATCTTGTCCAATGAAGTCTACATGCATGTCAGATCTCATAGGCTCATTGTATTTTGTTTTAGAAGGTCCTGCTTCTTCTTCTTTGTAACTGAGGCCAGTTTTGTCGTTGTAAGATCGTTGATTGTTGATGATTTCTTCCAATGCCCTTGAGATGTTAGCATAGTTTTGGACAGTTTTTCCCTTCTTCACTTCCTTACGCAGCGAGACTACTTCGGCGTCTAATGCTTCCCTTTCTTGGTTGCTTTCTTCCAACTTCTTTTGAAGTGACTCTTCAATACATTTGTGTTCTTAAACTTCAATTTTCAGACCTTGAACTTGTTCTTCAAGAGTATTGGAACGGATCTTCTCTTCCTTGAGATCTTTTATAAGCTTGACTGCTTCCTTAGAAAATTCTTTTATGGTCAATCCTTCTTCTTCATAGTTTGATACCTCTTATTTATTGTGCTTGGCCATAAACAATACTCTCTCTTTGACTTCTTCTTTGTTGTCATTGTCTTCATCGGATGATGAGCTATCTTCTTTAGAAAGAAAGTTCCTTTTGGATCTTTGCTTTTTGAATTTCTTAAAGCATTTATTTCCTTTTGAGTTGCCATCACTTCTGTTTGGACATTTTGTTGCGAAATGCCCAACCTCACCACAGCCGAAACATATAAATGGAAGTTTACCTTTGAATTTCCCCTTAACAAATTTTAGTTTTCTCGTAATGTAAGCGTATTCTTCATCTGAAAGACCTTCTCCATCATTTCCCTTTTCTTCACACTTGCAGGTGCATGTATTTTCAATTTAAGGTTGTTGTCCTTATTGGTTTTCTTAGATGCAACGAACGTAGTTTCTAGATGCGAAGTACCCTCTTCTTCATCAAGTCTCATTTCATATGCTATGAGAACTCCATGTAATTCCTCTTTGTTGAGTTTGTCCAGATTTGCACTGTATTCTAAGACCGATACCTTTGGGCTGAATCTCCCTGGTAACGTTCTAAGAATCTTTCGTATAATAGTCTTCTCATCAACTGGCTCTCCCAATCCTTCCAGAGTATTGGTTATTTCATCAACGTATTGGAAGTACGAAGCAATGTTGTAATCTTCTTTCATTCTGAGTTGCTCAAATTTTGCTCTATAGATTTGAAGCTTTGCTTCTTTGACATTTGAGTCACCTGCATATATATTCTCAAGCTTGTCCCATACATTTTTGGCATTTTTACAACCCAACACTTTATGATAAGCAGATTCAATAAGTCCAATGATAATAATATTCTTTGCTTTTGCATCATTTACCAAATTCTTCTTACCTTGTTCATCTGTGGTTGATGTAAATCCATTTTGGACAATGTCCCATACTTTGTAACCTTGTGCCAAGAGATAGACATCCATTCTTCCTTTCCAGAGTGCATAATTATTTTCATTGAACAGAGGTACACCATTCTTGGTATGCTCCATGACCTCCTTCCAGCTGTTAAACTGCTATTGAAGGAACCAAGCTCTGATACCAATTTTTGGAAATACTGAGAGGGGGGGTGAATCAGTATTCCTTTCAATTAGAGCATTAGTTAATCTTCAATTATTATCATTGTTTGTACAATGATAGCAGCAAACAAAAGGAACACAAATGCACATATTTTTTAAGGTGTAAACCCACTCCGGGACAAAAACCAACTAATGATTTTCTAATAATTCTTTAATATTCAACTCCTATTGAAAATAAAGCTCCAAATTCCTAGAATCTAGAAAATCATTCTTCTCCAACTCCCACTGGATGGACGCTCCAACGCCCAACACCCAATGAGCTACAACTCACCCTAGCACCACCATACCACCCTATAGAAGAACAAAAGAAGAATGGACTCTCATACTAGGGAAAATGGTCCACTTTACAATGATATAGAATGATGTAGAAGGAGAAGACACACTAGACCATAACCCCAACTATGACACAGCCACCTAATGATGATCCTATACCTCCCGACACTGCCTCTTCAACTCTTGGTAGATAGATACTAGAATAATTTTTACAATAATGTATTTACAATGACTTAGTACAATGATACATTTACAATGACTGTATGCAGTGCTGCCCACTTGAAGACTTCATGTGATGAACTTCCTGTTGCTGTTCTACACCTTGGTTGCTACTCTTTTCATGCTACCCTCTGCTGCACCTTGCTTTGCTTTTCTGCCCTAGAAATTTTGGTCCTTTGCAGCCCTTGACAACACATGATCTAGCTTTTGCTTGCCTTCTAGGAGCTCCATATTGAATCTGGTGTATCTCTGTATCCCCAATATCTAATTTTTGGTCTTGTAGTATTCCTCTTAGTCATATTTCCAATGCCACAGGTCTGATCCAATTTGGATTCTTCAAGAAAGAGTTATGCCCAATCTCTCACAATGCCCTAATTATGGACTATTTCAGTAGAGCGAACTTGTACGGCATGCCATGTGTCATTGTTTCTTCATTCATCTCTGAAATTTATACAGCGAAAACTAAAATCCGTGCACTATCTTCCACTTTTTACAGAATTCCAATCCGATACTCAGAGAGAGAGTTATGATGATTTCCCAAGGTCACTTCTTTGAGATGAATTTCAGGAGCCTGCAAAAACACTGACTTCAACAGATCATATCTCTGAAAATATTGTGCACCTTGATCTAAAATTTTCACAGGAGCTTCCTCAGGATTTCGGCTTCGCCTCATAAAAATTTTAGCTTCTGAACCTTCATAGAAAAACGTTAGAGCGAAAATGCCACAATGACATGTTTCAAATGGTGAAATCCCTTGCATAAGGAGGATATGAGGATCACAATTTATATAAATGCTTAGGTTGAGAGGGGCTTCAACAAGTGAATGTGGGAGGGATTTTAGAGCTTAAAAATATTAATTATGACTTTTCAATGACCCATGCCACAACCCCATGGGGTTTTAGCCCACTAACTAGGGTTACAAACTTCAAACATGAATATCTCTCAAACCGTGAAGAATTACGTGGCGTGCCATATATCAACGAAAACATCTCAACAAGAAGAAACCATTAAAAGAATTCTTGACCCAAAATATAGTAAATTGGTAGGTCAAAATTCCCATGCAATATTTGGGTAGCCCCTGGTGCTGCTTGGGTCGACATCAATGACAACCGATGATCAATAGTTACAGGGGTACAACAATCACAATAAGGGGGCTACACTAACAACAATAAGGGACTACACTAGTAATATAGGGACCTAACATGCCCCTCTCCTTAAGAAAAGTGTTTTCCTCAATGCTTGAGTAGCTCTAGATGCTTCTGTATAAAATTATCATCCTCCCATGTAGAATATTCAGTGGGTAAGTTCTTCCACTTAATTAGATACTCCGAAATTTATTGATTTCGTAGTTGTCGAGTTCTTGTTTCCATGACTACTTCAGGTTCCAATATGATTTTTCCTTCCTCGTCAAGTTATGGCAATATTGTTTGAACTAGAATTTTATCACCTATAACCTTCTTTAAACATGAAACATGGAAAACTGGATGCACTTGCGAAGAAGCGGGAAGCTCCAATTTGTATGCCATAGTACCAATATTTTGCAACACCTTGTAAGGACCATCGTACTTTGGTGATAATTTATTATCCTTCTTTGCTTGCTTAAGGGACATTTGTTTGTATGGTTGTAGCCGTAAAAAAACCCAATCTCCTACATCAAAAATTTTCTCGCTGCGATGTTGATTTGCATGTTTTTTTTATTCGATTTTGAGCAAAATTTAGGCTATCCTTTAAGATTTGGAGAACTTGTTGTTGATGCTCGATGTGATCTTCCACTGCTTGAACCTTAGAATTTTCTCTTAAATATGATGTGATGGACGATGGATGATATCTATAAAGTGCCAAAAATGGGGTCATTTTTGCTGTAGTATGGAAGGAAGTGTTATACCACCATTCAGCCAAAGGTAACCACTTGACCCATTGTGTTTTTTTATCAGATACAAAACAACGAAGATATCCTTCCAAACATTTTTTCACTATCTCAGTTTGGCCATCGGATTGAGGATGATAAGATGAGTTATGAGCTAGTTGAGTACCCAAACAAGAAAATAATTCTGTCCAAAAATTTCCAGTAAAAATGGGATCTCTGTCGCTTACAATAATCTTTGTGTTTCCATGTAGCTTTTGAATTGTTTCCATAAATGAAGTAGCAATTGTACTTGCTTTAAATGGATGAGATAATGCACAAAAGTGTGCATACTTAATAAGTCTATAAACTACCACCATGATGGCACTCTTTCCCTTGGACTTAGGTAAATTTGTAATTAAATCCATTGAAATATCCTCCCAACGTTGACTTGGAATGGATAAAGGTTGTAGAAGACCCGGGGTCTTAATTGTCTCAATTTTATTTTGCTGGCAAACCAAACATTCTGCCACAAACTTTTGAATGTCAGATTTAAGGTTATCCCAAAAAAAATATTTCTTCACCCTGTGGTAAGTTTTTAAAAATCCTGAGTGTCCTCCTAAAGGATAAGTGTGAAATTGCAAAAGAATATTTTGTTTTAGTTGGGAATTCTTACAAAGATACAAGTGCTCTTTGTACCATAAGGAATCATTTTTCCAACTAAATGTATCAAATGTACTAGGATCTTGCTACAACTTTTTAATAAGTGTCCACACTTCTTCGTCATTATTCCATTCATCCCTTGCTTTAGTTATCCAATCTGGTTGGATAATAGAAATGACACAAAGCAATGCTTCCACCTCTTCATCCTTTCTTAAGAGTGAATTCGCAACAACATTTAGCTTCCATTTTTTGTAGATGATTTCAAAGTGATAACCCAACATCTTTGTGACCCATTTTTGTTGCTCTTCTAAAAATAGTCTTTGTTCCAAAAAGTGTTTAAGACTATCATGAACAGTTTTTACCTTGAAGTGTCTTCCCATTAGGTAAGGTTGCCATTTCTTTAGTGTGTGTAGTATTGCCAACATTTCCTCCTCATAAATGGCTTTCTGTAAATACTTTCCTTTGATTGGATGAATTTCAAAATAAATGGGTCTTCCTTCTTGCTTTAAAATAGCACCAATTCCATTTCCTGAGGCATCACATTTCACAATAAAGGTTTTTGTGAAGTCTGGCGTAGCTAAGACTGGTGTTAGGCACATTTCCTCTTTAAGATGTTCAAAGGCCTTAGTTGCTTTAGGAGTCCATGAAAATGCATCTTTCTTCAATAATGTTGTTAGAGGTGTTGTTATTCTCCCATAATTATTAACAAACTTGCGATAATACCCGATTAACCCAATAAATCCTCGCAACTGCTTTATGGTTGTGGGGACTTTCCATTCCTTAATAGCTTTAATTTGTTAGGGTCTAGATCTACCTTAACACCCTTCTGAGATACAATATGACCCAAATATTCCACCTCTTGTACTCCAAAGAAAAAATTCGATGTTTGTGCATATAATTGTTTCTCCTCCAATAGTTTGAGCACCCTGTCAACATGTTGATAATGATCCCTCCAAGATCTGTTGTAGATTAGTATATCATCAAAAAATACTAACACAAATTTTCTAAGGAAGGGTTTGAAAATGGAATTCATTAACCCTTGAAATGTAGAAGGTCCATTGGTAAGGCCAAAAGGCATGACCAAAAATTCATAATGACCCTCATGAGTTTAAAATGTTGTTTTAGGAATATCTTCAGTCTTCATTCTAATTTGATGATATCCTGAATGAAGATCCAACTTGGTAAAATAAATTGTTCAATGTAATTCATCCAATAATTCATCAATCGTAGGAATGGGAAATTTATCTTTAATAGTGAGCTTATTGAGCTCCCTATAATCCGGACACATGCGCCATGATCCATCATTCTTGTGCACTAATACTACTGGAGCAGAGAAACAACTTTGACTAGGTTGAATTATACCAGCCTCTAACATTTCTGCAATCATACGTTCAATTTCACTCTTTTAGACATAAGGATATCTGGAAGGCCTGATTTTTGGAGGAACACTTCCTGGAATCAAATGAATAGCATTATCATGATCACGAATAGGTGGGAGTCCTTTGGGAGTTTCAAACACCTTGGAATAATTGTCCAAGACTTTTTGGAGATCTGGAGAAATAGATGATTTTGATGTTGGAACTTCTATTGAGCATAATTGTGCAATTACGCCTCATTTTTCTTTCTTCAGAAGCTTTTTCATGACATTAGAGCTTATTATCTTTCTCGACTTCCCTGCGATACCCTGTAATTTGACTTCCTTTCCTTACGAAAAAAAATTCAAGAAAAGCTCTTGAAAATTAAAAGCTACCGTCCCCAAAGATTGTAACCATTGTACTCCTAGTACAACATCAACACCTCCCATTGGAATGGAAAGAATTGGAATATTCAATACATATTCCCCCATGGTTAGCTTAATATTATGGCATTTTCCAGACCAATTTTATATTTCCTCCATTTGCAAAAATCACTTGACATTCTGGTGCTGGGTATAGGAAGCAATTCAATTCCTTGGCTACCTTACAATGAATAAAATTATGGGTACTACCTGAATCAATCAACACTATTACCTTTTTCTTCTTGATATTTCCCTCTATCTTGAGAGTTTGAGGAGTGGTAATTCCTGCCAATGCATTACATGATATGGTCGGACTCATTTCTTCTTTCTCTTGGGTTGGTTCCTGGTGTATATCCTCTTCTTTTGAAGTTTCTTGTTCATTTTATTCTTCCTCTTCACAATCTATGTAAAATAATTTCTTCTCAACACACTTATGACCTTTAGGGTATTTTCTATGACAACTGTAGCAAAGCCCTTTTGCTCCTTTGTATTCCAATTGTTATGGTGTCAACCTTGTAAGTTGTGGAAGTCTAGGAGTAGCAACACTTCCATCTTTATAGATGTGAGTGGTAGGCTTCCTTATCGCCATAATTTTACATTCATTTTTTCTTGCCAACCTGAATGCCTTCTCCAATGAATCAGGTACCCAAAGGTGAACCTCGTGTTAGATGTTATCCTTTAAAGTCCTTATGAATAAATCAATCATATGTTCCTCTAGAATATCAGTTACCCTTATATTCAATTTTTGGAAGTCCTCAATGTGCTCCACCATTGAACCCTTTTTTTTAGATTTATCAATTGGCTAAAGAAGGTGTTGCTCTTTGTATCCTCATAATGTGCTATAATTTCCTCCGAAAAAATTGACCAAGTGACAATTTTTTACGGTAGAAATTCCATCAATACCATACAAATTTATTTTGTTCTAAATATAAAGTTGCAATGCATACCTTTTATGTGTTTTTCACATTATTGAGATCAAAATATTGCTCCATCGGTAGTATCCATGTTACGGGATCCTTGCCATCAAAATTCCTCATATCGATCTTCGGAATATGGTGGGTATTCCATCGAACATTCGAGTTTATGAAATCATGATTAACATTTATTTGGCTCTCATCATGAGTTTCCTCTACTATCTTTTCATCACTAGGAATCATTTCTTGTATCAACTTTGTCAAACCTTCCATGTCTTCCTTCAAAACTTCCATTTTTTCTTCCATACCATTCTTCAAACCATCCATCTTAGCTTCCACACCTTTCTTCAAACCATCCATATTAGCTTCCACACCTTTCTTCAAACCATCCATATTAGCTTCCATTTCCTTCTTCAAACCATCCATATTAGCTTCCATGCCTTTCTTCAAAACTTCCATTTCATTTTTTGTTTCTCTTTGCAAGAGAAAAATTCGGTGCACTTGCTCTTGTAATTTTGATATATCATGTTGCACTTCTTCATCTTCATGAATCATAGTAGAGTATTATGAAGGCTTAATGGGTGTTGAATTCTTTTTAGGGGGCATTTTACAACCCAATATTGATACATATGCTTCAATATGCCCTTGGAATCACTTCAAACTGATTTTTCAAACAAGATTTATGCAATTTGAAAAAAACAATACACATATTTTTTTTTTCGCTTTTGAGGAGTTCTATATTGAAACTGAATTATCTCTGTAATTTCGGATCTTCAATATCTGAAAGTCGGTCTTGTAGTAGCCCTCTAAATCTTCTTTTGAATTCCATAGATCTGACCTGATTTGGATGCTTAAAGACAAAGTTATGTCCAATCTACCACAATAACCTAATTATGGACCGGTTCAATAGAGCGAACTTGTACGACGTGCCACGTGTCACTTTTTCTTCCTTGGCTCTGAAATTGATACACAGGAACCTAAATTCCATGTAATTTCGACCACTTTTTACAGAATTCCAATCCGACGCTCAGAGATAGAGTTATGACGATTTTCCCAAGGTCACCTCTTTTAAATGAAATTCGGGAGCCTGCAAAAACCCTAACTTCCACAGATCATATCTCTGAAAACATCGTGAACCAAGATTTGAAAATTTTACACGAAGTTCCTCAGGATTTTGGATTCGTGTAGTAAAATTTTAGCTCTTGAACCTTTGTAGAAAAAAAGTTATAGAAAAAATTCCACGATGACCTGTTTGGAGCAGCGAAACCTTAGAATCCAAAGCTCTGATCAAGGTTACTTGGGAGCGGGAGTGGGAGCCCCATTTTCGAAAGCTCCCAATTCGGGAGTGTTTTGAGAAGCTTTTTTTTAAAATATATACATTTTTTATATTTTGATGCATATATGTCAACAAAAGCATGTAGAATGATGAATTAGACATAAAAAAACATAAAAACATAGATTGAACCATATAACATCAATCATCTAGAAGTTACAATCTTCATCAAGCACGTTCATAAGTTAGAAACATACAACATATTGACTCTTGAGTCTCACGATTCATCAATCTTAAAGTTTCAAGTTTCAATATATAACATTTATCATCATTAATTCATTGATCACCATAGTTGTACTTGTAAGCTAAGTGTAACCATTACCACAAAGAATATTTAACATGAAATGAAATGTTATAAAATGAAACGAAATGAAACAACTTTCAACTTTCATGAAGCATCCTATTCATAATTCATAATGACTTATAAACTTATAACTGCCAAATTCAAAGTTTAAAACTTAAAACTTAAATTGTCATATATTGTTTACAAAAAATATCTTCCATTAAATATGAAAGATTCAAGTTTCAACAGTTATAAAAAGTTAAAAAATACTAGAAAATAGAAAAGACTAGTAAAATGTAAATCTATTTCATCTATTGCTTGGCCTCTTGCCATGAGAAATGTCTAATTTATGAGCATCTCATGGTAATGGTGGTCTTCCAGAAGTCTCCTCGTAGGAAGTACCACGACCATGACTAGAAGCCCCATGCCCTCCACGTGAGGATGTAGGTGGAGGTAGCTAAGGAATAAAAGTTGGAACTCGAACACTGGCACTGGCACTACTACCGGATGGTGGGTCTGGTGATGACATGCTTGTTGCTGCTTCATCCTCATCTCTCAAAATTTCTGCTTCCAATTCTTCTAGATGTATAGTGTCATCCTCCAAATTATGATCCTCTGGGTTGTCGTCCCAAAATTTATATGAGAGATCCTCATAAGCCCGATCAAAATAATGGCTCAACAACCTCAAGTTGTAGTGCACATAAACCAATATTTTTGCTCGGTTTTCATTGAGTCTGCTTCTTCTCACATTATGGATGAAGTTGTAGGTGCTCCAACACCTCTTTGTAGAAGAATTATTTACAACCTACGAGAGAACTTTTTTTGCCAATTTTGGAAAAAGTCCCATGCCGCCGTATCTATCCCACCATGTGAGAGCCCCAAACCTGTCCCTATCTTCCATTGCATGAAAATAACCAAACAAACCTGCTTAATTCAAGGCGCAAATTAGCACACTCCTCCCTTTCAGGGACCAACTTGTCTAATGCTTTCATGTATCCCTCTTGTACCTCGAGATCTGTATGAAATTTGATCCTAATCCCACCCCCAGGTGCAGGTTGGCCCAACTAAGATGGAGATTATTATTTTCGCATAATGATATATGGTAAAGCATGTAGTGGAACATTTAGTTTATTCCACCATGCACACACACAATTGTGAATCATTGAATACAAGTTTGGATCTTTGTCCTTAACAACATCTTTTATTTGCCCCAACATGTTATCCATTTGTTCATACACCTCCCCATTCATTGGTTTATCTATATCTGCAAAACAAATCATTTTATAAATGGGCTTGGTGAAATTCAAAAATTCCCTCACACATGCCCAAAACAAAGGATAAAGAGCGGTCTCCTCCACCTATTCAAAACCTTGTCTGTCAACTATTGTTGTTGCCCTGTCCTTTAATACCTGCCAATGTGGACTTGATACCATGGTAGCCAATAACTCTCTTACCTTCAAAAGGCACCTAAAGGTGAGGTAATAGCTAGCAAATCTATTCTTTTCTATTTTCAACAACTCCAATGTTGAATGACTGTGGAAAAGACCATGGGTATAACTATGATTTGTAATAAATCTTATCATTTTTTTCCTCTCTTGTACAAATTGCCAAGCCATATGTATTAAGGTTTTTTGTTTTTAATTATATCATGCATCAAAAGGTTCATTGTGTGAACCAAACACCCAGACCAAAATATGTTGGGGTATTTATCCTCAATAATTTCTCCTGTTTCCTTACAATTAGCAACATTATCAGTGATGACTTGGATGACATTGTATGGTCCAATACCTTCAATTCTTTCAAGTAATGGCTCTGCAATGTTGATGTCGGTCTTGAACTTATCTAAATAATCATATGATGAAAGGATTATTGCACCACTAATAGACACAGCAAGAACACTTATCAATGGCTTGCATTTTACATTTGTCCATCCATCAGATATAATGGACACCCCATGCTCATTCCAAGAACTTTTTATTCTACTCAAAGAATGAGTTATTTTTTCTTTTTCATGATCAAGGCCCACGGTTCTATCCTTGTCATACCCAGGGATCTTGTATCCTTTTGGGGCATCATTAATGGCAGAAATCATTTCATGCCAATATGGTGAGCGAAGAACATTGAATGGTACCCCACATGCATAGACGAATCAAAAAAAAATTTAATCCACATCACTCCTAGACCCTTCATCAAGGGAATCGGATATGGTTCTACGCCTTAAAGAGATGTTTGGTCTAGGTGTGCCTCCAAATCCACTGCCATGGGTGGAATTTGATGGACTTATTTGTCCATGTTGTGATGGTGCATAACATTCAATGAAAGCCTTAGATCTTTTAGATTTATATTGGGCTTCCTCCTCCTCCCTTATGTATTTGGCTCTATCTGTTGCTGACACACTTACACAAGATTTGATTCCTATATTTTTATCTCCATCCTGTGGCCTTTTCCCACAATGGTGCCTTCTGGCACGGGTGTATGAACCTGTGTGTTGTGTATTGCAATGGGGGCATATAAATTTAGTGGTTCCACCCCCTTTCCCTACTTCAGGCATAGTACAATATTTCCACAATGGTGTTTGGTCAATTTTAGTTGGTGTCACTATGGTCTCATTATCTCCACTCTCCCCTAAGTCCCATTTCTCCTCAGTTTGGTACTCCTCTTCAGGATTTTCATCAGATCCATTGTAACCCACTTCTTCATCCTCCTGTTCTAGATTAGGCCTCTTTCTCCTACTCTCCAACACCATAATAACAAAAAACAGAACCAACATGAAGAAAATTCCAAGCAATATAGCCATGTCCATGAAATTTGAACTTTCAACTTTCAAGTTTTTAACCTGCAAAACAATGGAGGAATGCCAAATGGGAATAAGAAAAAATGCAACATAGAAAGAAAAAAAAATCAATTTTTCAATTTTCAAGAAATTAAAATGAAACATATAAATAAATAAATAAAAATCATTTTTTTCATATTTAAACAACTGAAAATGCAACATAGCAAAAAAAAATATATATATATATATATATATTTTCATTTTTCAACAAGTTAATTATCAATTTATCAAACATAGAAAAAAAAAAATCAAATTTTCATGTTTAAACAAATTAAAAACACAAAGAAAAAAAAATTAGATCATTGGGGATTGGGGTCCTACCTCTTTATCCTTTGATGATTCGATCAAATAAGAGGCCTCCTCTCTTCTCCTCTCCTCTCCTCTCTTCTCCTCTCCTCTCCTCTCCTCTCCTCTCTTCTCTTCTCCTCTCCTCTCTTCTCTTCTTCCTCTTTCTCCTATATTCTTGCTCTGAGCTCTCTTCTCTCTGAAATAAAAAATAGAATGGGAGGGAAGGCTTTTATTCTTTCCCTCCCTCCCCTACTGTCCCTTCCCTCCATTTCCGCGGACGTCGGGTGTTTTTTTTATTTTTTCAGCGCTCGGGAGAGAACACTCCCCAAGCGCTCCCTCCTTAAAAAAATCACTCCCTGAACATTTTTTTTAATGAGGGAGCGTTCGCTCCTGAGCACTCCCTGCAACGCTCCCGAAAAGTCAAGGAGCACTTTTGACAATGCAGGGAGCACACTCCCTATGCGCCCCCAAAACACTTTTGCTTGGAGCGCGTTTTTGGAGCGGGATCAAGAGGGGGGGCGCTCCCCCGCAACCCTGGATCTGATACCGAATGTTATGAAACAATCTCCAAAAATAGAAGAAACAAATAGATCAATGCCTTGTAAATAAACCACTTCGAGAGGGCAAACTCCTTTACATCACATAAATGAACAATTCTTGGATGATACAAATGTCAAACCTCCTTCTATATATAGGAGTCCATGGGGTCATAATATAATCCTAGCCGACCTAACAATAATAATGTAAGGGCATAATAATAACAATATGGGGTTACAAGGGTACAACAATAACAATAAGGGGGCTACACTAACAACAATAAGGGACTACACTAGTAATATAGGGACCTAACAGCATTAGTAAGGCCAAAAGGCATGACCAAAAATTCATAATGACCCTCGTGAGTTCTGAATGTTGTTTTTGAAATGTCTTCAGTCTTCATTCTAATTTGATGATATCCAGAATGAAGATCCATCTTGGTGAAGTAAATTTCTCCATGTAATTCATCCAATAACTCATCAATGATGGGGATGGGAAATTTATCTTGAATAGTGACCTTGTTGATCTCCCTATAACCCGGACACATGCGCCATGATCCATCCCTCTTGTGCACCAATACTACTGGAGCAGAGAAAGAACTTTGACTAGGTTGAATTATACCAGCCTCTGGCCTTTCTACAACCATGCGTTCAATCTCACTCTTTTGAGCATAAGGATATCTGTAAGGAATGGTGTTTGGAGGAACACTTCCTAGAATCAACTAAATAGCATGATCATGATCACAAATAGGTAGGAGTCCTTTGTGAGTCTCAAACATCTTGGAATGATTGTCCAAGACTTTTTGGAGATATAGAGAAATAGATGATTTTGATGTTTGAGCCTCTAGTGAGCATAATTGTGCAATTACGCCTCATTTTTTCTTTCTTCAGAAGCTTTGTCATGACATTAGAGTTAATTATCCTTCTCGGCTTCCCTGCGATACCTCGTAATTCAACTTCCCTTCCTTACAAAAAAAAAATCAAGAAAATTTCTTGAAAATTAAAAGCTATCGTCCCCAAATATTGTAACCATTGTACTCCCAGTACAACATTAGCACCACCCATTGGAATGGAGAGAATTGGACTATTTAATACTTATTCCCCCATGGTTAGCTTGATATTATGTCACCTTCCAGAGAAATTTATATTTCCTCTATTTGTCACCATCACTTGACACTCTTGTGTTGGGTATAGGAATCAATTCAATACCTTGGTTACCTTACAAAGAATAAAATTATGGGTACTACCCGAATCAATAAGCACTATTAAATTTTTCTTCTTGATATGTCCTTTTATCTTGAGAGTTTCAGGAGTATTAATTCTTGTCAATGGATTACAGGATATGGTCGGCCTCATTTCTTCTTCCTCTAGGGTTAGTTCCTAGTGTATATACTCTTCTTTTGAAGTTTCTTGTTCCTTTTTTTCCTCCTCTTCACAATCTATGTAAAATAATTTCTTCTCAACACACTTATGACCATTAGTGTATTTTATATCACAACTATAACAAAGACCTTTTTCTCTTTTTTCTTCCAATTTTTGTGTTGTCAACCTTGTAGGTTGTGGAAGTTTAGGAGTAACAACACTTCCATCTTTATAGTTATGAGTGGTAGGCTTCCTTGTCGCCATAATTTTTCTTTCAATTTTTCTTGCCAACTTGAATGCCTTCTCCAATGTATCAGATTCCCAAAGTCGAACCTCATGTTGGATGTTATCCTTTAGATTCCCTATGAAGACATCAATTCTATGTTCCTCTGGAATATTATTTACCCTTATATTCAATTTTTGGAAGTCCTCAATGTGATCCATCATTGAACCCCTTTGTCTGAGATCTATAAATTGGATAAATAAGGTATTTCTCTTTGTATCCTCATAATGTGCTATCATTTCCTTCGTAAAAATTGACCAAGTGACTAGAGGTTTACGAGAAAAAAGCCATCAATACCATAATAACTGGTTTTTTTCTAAATATAAAGTTGCAATGTGTACCTTTTGTGTGTTTTTCACATTATGGAGCTCAAATTATTGCTCCATTTGTAGTATCCATGTTATCAGATTCTTGCCATCAAACTTCCTCATATCTATATTTGGAATATGGCAGATCTTAAATCCAACATTAGAGTCTATGAAATCATGATTAACATTTCTTTTGTTCTCATCGTGAGTTTCCTTGACTCCATTTTCACCATTAGGAATCATTTCGTCTACTTTTAGACCATTCTTCATGTCTTCCATGTTTCCTTTTAGTTTTACTTCTATACCATCAATCTTATATTCCACCCCATTCTTTAATCCACTCATGTCTTTATTCAAACCATCCATCTTAGCTTTCATTTCATTTTTGGTTACCCTTGTGAGAACGAAATTTGTTGCACTTGTTCTCGTAATTTTGATATATCATGTTGCACTTCTTCTTCTTCATGTGTCATAGTAGAGCTTTCTAAGGGCTTAATGGGTGTGGAATTCTTTTTTCGAGGCATTATAGAACCCAATACTGATATCTATGCCTCAATATTCCCTTGGAATCACTTCAGACTGATTTTTCAAACAAAATTTATGCAATTTAAAAAAAAATATACACACCTTTTTCTTGCATTTGAGAAGATCGATAGTGAAACTGATGTATCTCTATGATTTCATATCCCCAATATTTGAGCTTCGATCATGTATTAGCCCTCTGAGTCTTCTTTCCAATGCCATAGGTCAGACCTAATTTGGATCCTTCAAAATAAAGTTATGCCCAATCTCACACAATGACCTAATTATGGAATATTTCAGTAGAGAGAACTTGTACGGTGTTCCATGTGTCACTATTTCCTTCTTCAACAATGAAATGGATACACAGGAAAATACAATCTGCACACTTTCTGCCACTTTTTATAGAATTCCAATCTGATGCTCAAAGAGAGAGTTATGACGATTTTACCGAGGTCACCTCTTTGAGATGAAATTTGAGAGCCTGCAAAAACCCTAACTTCCACAGATCATATCTCCAAAAATAGTGCGAACCAAGATCTGAATTTTTTACACGAAGTTCCTTCAGATTTCGGTGCAAATGAGTTTTTTTTTAGCTTCTAAACATTCGTATAAAAAAATCTTATAGCAAAAATTCCAAGATGACCTATTTGAAGCAGAAAAACCCTAGAATCCAAAGCTCTGATACTAAATGTTATGAAACCAGCTCACAAAATAGAGGACAAGATAGATCAACGATTTAGAAATCAGCCTCTTCGAGGGGGAAACCTCCTTTACATTACATAAATGAACAATTCTTAAATGGTTCAAATGACAAAACCTCCTTTCTATATATAGGAGTCCAAAGGGTCACAATATAATCCTAGCCAACATAACAATAATAATGTATGGGCACGAAAATAACAATAGTGGGCTTCTATGGGGCACAATAATAACAATATGGGGACAGCATCCTCACTTATTATCCCACTTTCCTTAGTCTTGTCATTACCCTTCCAACCCTACTTAGGCTCCAACTTACGCTTAGACTACTCATAACAATGTTTCAACTTCCCGATTACTTGCTCCAATGTTTGCAGCTCATCATACTCAATCTTATCCTTAAATGCTAATGGAAACCCACTAATGAATCTTTGAACCTTTGTCTTCTCATTCTTAAGATATGGTACATACCTTAATATCTCAAGAAACTAAGTCATATACTCTCATGTGTCATAGATCCCATATTCAATTCATTGAAATCCTTAGCCTTACCGCCATAGTATCTCTCCGAAAAGTACTTATTTCTTAAGAGTATTTTGAACTCATGCCAACTTAACTCCTTTGTCTTGATGCCTCTGACTTGCTTCACATATTCCCACTAGATGTCTGCTTTTCCCCTTGAGACTAAAAATGGTTATCCTATACTTCATATTCTTTTTAGAATCATGCAACTCAAAAAAATTCTTCATCCCAAGTAGTCATGCTTCTGCCTCTTTCGGTTTCTTCTACCCTCCATTAAAGGTAAGAGGTTTGGCTTTCTTGAAGTCATCCAACAAGTATTGCTTCTCATTCCTCATGTAAGGATGATAGCGATGATGACCCTGATGTCTCTCTTATCCATAGCTAGATTAGAACCCATAACCACTACGTCTCCTGTCAAGTGTATACATCCATCTACCACCTCTAACTGTGTCATCCTTGTTTGGCCTTCTTCCTCCATGAGAATTGCTACCATATTCCCCATTAGTCCTTTCCTCCTGTCCATAATGATTTGTGGTTTTCCCTGTCTCTACAAATCTGATAAGCTCTGAAGGATGTTTGCATTAACCTCTGATTGTTTTTCCTCTGCTCTGGAAAGTCTTTCCTATGACTGAATGATCCTGTCATTATCTTCTTTGCAACTCTTTATTTATGACTTTAAGCTTCTCAAATTGCCTGTTATGTCAGGAGAATATTGATCTCTTTGTGACTCATATGATATATAAGGAGAGTCACGTGAACTGTAATCCAAAATTTTGTTTGTCATATCTGATCTTCTACTTCCTACAAACATACCATGTCAGATAACCAAATATAAACACAATCCAACATACCTGAATGAACTTCAGGGGAGGCTATCTCGTCTGCACAATTAATATGGATTAGCACAACATATGTATAAATAATTAAATTAACATATCAATTGTCTCAACATCAACATCACAATGACACAAGACCACAACAATGACCATCACAATGCATGAATATTAGAGACATCGACAACTAACATGCATGCATAACAATCACATCTACCCCAAGGTCCAGTGCTGCAACCTAGCTTTGATATCACCCTGTAACCACCCCCTCCCACATTTACCTAATTTTCACGGGCCTGCCAGGGTAAACATGAGACGAAGAGTTATTATGACATGACCCAACCTCCAAGGTCCAGTTACGGAAGTGGGGTTCACTAACTGACAACATCCCTCTGGGCTACAGGACACTCAAGGGCCAAAGTAACACCCCAAGTGACCAAACCCTAAGTTGGGGCTCTTTTTCATTGCTCTAAGCCCACAACTGCATGCATGACAAGGTTTGTGTGTGGTTATAGGCCTCCAATTGCATGCACAACACTGCCTCCATGTTGTTATAAACAAAAAGATCCAATTCAAAGGGTGTGGTATCGAGATCTAAGCCACTTTTCCAGGCCAGCCTCCAAACCACTGCTTAGAACTGTCTGTAACTTCTCATAATGATGAATGACATAAAGACAAATATTTCCATACAAAACTTGAACAAGAACTGACCTAGGACATGCCTAGTCCATAATAGACATTTTTCCAAACACATGGAAAACATGTAAGTTACATGTCATGAATTCATATCTAATCATGATAATCTGAGATTCATCTGAGAATCATCAAGAATGCCCTATTCCCTCTCCACATAGTTGCAAAAACATGTATTAGTCCATATATTCATTAACCAATCAATAACTAAACAATTCATGATAAGAGCCATATATCATACACATCATATAACCAACATATAACTAGAAAACAACCAACATAGAAACCATTGCAACTCAGCCATAATATCACCAACATAATCACTACAAATTCTCATAGATCACAATAGGAAAATGTCTCATATTAACATATGAAAATACCAACCAAGTCAATGTCAAATGATCCAAAATACATAAATTTTAGTTTAATTATTTAGAATATTTAATTCAATTTTGGAGACATTTTAGAATAGCTAATTGTTGTAAAAGATATGGCATCTAGAAAGGTGTCGATTCTTAGGAATCAATTTAGGAAAATAGTTAGTAGTGTTGTTATGAGAGCATTAAATGTAAATGGACACTTGTTAATAAAATAAGTGTTCCATAACAAAATTAGGTTAGGACATTAGCTTATTTAAAGCTAATTTATCTACTTGCAAGAGTGTTGTGTGATCGTGTTTTATGTAATTTTCTTTTCCTTATTAATAAAATTTCTGTGTCCGAGGACACTTCTGCTATTATTGTGGTATCAGAGCGACATTCATGCAATTGATGTGAAGAGGAGATTCCAGTTGTGTAGGCTCTTGGAAAGGTCCATCAAATTGTTCAATGTTTGAATGGTAAGAAAAATTCTCAATTCTATGAAGGAAATTAAAATTGATTATTATTGTTGATTTCGGATTTTGAGTCTGGAAATTAACTTTTTTCTCAACATTTTATTATTTCTCTATACTCTTAAATTTGTTTTGAATCAGCCATGAGGTCAGAGGAAAGACAAAGAAAGCCTTTCAACGACATCATGTCTTTCAATAAAGTACACAAAGTATCTTGATGTGAAAAATTGGGAGAAACGAACTGGTTTTGAATTGTTGCGGCCGAATTCGCATCGGAAATTTATTCTTCCATTTCCTACCATTAATGAGACTGGAAATTCTGCCTGATTTTTTATGACTGATTTATGACACAAGGATGTATTATTCAAGTACAAGTCTCAATATGACACTGTCTCCTCTAGTATAGTATTATGGTACCACATTTACTAAAGGTGTTATCCACATTTGTATATTTTTATTCTTGTTCTTTAGTGTTGGATCCAATGAGTGGCGCCATGGCACTATTTTAACGAGTTCATCATAGTTCTTTTTCTCCATGACCAAATCCTACTTTGGAAGAATCTTATCAACAATACCATAATAGATTGCTTTGTGTGAAAGAAAAGAAAAATTGGCCTTGATCTTATTCTTGTACTGCGTCTTGAACTCAAGTGGCCTTGATCTCCTTCCAGTTAGCAGACAGACTTGAGTTTATTTCATTTTGTCTTGTTGCATTGGGAAATGGCCTTAATTGTATTCTCACACTGTGTATAACACCATATGTCCATAAAAGTACCTACCCCTTCCACACATTGCCACTTCCTTGAGAACGGTACCAATCACCCGTTGAATATCGACTTCAGAGGCTGCTAAGTTGGATGCATCCAGGAAGTAACGACATTTTAAAAAGAAGTTGAACCATCATGGAGGAAGTAACACATTTAAAAGAGACCAGCATTGAAGCCACTTCCCCAACAAATAATTATGAATGGTTTAAAGTGTGCTTAACCTTTCAAAAAGTGGACTCATTCCCCTTTTCAAGTGAAAGTGAAAGTGAAAGTGAAAATTACTTTTTAATTCACTTTTTAAAAAAGGGACTTCATGAAATTGTTTTAAATGGGAGTTTTTAAAAGAAATTAAAGTTAATGGTGTGATAAGGTGGAGTTTCTTTTAATGGAGTGATAAGGTGTAATTATATTTTGAAATTTTGTATTTTAATGGAGAAAGAAGATGTGAATTTATTTTTTCTTGTAATTTGGAGTAATAAGGTGTAATTGAAATTTGTAATTTGGACTAACAAGGTGAATTTTGGGAATTTTTTGTATTTTTTTTTAGTTACTTTTGTAAACTTTTGTAATTTTGGAGTAATGAAGGTGTAAAATTTTGTAATAAGATGTTTTTGTCTTTTTGTTTTTTGGTTTTTTGTTTTTTGTTTTTTGGGTGATAAATTGTAACTCAAATTAAGTTTTACTTTGAGGGGGGTTAGAGTCAAAGAAGGCAAAATTACAAGAGCATTGTAAAAAGTCAAATTTGAAGTTTCATTGTAAAATATTAGAGAAGTTTACTAGAGCCAAGTGAAAAGCTCAGTTACTTTTCTCATTTAGCGACTATACGAGGGTCAAGGCCAAGCCCTGGTATATCATTTTTCTGTGTGGTGTTGCACATGTTGTGTTGTCCATATTATTTTTGTGGTGCATAATCCATCTTGGTGCATACATTTACTTTTAAAATGTCTAAGCTGGTAAATTTATTCTATGAATTTTACAAACTTGAAGGCGCAAAGAATTACAAGACATGGAAAAGGCACATAGAAAGCACTTTAATTTATAATGAACTCTGGCGATATATATGTGATGGTGATGTTAAACCAAATAAACCTACATATGCAGCTTTACTAGCTAAATGGGAGGTCAAAAATGCCAAAGCATTAGCATTAATTAAATCTTCAATTAATGATTGAATGTATGTTCACTTTGAAGATGCTTCTAATGCATGGTCTGCTTTGAGAACATTTAAAGATTTGTTTGATACACAACCTAAATCTAAGAAAAATCTAAGAACGTTGATCTTGAATTGAAGTTGTTCCAACATAAATTGACTGAAGGGGGAGATGTACTTGAATATATTTCAATACTTAAGAACATTAAGCAGGAAATAGTAAATGTTGGATTTCAAACAGTGGATGATAGTTTCATTACTACTATTATGATTACTAGTTTTCCTTCTTCATATACATATTTATTGGAAACTTTACAAGTAACTAGAAAGCTAGAGAAGTTAAAATTTGGTTAATTAAGTGAAATTTTAGCTCAACATCACAAAACATTTGGGAAGAAGAAACAGATTGGGGGAGATGTCTTCTTCACAGAAGCTAGCACTAGTAAATCCTCAACTAATATTTTTGGAGGTAGAGGAAGAGGACACATCAATAAAAATCAAGGAGCACATAGAGGACAAGGTTAAGGTAGAAGTTCAAACAGAGAGAACAACTTCAATGGAGGCAACATTTAAGGCAAAGGAAACAGTCAAGGTAGAGGTAAAAATCAAGGAAGAGGACAAAGTCAAGGCAGAGCAAAAAATCAAAGTAGAGGTAGAAACAGAGTTCAGGCAGAGGCAAAGATTTAAGTCAAATTGTTTGCGGAAGTTGTAACAGAGTTGATCATTATGTTAGAGATTTTTGAACCTCTATTGACAAAATTCCAAAGTTTCACGAACACATGGCACAATTTGCTAATGATCAAGATGATGATGACTCATAATATGTATTTACTACACATCAAAGTTCAAAATTAATAGCATTACAAGTTTCTACATATCTTAAAAGTGATTATGAAGATGATTGGATCTTAGATACAGGGACAACACAAAACATGACTTTTTGACGTGACTTCTTTTAGAATTTTCAGCAATGCCCTCTCAATTCAATATTTCTTGAGGATGATACAAGACACACTCGTTGTGGTAAAGGTGTAGTAAAAGTTTCTCTTCCTCGCATTGGAGAAAAAATAATTTCAAATGTTAGGTATGTACCAACTTTCAAGAAGAATTTGTTGTCTTTAGTCACGATTCGAAAAGCACAACATCAAGTTGTTATGGAGGATGGCTTAGTAAAAATCAACTCCATGAAATAAAATATGAAGATAGTCATGACAGGATATGAAGATGGAAAACTTCCAAGGATGAAAGGAACAATAATTCCACGAAATTCTGATTTTGCAAGTGCAACAAGTACATATATTACACCAATAAGGTTGTGGCATGTTAGATATGAACATTTAAATTTTGAAAGTCTCTCTCAACTTCAAAAGCGGGGAATGGTTAAAGGACCTCAAACTTTTAAGAAAGAAAATGCAAAATGTGAAACTTGCATTTACAAGAAACAAAATCGAGAAACTTTTCCAACAATCTCATGGCATGCAAATAGACGTTTGCAATTGGTTCACAGTGACATTTGTGGACCTCTACAAACTTATCTAGGAGGTCGTAGATACTTTTTACTCTTCATTGGTTATTTTAGTATAATGAATTGGGTTTATTTTTTGAAGCAAAAGTCAGAAACATTCGAAAATTTTAAAACTTTTCGCCAACTTGCTAAGAATGAAGTCAAAGAGAATATTAGCACACTCAGGACAAAAAATGGAGGAGAATTCACTTCCAATGAATTCCAAACTTATTTCAGGGACAATAGTATTAAAAGACATTAAAAATGTTTACACTCCACAACAAAATGGGGTAGAAGAGAGAATGAATCATACTTTATTAGGGATGGCAAGATCCATGCTAACTTTCAAAAATTTAAGTCCTTTATATTGGGCAGAAGCAATACATACAACAGTCTACTTAAGGAACATATCTCATACTACTTATTTGGATTGAATTACACCATATGAAACATGGTTTGGTTTAAAACCTCGAGTCAAACATATTAGATTTATTAGTTCAGTGTGTTATGCCTTAGTTACAAAATAAAAACGAACTAAACTTGATTCACGAAGTTTGAACTGTACAAGATTGGGTATTCTGATTAAAAGAAGGGATATCTCTTATGTCAAATGGAAATTTTATTGTTAGCAGGAATGTTATTTTTTATGAAACAGGAAGCAAGAGTGCCACAGAGATCAAAAAAAATCTACAGAACTTGGAAACTAAGGGAGATAAAAAAGAGAAGTAGAATGCAAAATAAACCAAGTACACAACTTTGGTAAGATATTGAATTACCTTCATCTGAAAATGGTTCATCCATATCACCTAATTCATCTACACCATCTGGATATTATTCCAGTTCATCTGAATCTCCTAGCAGCAGTTCATCTAACAGTGTGATCGGAATCTGGATTAGGGGAAAAAATTCATCCAAAATTCAAAGTGCTTAGAATTGCACCAAACTAGAACAATAGTGATCGACACGTCGCCAGGAATCCAACGCAACTTGTTTCATCGAAAACAGAGTTCGGGTGAAGAAGTTATAGCCTGCTGATCGTCGTTCAGAATAGGAAAATTAAAAAATAAATAAATAAAATAAAAATAAAAATTGCATAACAGTGACAGGTTGATGACATGGTAGCCTAGTCATAATGCAGGGAATATTCTTCAGTTTTTGCCCAGTGGCACTCTGACAAATGTCACAACCAAATTTGCGAGTGAACTTTGAAGGTGAAATTTCTTTAGGATTTCTCTCCTAAGGTTGAATTCGAATTTTTTTATGTGGGAGGACAGCCCAACCAAGGACCGCCACATGTCCCCCCTAGTGGGGCCCCCTCTCCAAGGTCAGGTTTGAATTTCAACTATGTGCTAAGGGTCAAATTAAATCTTATGCTAAGGTTCAGGTTTCATATACATTTTATGGTGATATTTTTATTAAACCTAAGGTTTAATGACGGTGCACTTTGTATAAACCAAGGTATGAACTATGTTGGCACATTTATTTAAACTATGGGTTTCAAACCTATAGTATGGTGGCATATTACTTAAGCCAAAGTCTAAGGTTTAAATTAATTGAATGTTGGCTAAAGTTCAAACTATGGTGAGCGGATTGAATAAATCAAGGTTTACAACCTTTGGTTTGAATATATATTATTTGCAACAAAACATATGCGTGCGGGTCGAGCCCACGACCACCCCGACGCCAACCTCCACTGTTTCCAATAGTCCAAGACGTGTTTCTTATAAAGCTATGCGCCCAAGATCTATTTGAAATGTTTAGAAATCTGATGCGGGGGTTTGGAGAGGCCAACCCCCTCCCCATGTGACCAAACTCCAAAGACCAACGGCGCAGATATATTTTAAATAAGTGGGTATTAGTGGTTAAGTGCAAGGTTTATACCCCTAATCCTTAAGTATTAGCACTAATGCGTGATTATACATAAACATGTTTATCCCATTTAATCCGCTCTTATCCCGTTTAATCCACCGTTAGCGCTAATTAAACTTGGTGTTAAGTTGGCGGATTTTTAGGGGCACCACCAATTTTGGTGGAACCACCAGTTTGTCGGGGTTATTTGGAGTCTTCTCTAGATTTGGAGGAGGAATCTAGGGAAAAATTTAATGAACGATATATTAAACCATTTTCGACCAATTTTGGCTCAGAAAGAGTCATTCCTAGTAGATTGGCATGCTCTGAATCCATTGGTATAGGATGCAGAGGCGGAGGAGCAATTTTATAGGTGTTTTGGCACTTTGAAGAAAATTAAAGCCTAGGGCCACCAGGAAGGAAAGTCATGCCTAGATCATTTGAAGACCAATCTTGGCTCAAGAAGAGTCATTTTCAGATGATTTTTATGCTTTAACCACAATGTAATAGGTTCCAAAGGCGTTGCAACACTTCTGAAAGTGTATTTGTCACTTTGGATATTAAACAAGCAAAGGGCCACCAGGATGGGAGGTCAAGCCTAGATCAATTGGAAACCAAATTTAGAGATTGAATAGTCATTTTTGAGGTTTTTGGGTCTTATGAAGCCAATGGAATAGGCTGAAAATCCATTGGAGAACTACAGGTGCACGTAATTAGAGATTTGACTCTTAATCCCAAGAGGGCCTAGCTAGTTGAAGCAAGTCCATGGAGATGTAGCTTAGGAGGGGTGAACTCCATTATCGGCCATTGCATTATGTATATGTTGTGTGTTATTTATCTACATTTAATTTTTTGTACATGAGTTTTTAAAAGATAATTAACTCATAATTTTATCATCAAAGACACATAAACCCCTTTACAATTGGTTAACTTGAGACAATCCTAAACACACATTTTTAATACTGATGAGGGAGCTAGCACAGCAATAACTAGTTTGCCCATATTCAGATCACAGTGACTCTTCACCCCCTAAATCTTCATTTGATTGAAGAACATTTGTTTATATCAAACCACTTTACAATGATGGTGATTATTCAAATCCGCAAACAATCAGAACATCAAATGCAAAAATGGGTCGTTCAATTTTTGAAAGATGTTAGGCCAGATGAAAAAAAAAAAAACAGGAACATGGGATTCACACATAAATGAAGAAATTTCTTCCTTGATAACAAATTATTTTACTGAGCCCTCCACATACAAAGAGGCAGTAAAACATAAAGAATGGCAAAAGTAAAAGGTTGAATAATACCAGACATTAATGGCAAACAACACTTGGAAACTTGTTGATTGTCCTCAAAATGTGAAAATGGGTTTACATAATTAAATATAACCAAAATCAAGACATTGACAAGTAAAAAGAAAGACTTGATGCCAAGAGTTTTGCACAGTAGGCAGGCATCGACTATGAAGAAACATTTTCCCCTACAACAAAATGGAACAGTGTCACATTAACACTTGCATTAGAAGCTCAAAAAGGATGGACAACTCATCAGATGGATGCTAAAAGTGTTTTCCTTAATGGAAATTTACAAGAAGAAGTATATATGACACAACCTTCGGGTTTTGAGATTAAAGGGCGAGAACATAAAGTCTGCAAATTGATCAAGGCTTTATATGGATTGAAACAAGCTCCACGAGCTTGGTATGCCAAAATGGACGAGTACATTCACAAAGTTGGCTTTAAGCGAAGTGACTCTGATTATACTTTATATGTACGTCAACAGGGAAAAAATATGGTGATTCTTGTTATGTATGTGAATGACTTGATCATTACTAGGAACAATAATGATTATATTTTACAAGTAAAGAATGAGTTGCGGGTTGGTTTTAAGATGACTAATTTGGGATCACTTCACTACTATCTTGGATTTGAAGTCTTCCAATATCCAAACCATATTTCCATTTTTCAAAGTAAGTATGCATATTAGCTTCTCCAGAGATTTGGAATGCATGATTGTGAGCCCGTTCTCACCCCCATGGAACAAAACTTGAAACTTTCAAAATTTGAATGGGGGGAAATGGTGAACAGTACTACTTATAGACAATTGATTAGCAGTTTGATCTATCTAACAACCACCCATCCATATTTATCTTATGTAGTCGGTATTCTTTCATGCTTTATGCATGAACCAAGGGACAACCACTGGACTGCAACAAAAAGGGTCCTTATATATATCCAAAGGATGAAATATTTTGGTCTTCTTTACAAAATGACTAAGAACTTTGTACTTGGTGGATATTCAGATGCCGATTTTACTGGAAGTATTGATGATTGGGAACGAATCTCAAGTTATTTAATGAACGTGGGGCAAGTTGCAGTTTCTTAGAGTTCCAACAAGCAAGATACAGTGGCTACTTCTTCGACAGAAGCAGAATATATATCAGCATGGGAAGCAACATGTGAAATTTTTTGGATGTGTAAAGTTTTTGCAAGACTTGGGCGTTCCTCAAGCATAAGCTAAGTCTAGGGATGAACTTGGCATTTGTTGTAATGTATATCTGGATCAAAGTGGGGAATTTCAGATGATCCAAAATACATAAACTTTATTTTAATTATTTATAATATAATATTCAATTATTTAGAATATTTAATTAGATTTTGGAGACATTTTAGAATAGCCAATTGTTGCAAAAGAAATGGCATCTAGAAAGGTGTCGTTTCTTAGGAGCCAATTTAGGAAAATAGTTTGTAGTGTTATTATGAGAGCATTAAATGTAAATGAATACTTGTTAATAAAATAAGTGATCCATAACAAAATTAGGTTAGGACATTAGCTTATTTAAAGCTAATTTCTCTACTTGCAACAGTGTTGTGTGATCGTGTGTAAACTCTTGCAGATTTTATGTAATTTTCTTTTCCTTATTAATAAAATTTATGTGTCTAAGGACACTTCTATTGTTATTCAGGGGCTTCCACGTACCACACAGCCATAGATTGGGTTGAACCAAATCTCTCTTTCATTCAATCACCCCCGCACCATATTCCAAGCATGAATGATGGGATCTCATGGAATAAACCAAGACAAAACTGACCAAGGCTTCCAAAGGCAAAACCACCTCAACCCTCAACCACAATGATTCCACCTCTACAGTCGAATATCACTAACACCAACCAAATCGGTCTCCACCCAAGTTATCCAAGGCTCCATGAACTAGTAACTCAACCCACAGCCTTCCAGGGCTCCAAAGCAATTGTCCAACACGACTCCAGGGTGTTGGGTGTGGAGCCTTATTATCAACCTGATTCAAAGGTATTTTGTTTCAGCCAGACGTATACCCTGTTGGAAATGTTGTCATTGATGGCAAAGGAGCACAAAGGAGAAGCACCTGAACCAGCAATAAGGCAGAGGAGATGACAAAGGAGGAGCACTTGAAACATCAGCCAAGGAGCAGAGAAATCATAAGAAGAGGTAGCAAGGCAGCAAAAGAAGCAAATGAAGGCAGAGTGACAGAGCAGCAGAGGCAGAGGCAGAGTCGTTATAATTTTGAGATTCGCCCAACCCGAAGGACAAATATATAATATTCCGAGAATCGCACACTCCAACCGGCGTTATACATTTAATATAACACAAATATTATTCCGGGAATCACTTAACTCCAGTGGCAAAGTATATATATATATATATACATACATACATTTCTATTGTGTGCCCCGATTGCATTTGTTCAAAGTTCGGACCCGATTGCGCTATGAGCCATGTTTTATGTGGTCATCGCGTCTGTTTGATCAATCGCAATCGCAAGTTTTGTTTGACACCACTGATCCGCCGACGGCAATGTGGGCCCGAGGTCAAAGAATGAAATTTGATTCAAAGCTTTATTGAAATATTACTTGGCAGAGAAAAGAATACCTTTGGGACATTTCGTGTATAGAAGAACGAAGATTGGATTGGCTCGAATTTTAATATGAATACCATTAGTAATTGAATGGTTTTGACCCATGGTTTCAATGAGGGCATAAACTATATAAAGTGATGAGAATTGTGAAGAAGTGTGGAGGGTGATTTGTAACATAATACAATTGTGATATATGTATGTTCTGGCCTGCGGAACTCGCCACATCAACAAGACACTTGTGGCATGAAAAGGGTTGGAATTGCCTTGATTTAAAAGTCAGCAATTACATTTTATTTATTTAAAAGGCTCAGTTACACGTATGCAGCAATTACACACGAGGAGAGGACGGAAAAAGAAAGCAATTTGAAGAGATATCTGATCCACAAGAAAAAGACAAAACTGACCAAAGAAGAAAGACAAATGCGTAAATTCAAGATTAAATGAGGTGTCTTTGAGTGAGTATTTTTGTTGAATGTAAATATTTTTAAGTGATTTATATTGTTGTGATGCATTGGCAAGTCTCTAGAGGAAAAACAAAGATCCCACTGTAATATTAAAACCTTACCTCTGAATACATTTTTATTGTTTGAAAAGAAATGAAAAGGAAAAACGAAGAGGTATGGTGACTCATTCCAAAAGCTTGAGAATATCTGATCCTGAAAATTCTTATAATAATATCATCTAGATATACAAAGAAAGAAAGTAAGTCTAGAAAGCGAGTATAGAAGTATAAAAGAGCGGAAGACTAAAAAGAAGAGCGAAAGAGAAGCTACGAAACGGAGAGGGGCGTGCTCACGGGGAAAATCAGCAAACATTCAATTTTGAAAATTGAGGAAGTTGGAGCTTCCCTATCAAGTTGCAGCTTGATAGCTGTCAGTTGTAGCTGACTGAGGTTGGAGCCTCCTGTAGGTTGGTGCCTGCAGAAAACAGTGGTGAGAGGGAGTTGGAGCTTGCCTTTGCATCACAACAATAATAAGATATGGTTTTCTCCCTTTATGGGTTTCCACTTACATCTACTGTCTCTATTTGTGTTTCTTATGTGTTGATGTGATTCTTTCAATCTGCTTAATTGGTTGCTGCTCTCAACATAAGTGTGGTGTCACATTAATTTAATATTGGCTGCAACATTTTAAGACTGTTTATAAATTAAGCTGTAAATAAATTTGGTGAAAATTTTGAAAAGCTTATGTATGTATTAAACTGATTCACCCCCCCCCCCCCACCCCCCCCGTCTCAGTTTAATTAAATATTCAACAATTGGTATCAGAGCAGGTTCCTTTGTGCAAGTCTAACAACTGAAAGGAGATCCTAGGTTCCCAAAATGGCTAGTAAAGAAGGATGCTCAACCAATAAAGCCCATTTCTTCACTGGTGAAAATTATGCTTTCTGGAAAATCAGAATGAGGACATATATAATGTCTCTAGGAATAGAAGTCTGGGCTGCTCTGGAATTAGGATATGCCCCGAAGGCAACTGACACAGAAAAAGACTCAAAACAAGATTTTGTGGCTAATGCAAAAGCCATGAATGCCATCCTGAATGGATTATGTGAAGCAGACTTTATTAAATTAATGCATAAAGACACTGCCAAAAAAATATGGGATACTCTTGAGAACATACATGAGGGAGACCAGAAAGTAAAAACTGCCAAACTTCAAGTATATAGAGCCCAGTTTGAAAACTTAAAAATGAATGAGGATGAAGACATTGCCAGTTTCTTCCTAAAAGATGTAGAAATTATTAACAATATGAAAGCTCCTGGAGAAAAAATGCCAGAAAGTATAATTGTGCAAAAGATTCTAAGATCTCTTCCATCCAGGTTTAATCCAAAGGTGTCTGCAATAGAATAAACAGCTGACTGGGAGACCTTGACCATGAACCAGCTACTTGGAAATCTAACAGCCTATGAAATGAGGCTCCCACAGAAAAAGCCAAGTACGAGGGAAGCAACCTTTAAAACAGAAAAGAAGAAAGGAGAAGAGGGAGACGTATGCTCTTGCTCGGATGAAGAAGAGGCAAATTTTGTCAAGAAATTGGATAGAGGCTCAGGTAAATACAAAGGTAAACTCCCCTTCAAATTATTTAACTATGGAAGAGTGGGACACTATGCTTCTAAGTGCCCTCACAAGAAAGTAAGAAATCAAGCTCAAGAATCAGAGAAAAACACATCAAAGAACTGGCAGAAAGGAAAGAAATTCAGCAGAAAATCCTTCTATGCTCAAAAAAATAGTAGTACATTTGAAGAATCAGATGAATCCTCAGGAGAAGAGGGAACCTCTGAATTTTTGCTAATGGCCATAGAAGATCTTGAGGGACTCCTACTAGAAGATGAAGAAGAAGAAGGGGAAGTCGACCTTGAGGGCGAGCTAAGAAGTGCACTGGAGGAGATTGACAGACTCAAACTGAAGTGCAGAAAACAAAAGGATATTCTTCTCAAGTATGTAAGAGAAGAACAAAACTCAAAAGTCCTCATGCAGCTGAAGGTAGAGCTTGAAGAAGCTAAGAAGATAGAAGACATGTTACTTCAGCAAATCAAGGATAAAACCCTAGAACAAGAGAAACTGGAAGAAAAAGTAGTATGTCTCAGGAAGAACCTAGAAAATGCTCAAAGGAAAGTGGTTATAAACTCTTCTCAAACAACAAGCTCTAGTAAGTTGAATGAAATTCTGGTTGCTCAAAGATCCCCAATGATAAAAATAGGAATAGGCTATGAAGGATAATCGAGTAAAGGCAAAGAAAAGGAAAACAAAAATATATTTTTTTTAAAAGCAAAGAAGACTGATGAAGCAGCCCAGTCAATTTCTACAAAAGAAGAAACATGTAATAAGGATGACAGAGATCAGAAGGAATCTCTAGTAACAAAGAATGCAATAAATACTAAAATGACTAAAAAAGAATCATATGCCCCTAAGTATGTCAAATTTGGAAGCCATCAAGGGAGATTCTTCCCTCCCATGAAGAATACCACCTATTATGTCTGCCACAAGCCGGGACACATTGCTGCATATTGTTATGCAAGGAAGAGTAATTCAAACCTGCAAAAGATGCAAACAGTGAAGAGACTGTCTCAAACAAACAAATGGAGAAAACAACCTTACATCAGGTATGCAAATAATTTCTATGGTTATTGTTTTTATTGTAAGGATTTTGGCCATAAAATTATTGAATGTAGAAAGTATGGACAAAGATTGATGTTGAACACCTCAAGGAGGTTTATGAATCAAGGAAATTTTGTTCATACTCACAATTCTGCAAAAACTATGATCAAATGTTGTAAATGCAATCAAGTTGGACATATGCCTTCCAAATGTCCTCTGAAAGGATGTGATTCATCACCTCACAAAATACACCAAACAAAAGGATGCCTCCAGTGGATAAGGAAGGAGAATAAATGTGACTTGGCTCTAACTGCTCAAGACCTGAAAAGCCAGTGGTACCTGGATAGTGGCTGCTCAAAACACATGACTGGAGACAGAAGCAAGTTTATAACTCTTGATGAAAAGAAATCTGGCAATGTTACTTTTGGCAATGATAAATTAGGTAAGATCAAGGGAAAAGGCTCAGTCAGTATAGACAATGGTAGAGGAAAGGCCCAAGATGTACTATATGTAGATGGGATGAAAGCAAATTTGCTGAGTGTCAGTCAGATGTGTGATAAAGGTTGTGAAGTTCTCTTCAGAGCACAAGACTGTGAAGTCAGATCAAGTTCAACAGGAAAGACTCTGCTCAAAGGTGTTCGAACAAAGAACAATGTATACATAGTGAAAGAGGAAGATGAAGCCTGCCATCTTAGCAAACTTGAGGAGTCATGGTTGTAGCATAGGAGATTGGGACATCTCAGCTTTGACCATATCATCAGACTGAGCAAGAAGAAAGCTGTCAGAGATATGCCAGAAATAAAAATACCTTCAAGTACTATATGCAAATCTTGTTAATTGGGGAAACAGACTCACACATCCTTTAAATCTAAAGAGGAGCTGTCAACAAGAAGACCACTCCAGCTTGTGCACATGGACCTGTGTGGACCTGCTAGAACTAGGACACCAAGTGGAGAATCCTATTTCATGCTGATAATAGATGACTTCTCGAATGACATGAGTTGCTTTCTAAGAATAAATCAGGCTACGGAAAAAATTCATGTTAAAGCATTAAACGAGAAAATCGAGGCAGGTACAGCTAAACCATCGAGATCAAACGAGAGGAGGTGAATTCACTTATTATGACTTTGCAGACCTATGCAATGAACATGGCATAAAACAACAATTTACTATTGCAGGGACACCTCAGCAGAATGGAGTAGCAGAAAGGCAAAACAGATCTGTTCAAAAAATTGCCAGAGCCATGATGCAAGAGAAGAATATTTCTCAAACCTTCTGGGCAGAAGCAGTGCACACAACAGTACATATCCTTAATAAATCTCACTTAAGGCCAGGCAGTGACAAGACTCCCTATGAACTGTGGCATGGAAAGCTAGCTTCAATAAAACATTTTAGAATCTTTGGAAGAAAATGTTACATAAAGAATAATGATGAAAATCTTGGAAAATTTGATGCAAAAGCAGATGAAGGGATCTTTCTAGGTATGCTTCCAAAAATAAAGGGTACAGGTGCTACAACAAGACTCTTCGGAAAATAGTAGAAAGTATTGATGTGAGATTTGATGAAGAACTTCCAAACAATACACGAAATACAGACTACTGCAGTCCATCAGACAACCATGAAGAAGAAATCCAAAATGATGAGGAAACAAGCAAGACAACAAAAGATACAAAGCTGAGTTCTAAAGCTCTCTCAAGATATACTCAGAAGAACCATCCTGAAGATCAGATCATTGGAGACAAGAGAGTAGGGGTCCAAACAAGAAGGCAGCTAACAGAACAAATTGAATAGGTATACATAGCCATGCTGTCACAAATAGAGCCAAAGAAATTTGAAGAAGCCAGCAAGGACAAGTCTTGGGTAAAAGAAATGAATGAAGAATTGGACCAAATTGAAAATAACAATACCTGGGAACTAGTTCCTAGACCAATTGAGAAAAATATCATTGGCTCAAAATGGGTATTCAAAAATAAAATGAATGAGGAAGGACAGGTAATGAGGAATAAAGCCAGACTTGTCTGCAAAGGATACTCACAGATTGAAGGACTTGATTATGATGAAACATTTTCCCCTGTAGCCAGAATGGAAGCTATCCAAATGTTCCTGCCATTTGCATGCTACCAAAACTTCAAAGTATATCAAATGGATGTAAAATCTGCATTTCTGAATGGCGACTTAGAAGAAGAAGTCTACATGGAACAACCAGAAGGCTTCTCATTGACAGACAAAGAAAACTATGTGTGCAGACTGAAGAAGGCTCTTTATGGACTGAAACAGGCTCCTCGTGCTTGGTACTCAAGACTAGATAAGTATTTGCAAAAACAAGGCTTCAAGAGAGGTGGAGTAGACAACAATCTATACATAAAAACCCATGAAAATGAACTCCTAATTGTTGTAGTATATGTTGATGACATTATGTTTGGAAGCAACAGAGATGAATTAGCAAAAGGGTTTGCTGAGGAGATGGAATCAGAGTTTGAGATGTCCATGATTGGAGAACTCAGTTTCTACTTAGGACTTCAAATTCAGCAAAAGAACACAGGCACATTCATCTCACAAGAAAAATACTTAAAAGAAATGTTGAAAAAATTCAAAATGGAGGACTGCAAACCTGTGTCAACTCCCATGATCACGGGATGTAAGCTATGTGCTGATGATGGATTTTTTGACATAGATCAAAAACTCTACAGATCCATGATAGGAAGTCTGTTTTATCTGACAACATCAAGACCAGACATCATGCTAGCAGTAAGAATAGTGGCTAGATATCAAGCAACACCTAAACAAAATCACCTTCTTGCAGTAAAAATAATATTTAGATATCTACAAGGAAAAACATTGTATGGGCTTTGGTATCCTAAAGGAAAAAACTGGACAAAGACACATGAGCGCATTGGGCCACTGTGGACACAGTAAAGAGTACAAGCAGGCGCATTCTATCTAGAGAGTCCGGTAGCACAGCACAAGAAACAAACATTTATCTCCCTGTCTACAGCTGAAGCAGAATATATAGCAGCAGCAGCATGTTGTACACAAGTTATGTGGATGAAGCAGACTCTTCAAAACATGAAGGTAAGCATTAATGAACCTATCTCAATCAAATGTGATAATACAAGCGCTATAAGTATATCAAAAAATCCTGTGCTTCAATCAAAAACTAAGCACATCCCAATCAAGTATCATTTTCTCAGAGAACAAGTGGCTCAGAAGATAGTAAAGCTGGAGTATGTGCCAACAAAAGAACAAAAAGCTGATATATTTACTAAACCACTTGCCAGAGAACCATTCGAATATTTGAGTGATAGACTAGGGGTAGTATCTGTAGATACTACTCTCTAATATGAAGAGAAAGCACAGTTTCAAGGGGAGAACAAAAACGGAAATATCATGTCCAGGGGGAGATTAACCAAGCAAGGGAAGCATAAAACAGGTCCACAGGATCAAAGAGCTATAAAACAATATTCTCAAGATTAATGCTCTTCAAGATGAAAAAAAAATTAAACAATAGGAAATAACACAGATGAAATACAAGCCTATAAACATATATCAAGCACTACATCGATATAGAATGAAGTATAGCTGAAGCAAGCTGGATATGTCACTTGGAGCATTCACAATATTTAAGTCTCGATCCAATAATGCATCTCTTATTATACAAGTATGATTAAATATAGCTGTCATCACTTACTCTCTATACAAGTGCAAGGAGTCTATGCTTTGGAATGATATCGACTTAATGTGTATTTACAAGTTCAAATATTCTCAAAAGTGTTCTCTCAACAACCCTTATGCACCAGTTTGGAGCAGCAAGGTACACAGTCAGAAGAAGAAGGCCTAAACACATCTCAGAGAGAAGAAATGCAAAGAAAGAATCAACATTGAGAAGACCTAACACTCGAAGTACGATGTCAATATACATATAAGAAATAGAAGGCCAAGTCTTCTAAGAAGCTAGAGAGAGGAAGATCCGTGATCATTGATTAATCTGGCAGATGTGTTGCCATCAATGCCAAAGGGGGAGACTGTTGGAATGTTGTCATTGATGGCAAAGGAGCACAAAAGGAGAAGAATTCGAATCCTAAAGAATAAGGCAGTAGGAGATGACAAAGGAGGAGCACTTGAAACATCAGCCAAGGAGCAGAGAAAGCATAAGAAGAGGTAGCAAGGCAGCAAAAGAAGCAAATGAAGGCAGAGTGACAGAGCAGCAGAGGCAGAGGCAGAGCCGTTATAATTCCGAGATTCGCCCAACCCGGAGGACAAATATATAATATTTCGGGAATCGCACACTCCAACCGGTGTTATACATTTAATATAACACAAATATTATTCCGGGAATTGCTTAACTCCAGCGGCAAAGTATATATATATATACAAAACGTATTCCAGGAATCGCATAACCCATTGGCAAAGTATACATATATATCAGTTATATAAGTGGAGCGCTTTATTATAAGAACAAAGCTTTATACAGTGGGACCCCTCCCCAATCGCAATTGGAGAAAAGGTTCAATTGGCGGAGTTTTGTGATGTGCTCCGATCAAAGGCCGGACCCGATCGAGTTATATGCCATAGTTTATTGCTAATCGCATCCGAGTTCCCAATCGCAATTGGAACCTTCCGATTGATCTCACGTCTTTTGTAATATGCTGCAATTGAAGTGGCGGACCCGATGGCGTTATACGATGGAGTTAATAGGTTCAATCGCGTCCGGGATCTTAATCGCAATCGGAACTTTCCGATTGATTGCACGAATTTTGTAATATGCTGCGATTGAAGTGGCGGACCCGATCCTGTTATATGTGGGAGTTAATATGTGAAAATCACATCCGTGTTCTGATCGCAATCAGAACTTTTCTATTTTGTGCCCCGATTGCATTTGTTCAAAGTTCGGACCCGATTGTGCTATGAGCCATGTTTTATGTGGTCATCGCATCCGTTTGATCAATCGCAATCGCAAGTTTTGTTTGACACCACCGATCCGCCGACGGAAATGTGGGCCCGAGGTCAAAGAATGAAATTTGATTCAAAGCTTTATTGAAATATTACTTGGCAGAGAAAAGAATACCTTTGGGACATTTCGTGTATAGAAGAACGAAGATTGGATTGGCTCGAATTTTAAAATGAATACCATTAGTAATTGAATGGTTTTGACCCATGGTTTCAATGAGGGCGTAAACTATATAAAGTGATGAGAATTGTGAAGAAGTGTGGAGGGTGATTTGTAACGTAATACAATTGTGATATATGTATGTTCCGGCCTGTGGAACTCGCCACATCAACAAGACACTTGTGGCATGAAAACGGTTGGAATTGCCCTGATTTAAAAGTCAGCAATTACATTTTATTTATTTAAAAGGCTCAGTTACACGTATGTAGCAATTACACCCCCACAGAGGACAAAAAAGAAAACAGAGCTGAAAGGAGATAAAACACAGTCACAGAAAAGACAAAGACGACCAAAGAAAAGACAAATGCGTAGTGATTCAAAAGATTAAATGAGGTGTGTTGGAGTTCGTATTGTTATTTGAATGTAAATGTTTTAATTGATTTATATTGTTGTGATGCATTGGCAAGTCTCCGGAGGAAAAACAAAGATCCCACTGTAATATTAAAATAAGCACCTACAGTTACATTTTTTTTAGTGAGCTGAAAAGAAATGAAAAGGAAGAACGCGAAGAGGTATGGCTGTCCATTCCAAAAGCTTTGAGGAATGCTAACAGTCACAAGAAAATTCTTATAAATAATATCATCTAGATATGCAAGAAAGAGAGAGAGAGTAAATCTAGAGAAGGCAGAGTATAGAAGTATAAGGCAGAGAAGACTAAAAGAAGAGCAGAAAGAGAAGCTACAAAACATAGCTGATATCTGAGGAAAATCAGCAAACATTCAGTTTTGAAAATTGAGGAAGTTGGAGCTTCCCTATCAAGTTGCAGCTTGATAGCTATCAGTTGTAGCTGACTGAGGTTGGAGCCTCCTGTAGGTTGGTGCCTGCATAAAACAGTGGTGAGAGGGAGTTGGAGCTTGCATTTGCATCACAACAATAATAAGATGTGGTTTTCTCCCTTTATGGGTTTCCACTTACATCTGTTGTCTCTGTCTGTGTTTCTTATGTGTTGATGTGATTCTTTCAATCTGCTTAATTGGTTGCTGCTCTCAACATAAGTGTGGTGTCACATTAATTTAATATTGGCTGCAACATTTTAAGACTGTTTATAAATTAAGCTGTAAATAAATTTGGTGGAAAGTTTGAAAAGCTTATGTATGTATTAAACTGATTCACCCCCCCCCCCTCAGTTTAATTAAAGATTCAACATACCCCAGGAAGAGTGTACACCCCTCCATGCGAGGGTTCGGGGGGGGGGGGCCATCCCCCTCGATTGGGGGGTCCGGGAACCAGCGGTCCCCCGAAGCTAAAAACAGATGTAAAATTTCTTTGTAAAATATTGTAATTTCATAGTCAATCTAAGTCATTCATTAGGAATATGGTCTGACGGTAGAATTTATGTTTAATTTAGGGTTTCTTGCCCTAGAAGGAAACCTCTCGGTTCATGTGAGGGAATTGTATTGCGTCTGTGTCTATTCAGAGAGAGAAGAGAAAGGGGGACTGTGTGAGAGAGTAGAGGATATTACAACAAATCTGCTGTAGGTTGTGTCTCTTCCTTTTGCTGGATAAAATAAAGGAAGGACGCGTTGTTTCTCCGTGGACATAGCCCAAGTTGGGTGAACCTCATATATATATATATATATATATGTCTCTCTCTTGTTTTATATGTTTTCCGTGTTTGCATTTCCACATATTTTTATGTGTTCCATTGCTTTGTAATATATAATTTTCTAACGCAAGGATTAATAACTCAACTCACCAAGGGCTCCAGAGCATTTGTCCCAACCTAGGCTCAAGGACTAGTAACTCAACCCAAGTTGTTCCAAGGCTTCCAGAGCATTTGTTCCAACCCACAACCATAAGGAACCTAAGCACCAATCAGAAGAACAACAAGTGGAAAATCCACAACACCATGGATATCCAGGAAATGGAAATGCAAGGCTAAAACCACTGTCAATACAAGCAAATATCCATGTCAATATCAACACATAACCAGAAAATCACATGCATATACCATTCCAAAAATCAACAACAAAATCACACATGCAACTTGTTACCTGCAAAGAAATCCAATTGTAGTTTTTGATCCAACTATTCCCTTGCGCTTTCCTGCTTTCCTTTGCCTTCTTTCTCCAAATCTAAGTGAATGTTAAAGTTCTTTAAGCATGCTTCAAGAATGTTCGAAGATTTCTCTAAGTGTATGACAGAATGAGAGAATGAAAGAGAGATCAACCCAAAAACTGTCAAAAGGCTATCAAAAGTATAACAATTGATCCTTAGAAGCCTTTTTATCATTAAAGCCTCTATTTTCTTCCATTTTCTTCATTTTTCCTTGAATTTCCCTCTCATGCAAATATGTGTCTCTTCACTTTCCTTTTCTCCTATTTTTATTTATTTAATAAATAAAATTCCAATTATTTCCACTATGCCTTTGCCAATACCTTTTCCAATTTTTATAGCCATTAATTAATCACCAGCGATACCCATCACTATGTTTTTTCCCCCAACATTCAACTTGCAATAAGTGTCCCATGACCTTGGGTATTTTTATTTACATAGAAAATCAACTAGGGGTTGTTAGAGTTGATTATCCTCTCACTTTATCTTGAATTTTAATTTGAGTTTATTACCCAAATTATTCTTGAGGAACATAGGATTTTGTGCAAGCTTATGTAATGAAATTCAAGTGTAACTTGTAATATATAAAAAAAGGGGCAAGTCCAACAAAATACATATTAAAAACATGCATTAAATTTATGAGCTTGATGTGATGAAATTAAAAAATTCAAACAATTGCCAACCGGTCCAACGAATCCAACTGCTCAACACTCATCCAACGACCAATCAAGGAGGATCTAAACCACTCATTTGCCTCATGAGATCTATAAAAGCAAGTAGAAAATTCTAAGAAGGGATTCCCTCCTTTTCATACCCAAATGTTGCCCAATTTGTGAGTGAGGGCATGACTAATAGTGAGGTTTTTTTTCCTTTTATGTTCCAATTATTTCTTCATGCAATTAACCTCTTCTAGTATGATGTCATCGCTGGTTTTCACGTTTCAACTTTCGAGTGTCTCCTAGAACGTGAATACAGAGCTCCATTGGTTTATAGTTGGGAAAAGATTAAGATCATTCGTTCTATTTTTGTCATTGTTTCTATCATTAAAGTTGGTATTAACTACGTGATTGTTTTGCATGATATGATATTATTGTTCTCTTTTGATCAGTTCAAATTCGACTATAGATCACCTTATTTCGTACTCAGAGATGTACCTATATGATGAAAAAAAAGAAAGAAAAAACAGAAGAAAAAGATAGATTTTTCCTCATCATATTTCCCTTCAATAATTTATGACATTTGGGCTTATGTTCCTTTAATGATATTTAAATTTTACTTTTAATTTTCTCTGTAAAATTGTGTTATTCTACTTCTTTTTATTGTTGTAAATTTTGTAATACATGTGTTTCACTTTTGATGCCATGTAAATTCTATGCTTTTTACTTCATTTTAGTTTCTTTTATGTAAACCCTAACTCTTGTAAATGATGTCATAAATATTACCTTTTCTTTCAATTTATTTTATAATTTCTTTTAGTTAGCCATCTTCTTTTTAGTTTTACTTTTGTACACTTTTTTGTTTATGTTTAGTTAGGAATTGTTTAATTGGTTATGATACTCCTTAACGTTTATTTGTTGTCTCCTTTTAAGAAATGTCTTTCAACATGTACTTAATTACAAATCTCACCTAATTGTTTAAGATTTCAATTTCATAGCATAGAACAATCAAACTACATAATGAAGGAATCATTTAAGACTTAATGGATTCCTTTACCTTTTCAAGCAATGTTTAATTGTTGTCTAATGAAATCCTATTCATTATAATTTAATTTTGTGTTTTATGTAATTAATTAATATTTCTTATTTTATGATATAAATACATTAAACAACAATTAAGAAATACACTAAAGAAAAAATTAATATTTATAATATGTCTTTACATATATGGTTCATTATTAAGTATTTTTACGCCGTAAGGCGTTATATTTGAAAACAACTTACCTCGTTGCCTTTCTGTCATCATTCTTGGCCTTTGGATTATATGTTAGACGATAGAAAGTTGTTCAGCCGTTGGATGATCATAACAAACGAAGGTGTTCAGTTTTATAACGATTACCGTGTTACTTGACAGACAGATGATCGGTTTTACGAAGGTGTTCAGTTTTATAACGATTACCGTGTTACTTGACAGATAGATGATCGGTTTTATAACTGTAACAGCATTTTCTTTATAAGCTTCTATCTTTGGTCGTTCTACAGAGCCATCATAGCCGAGTTCGTGGCCACACTTTTGTTTCTGTATGTTACAGTTGCCACAGTCATCGAGAATAATAACGATAAGAGTCGCTGTGGAGGCATGGGCACCCTGGGTATCGCCTGGTCCTTCCGCGGAATGATCTTTGTCCTCGTGTATTGCACCACTGGAGTTTCAGGTGGTCATCTTATTATATTAATTACTGATTTTTTTCTTCCCTGAATTCGTTGATATTTGATTTGATAAAACCGTATAATGTTGGTGAAGGTGGGCATCTAAACCCCGTAGTCACTTTTGGGCTGTTGGTTGCTCGGAAGGTGACTCTGAATTGAGCTGTCTTTTACATGGTGGCACAGTGTTTGGGTGCAATCTGCGGGGCGGGAATGGTGAAAGCGTTGCAGAAAACTTACTATTCTAGAGGCGGCGGAGGGGCTAATTCAGTGTCTAAGGGATAAGCCAATAAAACATCTCTCGCCGCAGAGATGGTTGGCACTTTCGTCTTGGTGAATACCGCAGGAACTTGCCTAGCTGTCTGTATCAGCCAAATTGCACAGGGTCTAAATCATAGCTTCGAACCGATTTTTCAAACCAGAGTTTCCATTAATTTATGTACTTAAGAGCAACTTGTTTTATTCACAAGTTTTACAAACTGCTACGCTCTTATTCACAAGTTTAACCTTCTCCAAGAGAGATCAAAATAGCTGTACCTAGGGATAAACGAATCATGGTTGTGATGTTGCTAGTTTATATCAAATATGTAAAACTATGAGAAGGAAACAATCCTTTAAGTATTTTTGTTTTCAAAGCAATTGTACACGATAAAAAGAAATATATTTTTTCCTATTATTAAATCTGTAATACTCTGATAAAATATCAATCCTTATACTATGATATTAATGCTCTGTGGTGTTGGTTTCTGCAATCTCTTGAATTTTGTTGAAGAATTTGATTATCAACATAAGCATCCTTCGCTTTTCCTCTTGAGCAGAAGCCATGGTTGTTACTGTAGTTTTTGAAATAGTTGAGTTATAAATGCTTTTGCATTTTACCAACCTTATATTTTACTGTAGGTGCAAAAACCTAAGAAAACCATAATAAATTAAACAATCAAATGAGTTATCAATAAAATTTGTTTTATTAAAATTTTTGTAAGTAGAAACAATCAATTAATGTATTAAAGATGGAGTAATTTTTGTGTTTTCCAGTCTATTTCCCAAGGGAAATGCACCTACCTCAACGTCTGATAACAACCAGAGTCTTAAAATACTATTTCTCTGGGAAATATAGCTAGCTCAACTTCTGATAACAACCAGAGTCATAAAATACTATTACTCAAGATAACAAATAAATCAATCCAAGTTTGAGAGCAATGCACCACGGATTCTTCCATTTCAGTTGCAGTTATATAGACGTTTGCGTTTTTAATTCTCTGAAAATAAAACCCTTTATATGTATATGTTTGACTTGCCTCTTCAAACTTTTTGGCTATTTTTGTGAATTACTATAACAATGTTTTTTATTATTTTAGGTAATGATCTTTTTTAAGCATTTATATATATATATCTATATATATATATAGTGTAGGTATAGCATTTTCTTTCTATTATTTTTTTTAATATAATTTTATGTGTAAATTGTAAATGATCTTGATCTTGATAGTTTCGAAAAATACTTAAGCCTCTTTGCACTTAGAGATAAACTAATTTTCAACTGCTTTATATTTAGGGATCAATTTTAATCGACATTTTGTAAAATTATAAATTGCTACGACTTTTCATTTTTACTTATTACATTGTGGATTATTTATAATAAATTTATTATTTGACAATAAATCTAACTTATCCTACATTATCATTAATCATTAAATGTTAAATGTCACTATAAAACATAATATTTTATTAAAAATAACTTTTAACTATATTCATAAAATCACTTTTTATCTATACTATTTAATTAAAAAAAAAAATTCTCAAATTAAATTAAAAACTACTTATAAATAATTAAAATTTTATTTTTTTTAAACATACATATTAACTACACATAATCACAGGTATATGCAAGAGTGAGATCCCACTCTTTATTCATATTTAAATGATATTAGGCTTTATCTTTGGAAAAAATGTTAGACATCTACTTCACCTACCATTTTGAAAATAGAGAGAAGGAAAATAAGTAGAAAATTAATTAGCGCCTAGCTAGGTAATGATCTTTTTTAAGCATTTATATATACCTATATATAGTGTAGGTATAACATTTTCTTTCTATTGTTTTTTTTTTTAATACAATTTTATGTGTAAATTGTAAATGATCTTGATCTTGACAGTTTTGAAAAATACTTCAACCTCTTTGCACCTAGGGATAAACGAAATTTTCAGCTGCTTTATATTTAGGGATAAATTTTAATCAACATCTTGTAAAATTATAAATTTCTATGACTTTTCATTTTTACTACCGCATCCTTATCGTAACTGTAGGTTAAGTCGGTGACCTGCGTCCTGCAAATATAACAAACGAGCGTCCTGCAAATACAACAAATGAGAGAGCATATTGAGAGGAAAATAAATTGTTCATTTAAGTCATGCTAGAACAAGTCAAATGTTAACCAGGAGACACTGTTATGTTTTATATGTTGCTTCTTTTCTATATCTGGGTTCTTGGGTTTTTTTGCTTCTTTTCTACCCTTAGGTTTTTGGTTCTTCAGACTGGTTAGCATTAAAAAGTGTTAAAGGATTTTTGATTTAATTGTTTTTTGGTCCTAAATTTGAAACAAATGATTTCTTACACCAGCTTGAATAAAGATGGATCATGGATCGATGCTTACCCCTACGTACCATCTGTATATATCAATGGAGGGCTGTGCCATTTTTTGTGCTAGAATGATATTTGTCCATACCACTATCCTTTTCAATCATACAATACCGAGAGAAGAAATGTATCGGAAGATGAACAAGTGCTTCCTCAGCTCATCAACGACTAGTCCAAGCTTTGTTGGGGTTACAGGTTTTGAGATTGGACTCCCTGGTGAACAGCTAAGCTTCTAAAGCCTTTGCGGTTTCATATATTCAGCTCTTATTGATTTTTTGTTAATAAATTTTATTAAATAATATTATTGTATCTAAATAGTTTTAAAATTTGAAATTTAAAAGAAAAAAGTTTAAGAATGAATCCTTCCATCATAATGAAAACGAGTATAAAATAAATATATGCTAATTATAATTGATATATATTAAAAATAAATTTTAAATATATACAATTGAAAAATAAAAATATAGATAAATATATAGATTGATTATTAAATAAAAAAATAAAAATAAAAATTATAATTCTAAAAGATTTTTCGAATAAGTTAAATAAAATTTTTAAAACATAAAAAAAAAGAAACAAAGATTCCTTGGAGAGGGCTTCACTGCCATTATGGTTGTTGTTTTAGTTGTATATACTAAGTTTTTTTTTTATGATTCTATATTATTATTATTATTAATTTATTTATTTATTAGTTATATTATTATTATTTAAATATTTTTTTTTAGAGTAATTCAAAATTTTAGTTTTTAATAAAAAAAAAAATTATTATATTTTTAATTTTTTAATATGAAAAACATTTTTTTTATTATTTATTTATTTTTTAAATAAAAAAAATTCATATTTTAATTAAAAATGTAATACTTAAAATAATATATTTTTAACTTATTAATTTATTGTATAAATAAATAATTCAAATTTTAAATCCCGTCACTATAAATCACTCATTCTTTTTCTCAAAATTTCAAATAATAATTTAAATTTTAAATCCTGTCACTATAAACCACCTATTCTTTTTCTTAAAAATTCAAACACATTCAAAAATAAAATTCAGTATATTTAAATTAAATAAATTTATCATAAATTAAATTGGGAGTTGAGATTTATCATATTTACACAACAATTATAAGTATACTCCCAAATTCTTTCTCAAAAATTCAAATACATTCAAAAACAAAATTCAAAATATATAAATTAAATAAATTTATCATAAATTAAATTGGGAGTTAAGATTTAGCATATTTACAAAACAATTATAATTATACTTCCAAATTCATGATTGAAAACAATAATGAAATTTACCACATATTTAACAATTCACTTTGCAGATTCAAAATAGTGTATAATCCCTAATAACCCATTTGCACTGGTTAATGGATTTAAAAGCTACTACTTGTTTCCACCAGCACTAATGACTATACATGTGCGGTTGGAACTATGGTCCGACACTCCATCTACAACAATCTACACAGTCGTATAATTGCCACAACCATCCTGATCCAGGATCACAGACCATCCTGATCCAGGATCACAGCCTGGCAGCATTTTTCATCCAACATATCAAGGTTGGGTGGAATTTTATTCTCGCATGTGATTTTATGTCTCTTCTTGTGGTGTCTTCTGAATATTATCCTCACAACTGGCACATAACTCATCATTCTGTCCAAGACCTGTAAACCTTTACTGCCACTGATTGAACTTGTAGGGTGTCTACTCTCATTGGATCTAGGTGCCAGTAGAATTGATATCAGAACTATGGCAATGGCAGAATCAACGAGCAATAGATTTTTTTAAGCTATGATCCGACATCTTATACACCAAATTTAATAAACTTCATCCCTTTGAAAACAACTCTCCCAACTGCCTCTGTGTCTTTGTTTGCACTATTCGATTAAATTTTAGACGAGTGAAATATTTTAAGCCATTATATCCATTGCCTCCTTCATTTTCTCGGTTAACTACCTAACTACATCCTTCTTGGGTCTGTTCCTTCTATTCACATCGATCCAAAAATGCTATCACTGAGCTCTAATGTTCTCAATATTTTCTTTGTGGTATTTTGACTCAAATCCTTTTTATGAAGAATTTTTCTGTAATAATCACACTGGTTGGTTCGAAACGCGTCGACAATGTTCATTTTAATGTGGTTATTACCGAAAAATTCTTCATAATTTTACGATGGATCACAGAAGCCAAAATTCTATAAATCAAATCCTTTTTGCTGCAAAATTATTTTATTTGATATGTAGAAACTTAATGCGAGTATTTTGTGAAGCATTTTTCAAATCCAAGCTACAATTTCTTAAAAAAGATCTGCATTAGGGTTCGATGAATATTTTTATGGGGTTTTAGGGAGAGGTAGTCACTGTTGATGGCACGACCTCTGTGATATTTAGTGTTGCAAACTCTATTGCAACGATTTTTGTGATTATATTTTCTTTTAGTTCAAATCTGTGATTAGAGGTTCGGGTTTGTATCGCCACCATTTATATTGTGTTTATCGATATTTCTTTTTGTATTATCATTTCTCAGTTGATGAGAAGCTCTGTGGTGTAGACTTACATTGGATCGAGTTTTCGGCCAACTTACTTTGGATCGAGCTTTCAAGGGTAAGTTGTGTTGTGCATATTTTATTAAACAATGTGCGACTTTCTTGTTTCGTATATCTGATATTATTTAATTGAATATAATTTAATTGAAGTTAGCCTCGTTCACATAAATCAAGTTTTAGTAATAGCGCATCAAGTAAGTTACCTTTGATACTGGGGAGTGCGGAAAGTTTTAATGGAGTCAATAATTCCTTTAGCTAGATTAAAATTTGTAGAAACAAAGGCATTGAAATGGGGCTCGAGAATTTCAAATGTACTTTCAAACATTCTATTACAGTTCATAGATATAAAAATCTTAGTTTCAAAGATCACATTGAGTTGCGGAGTATCAAATAGTCTTATTCAAAGATCACATTGAGTTGCAAATTATCTTTCAGCGTAGACCGATTAGTAATTCGACAGTAGGGGTAACTACTGTTTCCTCTTCTATCATGGCCATTACGGAACCAACTTTTCAATCGGGAAACAAAAATGGAACTTGAACCTTGTAGGCATTTTATCCTCGCATGAATAGCTAGCTTCATAGGATTCCAAGGAGCGACATCAATGAGGCACCCTCTCTCTTGAACCACCATAATATATCACATCATTGCAGAGTCATATAATCTGGTAATGCATTATTTATGCTAATCACTCCATACTTCCAGACTCGAGATGTGTCATTGAGCTTAGTTCACAATTAGGAGATCACCATCCATACTACCGAACATATAAAAATCCACTACTCCTTAAAGGTCAGGGTAAGTGCAAGAGTATTTATTAAAGATAATTTAGTCACGCGATGCAACTACACCACGACTCTACAATAGAGAGACCAACATAGAAAAAAAAACATAAAATTGATTGATGCACTCACTTTCATGGGTAGTTCATGAACATTTTTATTTTCTTATGTAATGCACTTTTACCCACATCTGGAGATCACATGAAGATGGTATTCATAATAAATTTTTATGGGTGAAGCGATTCATTTTTCCTGCAAGATAAGGTTATGTAGTTGTAATTTCTTGTGTTTTTTCATGCATCTGATCGGAAACATTCCTTTAAATACTCGATATATTTGGTGTCACAGTATTCACTGGTCATAAGAAATAACCTACGATATTTACCTTGAAATACCGCACCACTTCTCCATGCCTTCCACTACGACCACTTCCCCATATCATACACTACGACCAAATAAGAGTTAAGGTATATTTTATTCCTTACATGCACGTTGTCGAGTGGGAAATTCAGAGTTGATTATGTCATGGCAGATGACAAGATTTACCCCTTTTTGAGTTGGTGATCCATAAACATGGGATTACATGAAGTGTAAGGTGGTTAGTCTCTCTCTAGGTCGGTAGATAGGTCAAATAAATGATTAAAACATCCAAATTAAAATAACTTATAAATGTATATTAGAGGATTTCCTGCCTACAATTCCTCCTCTTCTCATGTTACTGCGCATGCCATGAAAATCTTAGATACCAAGTGGTGCAGTTAAGTTTTGAACCCACAATATCAAAGTTTATCTGCGATTTCTAAATTGTTGTGAATTAGTTGGGGGTTTTCTTGCCTGAGAAAATTAATGCTCTGTACCATATCTCAGATCTCATTTATGACATATAATTAGGTATCAGGGGATAAATTTGAAGGGTCCCCTTATCCATCAGCAAATGTTTTCATGATGGTTTTCTTTTGAAACTGTTTTCATATCACTTTTAAAATTTACTTTTACCCATTTCATATAACTTCTCAAACTAATTTTCCCTCGGATGAAAATAATTAAATTTTTCTGTCAGGTGCAAAGATCTAGCCAAATTTTCTTTTCTCAAACTTTCTCCCAAAACAAAGTCTTGTAAAAATCAATAAAATTCTGGTTTGCTACATATTTTCTTTTGGATGTTCACCCTTTTCCGCTATGGAAATATACAATAGACTCAAGCGAATATATACCTACCGAAACAGAGTTCAAATAAATCGTTTTTCACATCACATAAGAATTTAAGTTGGAACAACATTCTATGCACCGTTTCTCCGAAACAATGTAGATTAGTGTAGATTTGTATTAATAAATTTTCAAAGAAAAATTTCTAAGCGGGACCATACGAAAGTTATTTAAATGCTATTAGAAAAAATTATCTTAATTAATCCACACCTATTAAAAATATATACATAATGTCAAATTGCAAATTACTGCATACCTCTCTATTAGAGAAATAATTAGAGTTTTTGATCCATCGTTTCCATTGAAAGCCAACATAACTCACATGTTGAATCTTATTGCTTCATTGCATTCCACCTGTCCTGACAATTGTTGTTGTAGCTGTCGTCGTAACTATTTTTGTTAGGCTTATGCAATTGTATTCCTTTCACACACCTTTATGTTTGATGTGTTATGATGACTTAGCATTCCATCTTGGAAGTGTATTTTCATTATTTGAATCCAATTGTAGTTGGAGTCCAACTCGGAAGTGCAATAGTCTCCTCGACTCTCTCTCCATAAATACCAAAGGTTCAGTTCCACCATATAATTTATCCATGAAGGCTCAGTTACACCATGGCACTTGCTTCTACTTCATTTGAAAGGTGTAAAAGTTATACATACTTACTTTGGTTTATAACTCATAAATTATAACTAAGCCACTGTAAAATTATTAGTTGTTCCTAAAGACTCAATCATATGATATTGAAAAAAATAGTAAGACACACTTATTTTATGACTTATTTACAATAAAATTCCTCTATCATAATTGTATATTCCAAAAGATCCATTCAATGATGTGATATGGGACAAAAATGCAAAGTAAAGAATGATTGTGGCTTACAAAGAGAATACAAAATTGAAAATTGATATTATCTGTATGTAACCATCAGTTCAAAATTTCCATTGATGATAGAACCTGGAAGAAGGCAAGCTTAAGAAAATGGAATAGGCCTTGTTCTTCGCATCTTCAGCATTCAAGGAAACAAAAGCCTGCCTAATGCTCGTTTAACATGTAAAGGAACATAGATAGTACAAATTTATTAATATTTTATCAAGGGTTAAATTATTCTTTGACAAAGGTTGGTATAAAGATTTCTTCTTTTCTTCTTTTCTTCATCTAAAGCTTCCCCCTATTAATGTGTTCCTTTCCAATCCTCCTCAATGACTTATTATATTTTCCTCCCTTCTTTTCTTCTAGAGGATTTTTCAAAATAAAAGTAGTCGTCTTATCCCTCCTATCTACATTAGTGAGGTACCAACATGCAGCACATTTGAGGGATATTATCCTTGTCTTTAATATCAGAATATTTGTCTATGGATTTTAACATCCATATCACTAGACATATCTATTTATAAAATCTTCCAACAAAGGCCACATTCCTTCTATCTATGTAATTCCACCAGCTTCTACCACTGATTTTTTATGTCAACATTTGTACCTAAGTATATTTTGCAAGGTACAAATGAAAACCAACATCATCCTTTGGATTATGTAAATGTGTAAATTATCTCTTTCTGAATACTACCCTAGTCGTTGTCTATGTTTTAGATGGGTATAATGTTTGCATCTTTACATCTTTTCCAGAAAGAAGCATGAAGCACAACATAAGGGTCTGTCTTCAAGGTAAGGTTTTTCCTAAGATTTCGATCTCTGTTGATCAAGATTACATCTGGAACCCTCCAGACCACTCCTAACCCCCAATTTACTATTTCAATATTTGTAATGATTTTTTTATATATATGTGGACATATTATGTTGGGTTGCATATATGTGTATTTATGACAATTTGGTGATACAAGAGAGTTAATCTCTTGGAATTGCCTTTTCTATGCATCTTCCGAACATTTTTGGAGTGTCTTCCTGTTGATCACTCTTATCATCAATATCTTTGAAACATCCATGATATGGTTCCTTCATGATAGCTCATTCTCTGCAACTTTTTCTTTCTTCTAAACTACTTTTTCCTTTGTAATTTCCTTACGGCGTTTCTTTTGCAACATGTGGTGCAATTGCTAGTAATATTTAATTATACATAGAAGGAGGTATAATGTTTTTAATTGTTTTTGCATAAAGGATATTGTGGTCAACTTATTTTATTTAAGTTAAACACATCTGAGGCTCTATAGTACTTTGAGGCCAAAACCTTAGAGCACTCATTAGTTTGTTGCTTCTATAAATAATTTGGTGTTTAGGGTTAGTGTAGTTAGTCTTTTATTTTTCTTTCATCCTTTAGAGTTGCTAGTTGTGGGACTCTTCCTAGTCAGTTGTGACCCTCTTGACATTCGAGAGGGTTGAGTTGACCACTCTTAGCGTGGATCCAACCCCGACTTGCATGACTATAACCTTTGGGATAACGTTCCCATTATTTATCGCCAGTCACCGAGAAGTTTGAGATTGTTGATGTAGTGCTAAACTGACACACTTTCATTTGGAAAACATCAATAATTATGTTTTATTATTAATATAATTGTCGCAAACATGGTAATACAGATTGAAATTTTCTTTTGACCGAGCATTACTTTGTTTTTTACCAAAAAATATTTGTATCTTCTCCATAGTTTAATATTATGGATTGAATTTTATTATTTTTTATTAATATTTAAAATTATTTATTTGTGATATGAAAGGTTCAAGTCTTATTCTGTAATGATTTTTGTGGGTACTCCTGTCACAGCTAGACACATTATTCACCCCTCATCATGACACTACCACTAAAAACCAAGAGCTTCATGTGTATACCTTCAGCGACTTCATCTAATAATACTAACATCTGAGCGCAATGACCATCTAATCTGATGATACAACAATGTCCAACTCAAATTAAGTGGGACATGTGTCATGTCTATGAAAATCCATCAAAGTGAAGTTATTTTCACGCATAACATGGGATAGATGTATTGTATGAGTGGAAAAAACTAGTTAAAGTCATAATATTCAATTTTCCACTACTCCAATTGCAGATAGAAATGCGTTAGATTACATTCATAATGCCCCGACCTTGTAACTATTTTCTTCATTATCTCTAGTTATGTCAAATGCAAGCAACAAACCTACTTGTGTTTCCATGAGCAAAATGGTTAATTAAATTTCTAGTCTACCTTAATGCCATCATCGATCAAATATTCGATCTATTAGAGGGCTAGTTCCATGGTGTGATGATTGTATTGTGTGATAATTGTGACAAAGGGGAGAAGATAATGCACGGTGACACATTTCATTGATAGAGGAGATATGACATGGCACAGGAAGCTTTTTGGCTACTAGTTTTCACTCCCAAATGCACAAACTAGTCAGTTCTTCAGTAGATTGTTGTTAGGAGCTAGCTAATAGCATGTTTGCATTTGCGAGCAAGACATCAACAATGCTTTCTTTTTATTTTAGGTAAGTCAAACCATGGTCGTCACTCCTTCCAGACTTACAGAGGTACAAGGTGTCTATGTTGTTTGTTTTAAGGGTTTAATTGGTCGACACTTAACATCCTTCTTTAGATATTTGCAAGGTTTGAAAGCTTAATAGAATGGAGGGCGTATTTGAATTCTTAATCAATTGGAGGGTGTTTTCTTCTGAAATCTAGCATCATTAGATAGATTTGTTGTGGCTACCCATGCAACTTTGTAGATGGTTCTTTGATAAATGCAGATGCGCATGCTATTGTGTGAGTATTTATTTGTATTTTCTACTACTCGTGAAGGCCAACTTAGTATTCATTACAATGCTTCTAAATGCATATGATATTTTTCTTTTAAACCTACAGTTTAGCAGGTTTACATTCATAATTATATTTATATTTTTAAGTATATATCCTTCAAAATTTATATAGAATATCGTTCCTCACAACTAAGTTCATGTCATGGTAGATTTTGTTTATTTCTATTAGAAAATTTAAGCGTTCATATTAGAAAACTGATACGTCAAGTTTTTTTTTCTTTCATCTTGTATTTGTGAAAAAATCTCTTTCTTTCAAATTTATTTCTACAGTTAGAAAAGCAGATTCTAGTTTCCTTTTTTGCTTTGAATCATTGAAACTTTTATAAGCAATATTGTTTTAGAAAGGTTATGTTTACAATCAAAATAAAATGGTTACAACATGTTTTATTGAATTTGAATTTGAAGCAAAATTATTGGTCAAATATCATTGTGTTGGAAATTACTGATATAGTATTATTATACTTGTCACAAGAATGATATTACACATTCGATATTTCCTTTGACTAGCTATTACTTTGTTTTGAACAAAAACTTATGCAACTTTTAACAAATAAATTAACTTATATTAAAAACATTATATAATTTTACATAATATCAATAAGAAATCAATAAATAATTATTAATAATAAATTAAAATGGTTATCAATTCAAACAACAAATAACTAAGTAAATAAAGCAACTCCATTTTTAATATTTCTATATTTTTTAACAAATATATTCAATCTATCTTTCACAGATATATTTGGCAAGAACAACTATCCTTTAAAATATATTTATATATACTTTACACAGAAAATGTAAAACCTTCTAGAAAACCTTCTCAACAAAAACATTATCACTACAATAAGACATTATATTGTCCCTCGGTAGGATTGGATTCTCCACGACCACAATGCATAATTAACAATAACAAAATACCTCAATTTTCAAATCAATAAAACCTAAATTGATTGAATTCTAAACATTAACACTAACTTGAATTCAATATTTTTACTTTAAGTTAGTTATATTTAAACTAACCGACCAATACTAACTACCATGTAGCACTTGTTTTTTTAATCTAATGCTTCACTACAACATCTCATCTAACAAGTCATTACATCACCTCCCCCATATTAACTGTAGAACGCATCTTAGCCCAATGAATAATTGAAACTTGGTTTCATTAATTTGTATTGATATTCGTATGAATTGTATTTATAATTGCTAATTTAAGTAATTAGAATGAATCAATATTATCTTCTTCCTATAAATTTAAATATTATCTCTAACATATTTTTCTTTATAAAATATAAAGTTCACTTTATTTATAAATAAAATAAAATAAATCCATTTTTAAACAAAAATAAATAAATAATCAAAATTACCCCATATTAAATATTTCTTACCATAAAGAAAAAAAGAAAAACTCATATTTTTAATTATCAATATAGTCTCCAACATTGCTAACAATGTCAAACCATTTGTAGATCCTAATATTTGTAATTATGTAAAACTCATATAACAAAATCCCAAGGTAATTGAAAAAAAAAAGTTCACACTTAATAATAGGCAAGTTAAATTGTAACCATCTTTTCCTCTTGTCTCTTCATTCATGTAAAACTCATATAACAAAATCCGAAGGTAATTGAAAAAAAAAAGTTCACACTTAATAAAAGGCAAGTTAAATTGTAACATCTTTTCCTCTTGTCTCTTCATTCTTTGCTATTCTTTATGAGAGGGAAAAAAAAGCATGTTATTATTTTAAACTTGAAGTGACTTTACATGATCAACAAGATGCCTATTCGTTAAAACAATAAGTACTTGAAGTTCATTGGCAGATACAAAAGTGCTTTTAAAATATAAATTAAAAACTTTATAATAAACGAAATAAACTGATTTGGTTTTTGTGCAGGGACTAATACACATCTTAAAATCGATTACTATAGTCCCTGCCATGCCGCAGGCGGCAGGGACTAATAAGTAGTAGGATTATATAATGTTATTTTTTCTTTGAAATGAGTTCAAATATGTTGCGGAATAATTATATATATATGTGTGTGTTTTATAGCTTATCATGCACTCATGGATTACAAAAGTTAGATCAACCCAACTATAAAATGATATTCTTTTAAAAACACAAATTTAATCAACAAACAATATAATATTTATATCTTTGAAATAATTATTTCACTATCTCTAAAAATAAATTAAATATAAAATAATTATAATATATATGAAATAATAAATCATTATATTTAAATTCTTTAACTTCTATGCAATTTGAAACTCACTCTTCAAAAACACATTCAATGTAAGCTACACACCATCAAAAAAATACATCTTAATGTTTATGGTTTACTATTACTCTCTAATCTATGAAAATTTAGCTTACATAAATTTATAATCCCTCACTTTTATCATCAGAGATATAGGCCTATGGCCCATAGTTCTCATACAATATTAAAGAATATGAAAAATATTTAGAGATGATTCATAGATGACAAAGGAAAGGGGTTTCCAAACCTAAGAAACTATATCTATATTATTATAAGGCGATTTGTGAGAGGCCAAAAATTGTAGAGAAGCATTGGTGTTGCAACACACATGAAATCCAAAAACAATCACTTATAATCTTATGATAAAAAAAGTTAGCAGTTTTCATTATGTATCATCTTAGGTTTCATGTTTTCTTGTTGTGTATGTGCTTTCATCTGATTATTTTTACATTAGAGAAAAATCTCTTGCACCCATAGAAAATACAAATCTCCTTGTGAGCAAATAAAATTAAGGTCTTAGGTCATTTTGTGCCTCATAATTGATCCAGGGGATTAAAAAAGTGCTCGAAAATGCCTAAAACTAGTGGCATATTTTAGTGCTCACCATTTTGAATCCAACGCCACTTGAACCACTGAAAAATGATATCGTATGCTCAACTTATTATGTTATGATCGTTTGGATGAACAACTAAAAAATTTTGCAGATGTGCTAACTGGATCGCTGACTAGGCAGTTGATTTGAATATGGATGTTAGTTTTGCTATGCTAATTTAATCTTCAGAATTATAAACAAATATTAATCATTTGCTTCATGTGCATATGTTTCCTTGAGGTGTTTATAAGTGTTAAACGGGTAATTGCATCAATTTTTATGTTAAATTCATGAGCATTTTAACATTAAAAAAAAATGATGAACAATGCAATAAAATGTACAACAAACCATCAAATGATCCATTAACATAGTGTTTTGATGAAGGAGTTCACCCCTCCTAAGCTACATCTCCTTGGTCCAACTTCCATGGCTCGGGCCTCTGTATTAGCTCAAAATGGAAAAAGTGATGTTTACAATCCTCTCCTTCTCTTGAAACCTACTCTAAGCTGCTCAGAATGTCCCAATCTGCTAGGATAGACTCTTTCTGAGCCAAAATTGGGAGATTTTTTCAAAATTTATGGCTCAATCAATTTTGTCTGGGAAAACCCCTCCAAAACTAGAGAGAACTCCAGTTAACACCACCAAATTTGGAGTTTCGTCGAAAATGGCGGCCTCTACCAACTAAACCGCCAAGATAAAATCAGATAAGTGGATTTTAATGGTAATTAAGTGGTAGTTAATGCGTTAACTGTGCGTTTTATTTAGAGCTTTTCCCATGGTCATGTGGAATGGTTATATGGTATGGGGGGATGGCCCCTTTCTCTGCCCATCGGGTTATAACATAAACTTCATATATATATTTTTGCCCATATATATTAAGTCGTAATGCATAGTCTATTGGTAAGGTTGCGCATTGCTGCAACAGAGGTCGCAGGGTCGACCCCGGCCTCTACCCATCCTCCATATAATATTTTTGCCACTATAAAATAATGCATTTCTACCATACCTTAGTCCACCAGGGGGGCATGTGGCAGCCCCTGACTGCACCACGTGTCCACCTCTGGTTGGCCTATTTCCAACCAATGAAAAACTAACAACAAACCAACTTAAAAATCAATCCCGTAGTGACACTTGTCATAGTGTCATTGGAAAAATTGAAGGAATATTCTGGGATTTTTTATTTTTTTTTTGCTAACTAGGCTGCTCAGTCATCATCCTATTAATTCTGTACAAATTTTAATTGTTTTTGAAAATGAACAATAGGCTCTAACTTTCACAAACGGAGTCAGCTTTCGATGAAACTAAGTGCGTTGAATTCAGGGCGACGAGCACTTTGTGATAGTTTGGGTTCTGAATTATTATGAGCACTTCCATTTTTTAGCTTAATACTAAGCGCCTAATTAGCAGTCTGTACTTCTCATGTCAACATGTCGACTAGGTGTACGATCGGGTCAAGAACCAATCATGATTCTACAAGTGTCACTCTGTGGCTCATCAAATTGCTCAATTTTTATTGGTTGATGTTTATTTGCATGGACCAAATGGAGGATGCCACGTCACCCAACCATAGGCCACCACTTGGCACCGTCAAGTTTACCAAAATTTTATGGGTTTGACCCACAGGCCCGAGCGGGATCAAACCCGCAACCTACCGTCCAACACTGCCAAGTCTTACCATTGCATCGTGCTAATTTTTCTCAATAAACATAGTTGTTGACTTTATGTTAAAGAGCATGCACATATGTATTCGAGGGAGGGGTCAGGACTAAGCCCTAGGCCCCAGTCATCAACACCTACACGTGACCATGGGAGTGATAAGGAGGGCTTGAGCTTAGCCCAACCCATGGGCATATGGCATACATGGGACCAAGACCTATGGAGGACGAGGCTGAACTTTGGGACTGGCCCCAGGTCCCGTGGTAGTTATCGAACCACCAGCGGAGATAATTGACACTATCATTTGGGGCGGGCTGTTAGCCCCGGCCCCCGACCCTATGGATTAATGTGACCATGGTTATCGGCGATAGGTGCGGAGTGGTGGGGTCGGGTTCTTAGCCTGGCCCCTGGCCACATAAGCCGATAAAACCAAGAGTGGGGTCGAAAATAGGGCACGAAGGAGTTATTGAACAAACTAACGGTTCGACAAATTGCACCTTTATCGGCACGAATCCTACCGGCTCTATGTGAAACTGTCCCTCGGAAGGTTGTAGAAGGGCGAAAATTTTATGATAGTTAGTCAATTTTTCCAAATTGTAGAATAATTTGCAGCACAACTTTGAGGAGCCATAACTTGATGAGTTTTTGGCCTTTTCAGGCCCAATAAGAGCCCAAATAGGGGTTTTTCGGTCTTCTGAAGCCATTGGGAAACATTAGTTTTTTTATTTTGAGCACTATAAACCTATGTAATTACAAATTTGAGCACTTAAATGAAGAGGCCCAACATTGGAAGTTGGACCCAGAGACATAGCCGAGGAGGGGTGAACTCTGTTATCAATTTGTTGTTTTGTGTTGTTGTGTATGTTTTATTTGTCTCTATTTATTTTATGCAAACTAATTTTAAAACACAAATTTATGTACTTTTTCAACTTGATCCATTTCCCATGCATACATTTAGTTGCAAATTTTCCATAAACCTTCAAGTTTGTAAATTGATATAAGTTTGGTATAAGAGCTTTGGTTATTTTGAAGGTTTGATTTTCTTTGCAAGTGTTTTTTGATGCTTATAAGGTTAAAGCTAAAAAGAGGAGAAAGAGAGCTTGAAGAACCAAATCCTCAAATTGGTTCAAGGAAGTCACAAACACCTCAAACTTCACCAGTCGAGGCAAATGAAGAAGGACATAAGATGATGTTTGAGGACAACGAAGCTTTCAAAAAGGCTTTCTTTTAAATGTTTGAAATGGTGAAAGTTTTGTTTGAAGAAAGGAATACAAGGTTGCAAGGAGAGAGCTCAAATCCACGAAAAGGTAATGGAGGAAATGGAAGTAAACCACCACCTTTTCCTCCTCCTTCACCTCTGTCTTCACCTTCATCCTCTTCTACTTTAACCCCTTCATATACTCCTCCAAGGTCTCCAAAGGGACATGATAAAACTCCTTTATTAAAGCTTGATATAAAATTTGAATTGCCTATGTACAATGGAGAGGGAAACACTAAAAAGTTAGATAATTGGGTTCGTTAGATTGAAGTTTATTGCAGGATTCAAAGAATCAAAGATGATGAGACTAAAATCCAACTTGCTTCTCTACAATTGGAAAGTGCAACTCTCATTTGGTGGGAGGCCAAAACTCAAGAAGATCTCAAGAAAAGTGGTAAAATTATCTCTTCTTGGAATGATTTTTTAGTTGCATTAAGAAGGAAATTTTATCCATTAGATTATATGCAAAAGGAAATTATGGATTGGAAAAAATTTAGACAAGCTAACGATCAGAGTGTTCAAAGTTATACACAAGAATTTAGAAAAATAGCTTTAATCTTGGGTATGGATTTACCTTCACAAGACACTCTCTTTAAATTCATAGGAGTATTAAATAGCTATTTGAGACATATAATTATTGTATTTCACCCTACCAATATAAATGAAGTATGTGTTCAAGATACTCATTTAGAAGCAAGAGGGGGGAATATTCCTCAAGAGAATATAAATAAGCCATTCAAGTCTGGAGACAAAGGAAAGGGGAAATTCAAAGGCAAGGGGAAAAGGAATGCTTCAGTCAAGAAATACGAAGAAAAGCTCACATGCAAACACTGTTCAAAAGAAGGCCACGATGAAGACCATTGTTGAAAAATTCATCCAGAGTTAAGACCCAAAAAGTTTAACAACAAGGGGAAACAAAATACTACTGCAACAACTCAACAAAATCTAGGATCTGATTCCGGTGATGAAACCAAAATCACAACCATGGGATTGAAAGGTAAGGATTCTATTGCAAGTACTATTTCTTCTAGTAAGATCATTGAAACTTGAAATGATAAAGAAATAATTGAGCTTTCCATATTAGAGTCATCTAAAAAAAACAAGTAGATACTTTGTTTGATACTGGATGTCAATCCAACCTTATTTCAGAAGCCATTGTCAAGAAACTAAATTTGGAAACTATTCCTCATCCTAAACCTTATCCTTTGGGTTGGATATGTGAGAATGCCAAATTGCAAGTGACAAGAAAATGCAAACTAAAATTCGCCATCATTGGAAACTTTATTGATGAGGTAGAGTTTGATGTTGTTCCACTTGACATATGTGGTATTGTTTTGGGGATTCCATACTAATATGACAACAAAGCCATATTTTATCGCCATGAAAGAAAGTATAAATTGTTTAAAGATGGAATTGAGTATATTGTTAGAGAACATCGCCAGAAAATGAATTTGTCTCTTACAAGTACTCGACAAGTGAAGAGGCTTGTAAATGCTAGTAAAAAAATTGTATTGTTGATGATCAAACCCAAAGATGATGCTGAATCTGAAACTTTCAAAGGATGTGATGCAAAACTCAAATTTAATTTGATTGAAGTTGTTAGCATATATGATAAGATGTTTCAGGAACCTGAAGAATTTCCTCCTAAAAGAGGAATCCAACATGAGATTCATTTGTAGCAGGATGCACCTCTTCCAAATATTGGCATGTATAGAATTTCAGTTATGGAAAATGCGAAAATTAAGAAGAAAATCCAAGAGTTGCTTGATATAGGGGTCATCATACCAAGTACATCTCCTTGTGGGTCTCCTATTGTTTTGGTTCCAAATAAGGATGGTACATGGCACATGTGTGTGGAATTTAGAGCTTTGAACCAAATCACGATAAATAATCGTTATCCTCTTCCTCATATTGATGATTTTCTAGTGATCACGAGTTCATCAATTTTGCTAAAAATTCAAAGTTACATGATTGGATTGAAACCAAGATGGTTGTGTAGATTTCATCTTTCTGATTCCGGCGCCGCAAACGGTTCGAAAAACCGATGTCGTATGAGGAAGATATTGCATTTTGATCGAAATGGCAAACAAGTAACATTACGACAGTTTGACCAGGTTTGACTGGGATGCACAGCCAGCAAAGTGGATTTACAGTCAGCAAAAAAATAGAATATTCCTTTCTAAGGGCCAATCGTTGGATGACAAGTGTCAGGTTTCTATTTGTGGTATGGGTTGAAGAGCCAATGAGAAGCTGCCATGTGGCCAGGCCTAAGGCTGCCACGTGGCCCTGAAACCGCATGTTAAAATTTTGTTGGAGCCAGCAAGGCTCGACCCTCTAACCTCCCTCCGGGCACGCGCACACCTTACCGTCCGCTCTACGCATTAGTTCTTAACCATATTAGGTGACGATTTTGTATTAAGGTTTATTGTAAATGAGTTTGGGGGTTGGGAACCACTAGCGGTCCCAACCCGCCAGCAGTTCCCATTTCATGTCACATGGCGATAACAAATGTTAACACCACACGTTCTATGCAAACCTGACAGCACAACCCATAGTTCAACTTTAAACTAAAGTTCCGACAGGAGTTCAGCTCCGACATTTATGTAGCGATTTGGGGGTGCGCATGTGGCCACCACCTAACCGCAAACATTAAATGCGTGGTTTAAATGACGGAAAATTTAAGGGGCATGCCTAAATTGGAGGGTAGCCCAGTTTTAACTCCACTTAACTAGATTTCTCCACTTTTCGTGGAGCTTTCCTATTAGATACTGGGCAAAAGAGTAGGAGACTCAATTTTCGACCATTCTGAGTGAATGAAGTGTAATTTTTGACTAATTGGAGCATTCTAGAGCCATTTGTGCAGAGAAAACAACCATTAGAGCACTATAACTAAATTTAATAGCAAAATTTTGAGCATAATGAAAGATGGGCAAGCCATTGGGAGTTGGACCAGCAGATGTAGCCCAGGAGGGGTGAACTGCTTCATCATGCTTGTTGTGTGAATTTCATTTGGTGACTTATTTATTTGTTTTACACTATTGTTCAGTGTTATTTATAGTTTTTTTATGCTTCTAATTCACTAAAAATCATCTACAAATCATGGAAAAACTCCTTAAACCTTAAGCAAACTAATGAGTCAATTATACACATGTTTTTAAAATTGAAAGACACTTAGCACAGCAAAACTAATACAGTCATTTCAGATCAGATTGGTATTAGAGCTGGAGTTTATTCTCTGGTGTTGTTTAGTGCAAAGAATTGTTTAACTGTTTGCAAGTTTTAGATGCTTACAATGCTCAAGCTCAAAAGAGAAGAAGGAAAATTTGTGGAAGTAGAAGGGTCTCAAAAGGAGCCAAAGCAAAGGAGAGCAAGATTGCCACAATCTCCACCACCTAGTTCACCTCCTAAAGAAGCAAAAGCTCCATTAAGCATGCCTCATGAGGAAGGAAAAATCCATGAAGAAGTTGACCCTAAGGAGGCAGAAAGAGTGTTCAAGAAAGCATTTCTTGACATGACTGAGATGGTTAGAATTCTTTATTGAGAAAGAAATGAGAGACTTGAAGGAGAAGGATCTAAACTTCAAAAGGAAGGAAAAGGATCTTTAGGAGGTCAACATGATGAAGACAAGTCAAAGAAAGGAAATGGAGGAAATGGGGGCAATGGAGAGCCACCGTCTTCGCCCTCATCATCATCCTCTACTTCTTCTTCAGTACATCAGCCACACAAGTCCAAGAGCACTGGTAAAAATCATTTTTTAAAACTTGATGTTAAGTTCGAATTACCAATGTTTAATGGCGAAGTAAATGCAGACAAGCTAGATAATTGGATTAGACAATTGGAGGTCTATTTGAGAATACAGAACCTTCAATATGATGATACAAAAATTCAATTAGCTTCTTTGAGAATGGAAGATGCAACACTTGTTTGGTGGGAAGCCAAGACAAAGGAGGAAATCAAGAAACATGGTAAGATTATTCTATCATGGTCAAATTTTATCACTGCTATTAAACAATAGTTTTATCCATTAGCTCATGTGCAGAAAGCCATCATGAACTCGCAGAATGTTAGGCAGTTAAAGGGACAAAATGTGCAAGAATACACCCAAGAATTTAGGAGAAGAGCTCTCTTATTAGGGGTGGCTTTGCAGAGCCAAGACACTTTGCCAAAGAATATAGGAGGCTTACATAGCTACCTAAAACATACTATTCTCATGTTTAACCCCACCAGTCTAGATGAAGTTTGTGTTCAGGCCACACATCTAGAAGCTAGAGGGAAGAACATTTCTGAAGAGGGTAAAAAGAAACCTTTTAAGGGTAAAGCCAAGGAAAAGACCTTAAAAGGTAAAAAACAAAAAGAATGCATCTATTAAGAAAGAGGGAGAAAATTTTTCTTGTAAAAATTGTTCAAAATAAGGCCATGATGAAACTCATTGTTGGAAATTACATCCTGAATTAAGGCCAAAGAAACCAAATAATAAAGCGAAACATAAAACTATTGCTACATCTCAACATGATTTAGGATCTGATTCAGGTGATGAAACTAAAATAATAGCCATGGGATTGAAGGACATGAAGGGAAAAGAAATTGAAACTAAACCTAGTACTAGTACATCAAATTGTCACATAAACACTCCAAATGAAGAAGAAAGAGTAAAACGGTTTCATGTGAGGGTCATATCCAAGCATACCAAGGTTGACACACTATTTGACAGTGGGTCACAAGCGAACTTAATCTCTGAATATTTGGTCAAGAAACTTAACCTTGAGACACTACCACATCCAAAACCATATCCATTGGGTTGGATTTCTAAGAATGAAAATCTACAGGTTTCAAAGAAATGTATATTGAGGTTTGCAATCACTGCAAGCTTTGTTGACACAATTGAATTAGATGTGGTTCCGCTTGACATAACTGGTATTGTATTAGGGATTCCTTACTTGTATGACAGGGAAGCGATCTTCTATCACCAAGATAACAAGTATAATTTATTCAAATATGGCAAGGAGTTCATTTTTAGATCACATCGTAAGAAGACAAACATTGCTTTGGTAAATGTTGGACAGGTAAAGAGGCTGGTAAATTCAAGTAAGAATTTTGTTCTTCTTGTCATTAAGCCTAAAGCTGATATTAATCATGAATATTTTGAAGGATGTGATCCTAAGTTGAAATCATAATTATATGATGTGGTTAATGGACATCATGAGATGTTTCAAGAGCCAACAGGATTGCCTCCAAAAATGGAAATTCAACATGAGATTCAGCTGTAGCAATATTGTCCTCTTCCAAACATCGGTATGTATCACGTGTTGATAATGGATAATGCTGAAATAAAGAGGCAAATCAAAGAGATGTTGGATAAAGGAATCATAAGGCCAAGCACCTCGCCATGTAGTTCACCAATAGTCTTGATACTAAAGAAAGATGGGACTTGGCGCATGTGTGTAGATTTTCGAGCTTTGAACAAGATTACGATAAAAAATCGTTACCCACTCCCAAGAATAGATGATTTGCTTGATCAGCTGAAAGAAGCAAAGTTTTTCACTAAGTTAGATTTACGAAGTGGATATCATCAAGTAAGAATTGCAGAAAGTGATATATGGAAAACTGCATTCAAAACCAAACAAGGACTCTTTGAGTGGCTAGTTATGTCTTTTGGTTTATGTAATGCACCGGAAACTTTCATGCAAGTTATGGATAATGTTTTGCAACCATTCCTTGATGACTTTGTTATTGTGTACTTATATGACATTTTAATTTTCAGCAAAACAAGAGAAGATCATGTCGTGCATGTAAATAGAGTGCTTGATATTTTGAAGAAAGAGAAATTGTTTCTTAAGATGTCAAAATGTGAGTTTAGAAAGACTTCTTTGGTCTATTTGGGACATATTGTAGGAGGAGGAGAATTGAGGATTGATCCTTCTAAAGTGGAGGCCATTGTGAATTGGCCCACACCCAAAACAGCTACCGAGGTAAGAATTTTCTTAGGTGCAGCTCAATATTGGAGGAAGTTTATTGCTAACTTCACTTCTATTGCAGCTCCTATGCATGCAGTGACAAGTGTGAAGAAAGGCTTCCAATGGGGAGGAAAACAACAACAAGCTTTCGAAGCTTTAAAAGACAAAATCATTTCAGCTCCAATCCTTGCACTACCAAATTTGAGACAGCCATTCGAGATACAAACCGATGCTAGTGACTATGCCATGGGCATAGTACTTTTGCAGCATGGTAAGCCTATCGCCTTTCATTCAGAACATTTTAATGGCGTCGTGAATAATTATCCTACATATGACAAAGAACTATATGCATTGGTACAAATTGTCAAGAAGTGGAAACAATACTTGATGGGTAAAGAGACTATTGTACACACCGATCAACAACCATTACAGTACATGCAGTCGCAAAAAAAATTGCAGCAATCAAGACATTTCAGGTGGATGGGATTTCTTCAACGATTTCATTTCGTTATAAGGTACAAAAAAGGTATATTCAATAAAGTTGCAGATATTCTTTCGAGACCAATCATCAGTGCTTCTAATTTACTCAAAAATGATTTTATTATACATGAGAGTTATATAGAACAATATGCACATGACATTGATTTCCAAGATGTGTATGCTAGTTTGAGTGAAGGGAATCAAGTTGAAGAAAAATATTATCACATGCATAACAATTTGTTGTTTCATTTGGGAAAGCTATGTATTCCACAAGGAGAGAAGCTAAGTGTCATGAGAGAAGCTCATTCTTATCTTATTGCTGGACACTTTGGGGTAAGAAAAACAATGGTGCATCTACAAAGGTATTGGTATTGGCCTCCCATGATAGATAGTGTGTCATGTTTTATAACAGGTTGTTCTATGTGTGCAACAAGGAAGCCTAGTAATAGGAAGCTTGGATTGTACACGCCACTACCAGTACCATCAAGGACATGGGAGAGCGTCTCCATGGAATTTGTTGGACATCTACCTATGTCAAGAAAGAAACATGATTATTTTTATGTAGTTGTGGATAGATTCAATAAAATGTGTATACTTATGCCATGTAAGAAAACCATTACTACTTAACAAACTGTTGAACTTTATTTTCAAAATGTTCGGTTTCATTTTGGATTGCCCACTTCTATTGTTAGTGGCAGGGATTCCAGGTTCATTGGGAATTTTTGGTCAAATCTATGGAGAATGATGGACACAAAGTTGAAAAAGAGTACCGCTTTTCATCTACAAACAGATGGACAAACCGAAGTGGTGAATAGAACAGTTGTGCATTTATTGAGAGGATATTGCAGCAAACATCCTAAGTTGTGGGATGAACAACTGCATTATATTCAACACGCTTACAACCGGGAAAGTCACTCTTCAACACAAACCTCGCCTTTTGAAGTATGCTTTGAGTATTTTCCGAAATTGCCATTAGACTTCATCTTTGGGAAGGATGTTGCAATTGATGGCCATAGTGATATTGATAAGGCTCGAAATTTCATTGAGAAAACTCAGATGATACATCAACAAGTTCAAGAACAGCTTCAAAAAAGTCAAAGAAAATACAAAGAGAGGCATGACAAACACCGGGTTGATCACAAGTTTCAAGAGGGAGATGAGGTATGGTTGCACATTAGCAAAGAAAGGATGCAAAGGGAAGGTAAAAAGCTCAAACCCAGTCGCTATGGTCCTTTCAAGATCATAAAATTTTTTGGTAACAATGCATTCCAACTTGACTTGCCTTCTTACATGCAAATGTATTCAGTTGTTAATGTTGAAAATTTACGCTTGTATGAGCCTCTTTTGATCGATGATCAAGGAAGTGATGTTCAGCTACCTTCTATTGAATATTTCTTGCCAGAATTTCTGGATGAGCTCAAAGAAGATACAACTCTTGACAGGAGGACAAGAGCATCAAAGAGGGGAAGTGTTGAATACCTTCGAGTTGGGCTTAAAGGCACTAAACCAAGCAAGGAAAACTGGATGGAGGTTGGAAAGGTGAGGGATCTGTACCCTCATCTACTGAACAGGTAATCAAGTCTTTTGGGTTCCAAAATCTTCTTAATGGGGAGGAATGATCAAGAGTTCATAATTTTTTCTCAAAATTCAAAGTTACAGGATTGTGTTGAAACTATGATGGTTGCGTAGATCTCATCTTCCTAATTTCGGTGTCGCAAACAGTTCGAAAAACCGATGTCGTATGAGGAAGATATTGCGTTCTGATCAAAATGGAAAACATGTAAAATTACGACAGTTTGACCAGGTTTGAATAGGATGCACAGTCAGCAAAGTGGATATACAGTCAGTAAAAAAAGAGAATATTCCTCGAAATATTCCTTTCTCAGGACCAATCGTTGGATGACAAGTGTCAGGTTTCTATTTGTGGTATGGGTTGAAGAGCTAATGAGAAGCTGCCACGTGGCTAGCCCTGAGGCCGCCACGTGGCCCTGAAACCGCATGTTAAAATTTTGTTGGAGGCAGTAGGGCTCGACCCCCTGACCTCCCTCCAGGCACGTGCACACCTTACCGTCCACTCCAAGCATTAGTTCTTAAGCATATTAGGCGACGAGTTTGTATTAAGGTTTATTGCAAATGAGTTTGGGGGTTGGGCACCGCCAGCGATTCCCGTTCCATGTCACATGGCGATAACAAATGTTAACACCACACGGTATATGCAAACCTGACAGCACAACCCACAGTTCAACTTTAAACTAAAGTTCTGACGGGAGTTCCGCTCCGACAATTATGTATCGGTTTGGGGGTGCGCATGTGGCCACCACCCAACCGCAAACATTAAATGTGCGGTTTAAACAACGAAAAAGTTAGGGGGGGGGCACCTAACTTGGAGGGTAGCCCAATTTTAAGTCCAGTTAACTGGATTTCTCCACTTTTAGTGGAGCTTTCCTAGGAGATACTGGGTAAAAGAGTAGGAGACTCAATTTTCGACCATTTTGAGTGAATGAAGAGTCATTTTTGACTAATTGGAGCATTTTGGAGCCATTGGTGAAGAGAAAAAAACCATTAGAGCACTGTAACTACATGTAATAACAAAATTTTGAGCATAATGAAAGATGGACAAGCCATTGGGAGCTGGACCAATAGATGTAGCCCAAGAGGGGTGAACTGCTTCATCATGCCTGCTGTGTAGATTTCATGTGGTGACTTATTTCTCTGTTTTACATTGTTTTTCAGTGTTATTTATGCTTTTTTTATGCTTCTAATTCACTAAAAATCATCTACAAATCATGGAAAAACTCCTTAAACCTTAAGCAAACTAATGAGTCAAATATGCACATGTTTTTAAAACTGAAAGACACTTAGCACAACAAAACTAATACAGTCATTTCAGATCAGCTAGATCAATTGAAGGATGTTTTTTATTTCACTCATTTGGACTTGAGAAGTGGTCATCACCAGATCAGGACTGTTGAAGGTGATATTTGGAAGACTGTTTTCAAAACAAAGCAAGGTTTGTTTGAATGGTTGGTTATGCCATTTGGGCTTTGCAATGCTCCTGCAACATTCATGGGAGTTATGAATGATGTGTTGGGACAATTTCTTAATGATTGTTTTATAATGTTAGATCTAAGACTTTTGTGATCCATAATTTAGACATTTTTCTAGTTTTTTTTATATTCTACTTAGATGATATTATGATTTCAGTATGACTCATGAAGAGCATTCCAAGCATGTTAAGCAAGTTCTATATGTCTGAAAGAAATAAATATTGTATTTGAATAAGTCTAAATGTGAATTTGGGGAAACCTATTTAGTTTATTTGGGTCATATTGTTGGAGGGGGTGAATTGAAGATTGATCCCTCAAAGGTCGAAGTCATTTTGAATTGGACTAAACCCAATAATGTAAAATAGCTTAGAAGATTTTTGGGGTCAACTCAATATTGGAGGAAGTTTATTTCTAACTTATCATCTATTTCAGCTCCATTACATTCTTTGACAAGTGTGAAACAGGTTTTTTAGTGGGGAGGCAAGCAACAAAAAGCCTTCAATGCATTGAAAGAGAAAATATGTACAACACTAGTTCTTGCACTTCGAGATCTTAAGCAGCCATTTTAGATACAAACTGATGCAAGTGACTATGCCATGGGAGTGGTTCTGATGCAGCATGGTAAGCCTATATGTTATCATTATGAAACCTTTACTAGTGCAATAATTAACAATCCAACATATTACAATGAATTGTATGCTTTGGTGCAAAGTGTGAAGAAATGGAAACATTATTTGATGGGTAAGGAAACAACTATTCACACCGACCATCAACCTTTGCAACATTTGCAATCACAAACCAAGCTATAACAAGCGAGGCATTTCAGGTGGATGGGTTTCTTACAATAATTCCATTTGGTAATCAGGTATAAGAAAGGTATCTATAACAAATTTGTTGATATGTTATCTAGATCGATTGTTAGTGCATCTATCATTCTTAAGCATAATTATATCATGCATGAGGGCTATGTTGAACAATATGCTAACGATGAAGTTTTTAAGGATGTATATGCAACTTTGTGTCAAGGCAACCAATTAGAAGAATTGGATTATCGTGTTTATGATAAATTGTTGTATCATCTTGTAAAGCTATGTGTTCCATAGGGTGAAAGAGTCAACGTCATAAGGGAAGCACATACTTCTATTATTGTTGGCCACTTTGTTGTAGGCAAAAAAGTGGCAAAAGTACATAGGTATTGTTATTGGCCTGATATGAATGAAACTGTGTTACAATATGTAAGGGGATGTTCTGTGTGTGCTACTATTAAGCCTATCAATAGAAAGTTGGGATTGTATAATCCACTTCCTGTTCCTTCCCATCCTTGGGAAAGTGTTTCTATGGATTTTGTGGGAGGGATACCTATGTATAGGAAAGGTCATGATTATCTTTATGTTGTTGCAGATCATTTTGGCAAAATGTGTACTTTTATGCCTTGTAAGAAGCAAGTTACAATTGAACAGACTTCACAAATGTTCTTTCAAAATGTATGGGTGCATTTTGGGTTTCCCACTTCTATTATTTCTAATCTAGATTCTCGATTAGTCAAGAAATTTTGTCAAGTTTATGGGGAATCATGGACACCAAGTTGAAGAAGAGCACAACATTCCATCCACAAGCCGATGGTCAAACAGAAGTGGTGAACAGAACAGTAGTACATCTCCTTCATGGTTATTGCAACAAACATCCTAAACTTTGGGATGAACATTTTCACTACATCCAACATGCTTACATCAGGGCGAAACATTCTTCGACTCAAACATCTCCATTTGAAGCAAGCTTGGGATATTTACCAAAATCTCCCTTGGATTTTATCTTTGGGAAAGAGGTTTCTATTGAAGGACACAATGACATAAATAAGGCCAAGCGCTTCATTGAACAAGTTCAATTGGTGCATCAAATGGTACAAGAACAGTTGGAAAAGAGTCAAGCCAGGTACAAGACAAGACATGATAAGCATCATTTTGATCACAAATTTCAAGTGGGAGATGAAGTTGTGCTTTACATTAACAAGGAAAGGTTTATAGGAGAAGGTAATCAACTCAAACCAATCAGATATGTTCCCTTTAAAATATTCGAAAATATTGGTAACAATGCTTTCTGACTAGATTTTCCTCCATATATGCAAGTTTATGCAGTTATTAACGGGGAGAACTTGAGATTATATGAACCTCCTTTGATTACAGATCAAGGAGAGAATGTTCAGATTCAACAATAGAAGATTTATCTCTTGAATATCTTGAAGAATTGCAGCAATGTAGCATTCTTGACAGAAAACGAGAACTTCAAGAAGAGGTAATGTGGAGTACCTTCGTGTGGGGCTCAAGCGAGCTAATCCAAGTAAGTCCAAATGGATTGAGATTGGAAGGGTGAGGGAGTTGTACCCTCACTTGTCTGTTGACTGGAAAAAAATAAAAAAATAAATTAAAAATAATAAATAAATAATAAAATAAAAAATAAATAATATATATATATATATATTGGTGGTCCAAAAGCTTCCAGTAGGGAGGAATGATCCAGGGGATCAGAAAATTGCTAAAAAATGAAAGTGCTCAAAAATGCCGGAAACTAGTGCCAGATCATAGTGCTCGTCGTTATGAATCCAATTCCACTTGAATCACTGAAAACCGATATCGTATGCTCAAGTTATGATGTTCTGATTGTTTTTCCCAACAACTAGAACATTTTGCAGGTGTGCTGACTGGGTGTACGATCGAGTCAAGAACCAATCAGGCTTCGACAAGTGTCACTCTATTTCTCATCCAATTGCTCGATTTTTATTCGTTGACGTTTGTTTGTGTGTACCAATTGAAGGATGCCACGTGGCCCAGCTAGATGCTACCTCATGGTGCCTTCCGGGTTCACCAAAATTTTATGGGTTCGACACACAGGTCCAGGCGAGATCGAACCCGCGACCTACCATCCAACACTTCCATGCCTTACCATTGTGCTACAATAACGTTTCTTAATAAGCATAACTACCGACTTTATGTTAAAGAGCATGCACATATGTATTGGGGGGGGGGGGGTCGTCATTACTGACCCTTGGCCC